>CM040240.1:271430433-271755290 GCA_022545495.1 Chrysanthemum lavandulifolium
AGTGAAGGTGTCGATGTGTGACTATTTTCATTTCAAAATTTCCTTTAAAAAAATGATGAATAAATATTGCACGCTTGAGATGTCATATATATATATATATATATATATATATATATATATATATATATATATATATATATATATATATATATATATATATATATATATATATATATATATATATATATATATATGGGATATCTTATTACAATTTTGTAATTAAAAGCTACAATTCTCACAAAAATACACAAGAATTAATCGAGGGGCCATGAAGAATAACTCGTGACCCACAAAAGAAGTCGACCCACAATTTGAAACACAATATTGAATTAATTAGCTACAAAAATTAGTATTTTATTATATTCCTATATATATATATATATATATATATATATATATATATATATATATATATATATATATATATATATATATATATATATATATATATATATATATATATATATATATATATATAATATATTAGCTACATTAATCAGTGTGTAATAATTCAATTTTGACTAAAATGCGGTCCCCGATTATTTTTGGGTCCCGATTCTTCTCCGGGTCCCGAATCATCATAGTGTTATTTTTATGAAGGATTAGAGCTAATTAATACAAAATTGTAGCAAGATATCCCTATATATATATATATATATATATATATATATATATATATATATATATATATATATTTTGGATAAAAGGATAATTTTTATAAACATATAAAATTGGGAGTTTTGAATGAGCTATAGTGACCCAAAAAAACCAAATTAGCCTCTTACGATAATAACGAGATCTATACGTTGGTCCATAGCGTCATGCATGTAATAATTTTTAATGAGAAGTGATTGTCATTAATAAATAGTAATATAATATATATATATATATATATATATTTTTTTTTTTTTTTCTGGCGAATTTTTTAAATGAGTATTATCACAAGACTAATAAATAGTAATATAATATATACATATTTTTTTTCGAATTTTTTAAGTTTGAGTGATTGTGAACTAATAAATAGTAATATAATATATAATCTTTTTTTTTTTTTTTTTTTTACGGTTAATTTTTAATTCTTATAAATTTTTATAAATTTTTATAAACTTTTTTATAAACTTTTATAAATTTTTTAAAAACTTTTATAAACCTTTTATAAATTTTTATAAACTTTTTTATAAATTTTTATAAACCTTTTCATAAATTTTTATAAATATCTTATAAATTTTTTATATACTATTTTTTTAAACTTTTATAAACTTTTTTATAAATTTTATAAACCTTTTTATAAAAAATTTATAAATTTCTTATAAATTTTGTATAAACTTTTATAAAGATTTTATAAACTTTTTTTTTTTTTTTTAATCAGGTTTATAAAAATTTATAAATTTTTATAAATTTTTATAAACTTTTATAAAGATTTTATAAATTTTCTTTTTTTTTTTTTGCGACCGAGGTGCCGGTTTTTTTTTTTTACCGTAGATCAGAAGAACCCGCCCAAGATCTGTGAGACTGCTTATAAATTTTTATAAACTTTTATAAAGATTTTATAAACTTTTTTTTTTTTTTTTTTTGCACTGTAGCAGGCGGGTTTTTACTGAAGATCAGAAGCAACCCGCCCAAAGATCAGAAGATCAGAATTGCATCAGAAGACGCCCAAAAGCGTCGACGTTTTGATCGTGATTTAATATATACTTATAATACCATACCGAATGGGCTTGCATGTAGACCAATAGAAACCCGAAAGAAACTAATAAAAATAACCACAAAGTAAAACTATCATTTATGATGAGCCCAGGAGCCCAAGTAGCACTTTGATACGCCAAAAATGTCTTATGCAAACTTCATATACAAGAAGACAAATACAATGTAGCACAAACCAAATTATTAAGAAACTCTAAAGTCATTATATGAATAATAAGATAGTAAAATTTATACAAGTGTCGCATAATGAAAATAACCGACCTATTACAGTTTAGTTTAAAATTGACTTTTGTGGCCATTCATCCCCAAAATTCGAATTTTGCAATTAATTGATTATAGAAGGAAATATTGCTCATCTGAAACTAATAACGAAAAGGTGAAACTCAAACACAAATCAATTTGATATTAAAATTTAGTTACAGATAATATAGTTAGGATCAAATAAGAAAAACAAAATTAAAATGAGAAAAATAAGAAGAAACCATAACTACACATTTCTTTTCGCATATTAAAATAAACGATCTTCCTCGAACATCTCTCCTTATTTGAAATGCTGCTTGTAAATTCTTTATTCTTCTCATTTTAGTTTTTCTTCTTCATGATCTCTTCCCACAAATAATAAATGTAAGTAGGGTCGTAAGCGAACGGACGAAGACAACGGAGCTTGTTCATGTTCGTTCATTTAATTTTAACCGAACAAATAAACGAACACGAACGCTAAACGGACGGTAATTTTCTTGTTCATGTTCGCTTATTAAAAATGGTTGTTCATATTCGTTTATGTTCGTTTATTAAGACACTAAACGAACGGTAAACGAATCTAACATAAATGAACATAGACAAATAAACATAAAATTTACTAATTTATACACGATATATTATTTTATAAGCGTTGTTTGTTTAAACAAATCAATTTTAAAATTATACAATTAAAAATATGATATACGAATATAAATAAATAAATAAACATAAGCGAACGTTAATGAACGACAACGGACGCTCACGGACATAAATGAACGGACGCGACTTTTGTTCATGTTCGTTTTTAACTAAACGAACGTAAAATATGGTTCATGTTCGCTCATTTAATAAATAAACGAACATAAACGAATTTTCTACCGAACGGTTCATGAAATGTTCACTGAACGTTCAGTTCGTTTGCAGCCCTAAATGTAAGTAAAATAACTCACTATAAAACTTAAAAAGAAAAGCCGCATGTTAATTTTTCTATCGATCAGCAGTTGTTAAGGATTTCGAATTTTGATATATGAAATAGAGGTGCAAAAAGCTTGGGCCGAAAAAAGTCCGGGTTTTTATAAGTCAAAGCTCGGCCTTAAAAGCTCTCGTGGCTTAGTTCGGTCTTAACCAAAATATTAGGCCTATTTCTGTTCAAATGGTCTCGACCAGCAAACAGGCTTACCCCGCCCAGACCGGACTTTTGGGTTTTTTTATGTATATTTTGTTATAATAATATAATAATTATATATTAAAAAATTTAATCAACATTTCTAAATACACTACTGAAAATACTACATCCATCCCAAAATAAGTGTCACCTTTGACTTTTGGAAGTCTTTTTATTTAACTTTGACCGTAAATACTTTTATTTGTGTTATATAATACTTGATGCAAAGTATATGAATGAATTGAGTTTCAAATGTATTTTAATCGGTATAATTTTTATCAAATATTATATAACACAAATAAAAATATTTATGGCCAAAGTTGAATAAAAAAACTCTGAAAAGTAAAACATGACACTTATTTTGGGATGAGGGAGTAACAAAACAAAGTTACAGATTATAAAAGAGCACATTAATTGCACAATAAATATCTCTAACAACAAACTACAAACATTCAAGTCATACTTATTTATATGTGATTATAATTTTGTTGTAATCTAATAATTCATTTCTAAATAATAATTTTGTTGTATGTTATTACATAAAAATAAGAGTAAACTACATCATTCGTCCTTGTGGTATACGTTGACCATCAAGGATCATCCTTTGACCAAAAAAAATGCACCGTTAGTCCTTAAGTAAACGTTACTCGTCATGGTCCTCACCCTAATCGGGCGAGTAATGCGGGGCATTGCCTATTTAAGTCGGGGTATTTTTGTCTTTTCCCACCCACACCACTTTTCAAGCATAAAAATCTGGTTTCATTAGTTGGCTTTTGTGATGAAAATGATGAGAAGATCATCATTAACAAGAATGAGACTAGGGGACGCTCAATAACTGTCTAAGTGACCCAATGAGGTTGACATGGGTGCGAAGATTGGAGATTTGTGTCGGTCTGGGGCAAGCATTGAGTTACATTCATTTTCACGAGCCGCGCGATTTTAGCGTGATACACCGGAACATCAACAGTGCAACAGTTGTATTAAATGATGGCTGGGAACCCAAGTTATGTGATTTTAGACAATCCATGAGGATTGAAACATCTCAAAGGCACCATTCGTTTCATACTAATACCATTGAAGGTACGAAATGGTATAAAGACCCAACATATATTGAGACTCAAAGTGTGAACCACAAGTCAGACATTTATTCCTTTGGGATAGTATTGTGTGAAGTACTATGTGGTAGGAGTTCAATAATTAGCGACGACATCAATAAGTATTTGGCTCCGCTGGCCATTACCCATTATAGAGAGAAAAAGCTCGATAATATAATTGATCCGGAACTACAGAAACAGATAGACTTAAATTCATTCAACATATTCGCGGAAATAACGTTTGAGTGTTTGGACGAAGAAAGATCGCGACGCCCAAATATAGTTGACATTGTCCCAAGACTTGAAAAAGCTTTGGAACTAGCACGCGAAAACATGCCGGTAAGACCTTTATATTTTCTTATTTATGGTTCCGCCATAATATGTTTTCCATTTTCATTATATTAATTTTAACCAAATTTTAAATGAAACATTATGGATTACAAAAACAAACCAATTTTAAGATATCGAATCACTTCTGATAAACACAAAGTTATATCGAACTTGAGTACTATAATCAGTATTTAACACTTCATGTTCTATTCATATTATTTTACAACTAATTTATAGTTTGGATGTAATTTTTAATCTTAAAAGTTTTGATCAATTATTAATTTAACCGTTTAATTTTGTCTTGAAACATTCTTAACTTTCTTTCACCTTTTAAATCCAAAGAATATATGATAAGATTAATATAAAATGGCAATTTTAATTAAAAAAATAAATAAATAAAAAGACTACTAAAATTTCCATGATTTTCAGTTAAAAACTTAGTTTTTCTTAGCAACGTTTTTATCATTAGTATTCCACAAAAAAGTGTAGATTGGCGGGAACACCCTGACTCCCAGATCTTTGGCACCGCCATTGTCCACACCAAAGAATAACTCCGATCACCAATCAAGTAAGACGTAGCCAAGACTGACGCGAGCTCTTATTCTACAAAGTTTCTTCAATGTGCCCATAGGTTTTGCGAAAGATGGTACCTATATGAAGAAAATGCAAAGAATGAGACTTGAACATGGGTCTATTGACTCAAGCACAAGTGCTCCAACCATTGGACTAATGGTTTTTATCATTAGTATTATTGAACCGTTTGATATAACGTTAACCCCCTAACTTTGGATAAATATTTAACAGCTCAACTAACTTAGACAATTTTTTCATTTATAACATTAAATGACCTATTATTTTAATTGCCCGTTCCGACACATGATACGTCGTGTTTTGTGATTTTTAGCTATTTGCTATGGATTTTTCTTGTGTTTAAATCAAGGGGGTAGTGTTTGTTTTGACCATTATGAGTTCTTATTTCTTCAAACAGGTAAGATGTATAGCTGGCATTCAACTTCGATAACAGGATATATTTATTTATTTTTATTTTTTTACAAATTTGAAGAAGCGTATAAATCTCCTTAATCCAAACACAATTTTTTTATAAAAAAATGATAGCTTAAGCACCAAAATCCGACGTATCATGGGTCATGTCGGGTAATGTCATAGATCAAAACATTGTCAATAACATTATCAATGTTGGTTGAAGGTTAGTATTAAACGGTTATCCAAAATTAAGTGATTAATTCAAATGGTTAAACAATATTAAGAATAACACCGTTACTAAAAATATGTTAAGGGTTTCAAACGAGCATAAAAGTTAAGTGATTTTCTTAATGGTCAAACGAATATAAGGTTAGAATTGTCAAGGTACGGTTTCAAATGAAAAAGAAGTGAAGTGGTTAACCAATAATCAACCAAAAGTTGAAGAACTAATCATTGTTAGCGCTTCTAAAGTTTTTTTTTTTTTTTTTTTTTTTTTTTTTAATTTATTTATTTATTTTTAACCACTCGTTATTGTCATTGATCGAATTTCCCTTTGTTCTCTCATCCCTTTATTACAAACTCTTACCAACAAAAAAATATTCCATGATTCATGCATACAAACAGGGATATATTAAAGCCGTGCATAGAGCTTTTTATAAATTTATATAGGCATTATATATCCCTCCCAAAGTGAATAATTGCATATATATCCTTTATACAAGTTTTTTATGCACATTTTACAATGGTTTTTATGCATACTTCGGATATATATGAAATTTTGCATTTTCGGAAGGATATATATGCAAAAGCCCCTATTATATATTATGAACGGAAATATGAATACTAAACTTTGAAAGTAAGTACAGTAATGGTAAATTTTTTATTTACGTCGTGTATTATATCAATATTTTTATTCGTATTTTTTTTCTTTTTTTTTTGTTCGTATGCTTGTATACACTTTTAGTCATCCCTTTATCAGATTTTCTAGCACTTCTATATTTATTTTATTTTTAATCTCAGAAGCAATATAAATGGGAACGTCTAAGTTTTCCTCAAAGTGTGTTATGTAATTTAAATAAATTTGTTAATATCTATTCAATACTTGTATAAAAAGTATGGGACAACGAGTAAGCAAGTATAAATATTTCAAATTAATTTTTTACTGCTAGAAGTAGATACAAAAGTTTAAAAGAATTTAGCATATTACGCTTACTTGAAGCTATTATTACAATTTTTTTTAACTTATTAATTAATTAAGTAATGAAAAGATTGTCATTATTAAAAAAGTATGACACAAAAAAAACAAGGATTATGTTTTTTCATAATATTTTTTCCCCTAACATAGTTATTTTAACCGGAGGAGGAGTACAATAAAAAAAAAATGTAATATAGGATATGACGTTGACACACGCAATATAGCCTTCACGGCCAATAAATATAAGGCTGATGCTAATGGATGGTTACTTGCTCGGTTGGTTGCCCCCCAACCGAGTAGTCGACCGCGTTGTCATTGGTAGCCCAACCGAACACGACCGATCAAACACCCAACTTTTTCATTTACTCGGTTTGTCAGTCAACCGAGTAAATATGCACACCTCCCATGAATTTTTTGAACGTTGGGTTGCTTTAAAGCAGAGGCCTACCTTGGACACCGAATTTATTTAGAATCGATGTAGAAAATAATTCGAGACCTACACCTTACATTATTTGGAAGAAAGGAGACGGAAAAAGGAAAAGCGAAATTTTTTTCCGGAAGTAAGCCGAATAATTCTTGCAGAAGCTTATGAAGAAGATGGTGTTTTGTTGTGATTTAAGAGATAAAGGTCATTTATAAGAAGTGTTGTCATGGAGATATAAATGGGCAGTTCAGTTCGGTGGTGCGTTTTGTGAAGTATGATTAGGGTTGCTACAAATTAGGTAAAGTGTTCTCATATACAGTAACTCTACCCTAAGAGTTTGGGCTATTAAATGGGCTTTATTGTATAATACTAAATTTTGTTGATAACATTTTCATGTTAGATGTTTATTTGGGCTATAAAATTGCTAATCTAAGTTTTACACAAAGCAAATACTTTTGATGTGGTTATTTTTAATTTTGAATGAAATTTTAGTTTTTTTTTTTAAAAAAAAAGAAAAAAAAAAGTTACGGTCGCCATTGTGGTCACCACTAGCAAGTTATGGTTGGGTGTACTTTTGGAGAGAGAAAGCTGATGTGACGCTGGGGTTAACCACAAATATTGTGGTTGCCATTAGCATTGGCCTAAGGATTAAAAAAGGGACGTTCGGTCGAGATCGCAACTATAAATATATATACCGGTGATGCATCATTTGTTGTTAATTTGTGTCTTAATCGAATATCGTAATCTCACATCCTTTTGTAACCCAAACTCTCCTTGTTTTTGGTAATAGATTCATTTTGCGCCCAACCACCTTGCTCACCTAAGAATCCCTCTTGAAGATATAGAATCTGCCACCAACTACTTTGCAAAAGAAAATGTCATCGGCGAAGGTGGATTTGGAAGGAGATACAACGGACAGCTCTCGTGGTCCGGTGAGTTGATAGATATCACTGCTCGGAGGTTAATTAATAAAGAATGGGATGAAAAAGAACAACAGTTTTGGACAGAGATTTCGATACTATCTAGTCTCCAAAGATAAGAATCTTGTTTCTATTCTTGGGTTTTGTAATGAAGTTGGTGCGAAACCATCATTTACAAGATCATGTCCAAGGGAAGGCTACACTGCTATCTAAGTGACTGGTTTTTGTTGACATGGGTGAAAAGATTGAGATATGTTTCGATGTTGCGCATGCATTGAGATACATTCACTACGATGAGCCACGAGATTTTAGCGTTATACACCGGAACATCAGCAGTTACACAATTCTATTAAATGATGATTGGGAACCCAAGTTATGGGAGTTTCAGCATTCCATGAAGATAAAAGCATCTGAAAGGCACCATGCTTTCCATACCGATCATTCAGTTTGGTCTACAAAGGGGTATACAGACCCAACATGTTTAGAGACCAACATTGTGAATCACAAGTCAGATATCTACTCTTTGGGATATTATTGTTTGAACTACTCGTGGTAGGGAATCAAGAAATGACGATCAAGATAATAAGTATTTGGCTCCGAGCAATTTTTCATTATAGGAGAAAATACTCGATGGTATAATTGATCCCGATCATCAAACAAATGGATCCTAATCATTGAACATTTACGCGGAAATAGCGTATGAGTGCTTGAATGAAGAACAATCGCAACGCCCAAATATGGATCAGATTGTCACAAGACTTGAGAAAGCGTTGGAACTTCAACGGGAATGTGAAAATGCTGTAAGATGGTTTTTTCTTTTTATCTTTCTATCACAATAACTAGTCTATAATACGAGCAACATTTATTCACTTATTGCTGAATTTGTTTCCATTGATGTCAAAGGAACACTCATCAGTTGTGGACGAAGTTGGGACATCATCCAGTCATGAGGAGGTAATTAATTTTTTTAATTCTTCTTGTAATTAAGCCAAAAAAGAGGAAAATGTCAGAACATCAGAAATGATAAACAAAGATGCGAACAGGGGTAGAATTATTTTGACACTTAAAAAGATTTGGAATAAACTATACACTATTAGGTGATGATACTTTATAATGCAATTTTCAACTTCTTATTAATGTTTTCTTATTGACTGTAAATAATAAGAACGCACAGGGTGGAGCAAAGATGTTTAAAGTTAAATTTTTACAATATTTTATTCTTAGTAATGTTTAAAAAAACATAGCTTATGGATTGCTTAAAATAAATAGCGACAGAAAGTTGTTGTCAATTTGTTATTGTTGTTGGGTAATTCCCCAAAATATATCGGAAATTTGGAGGTTCAAAAAAAAAAAAAAAAAGGTAACTAGACAAGGATATAAATGTCTTTTCCTGTTAATATATCGAGTAGTCCATTCACATGTCACTTCCCTAAACTACGGAGTATTGTACTTGTCTTTAAAGTGGTGGTTGTGAGTTATAGTTATATTGAGGTTCAATTTATACATGCAAAATCTTTTCCATGTTGACCAAAAATCACATTTGCCAACAATTTTTCATAATGATACACAACTACACAAGATCCCCTCTTATACTTGGTTTCTCACCATATTTTCTAGCTCTTTGATAAATGTTAAAAATGAATTGAATGATTAACCTTACTGAAGTGTCCCACCTTGAAAATCTGCTCACTTCATAATGTTGTCTTCTTTGGTACATATAGGGATCAGCGAGTCACTTCACACCCAGAGGCGTTGAATCCAATTCTACTAAAAAGACAATTTCTTCCCTCAAATACCTTTCCCACTCACAATTTAGCTTGAAAGATATAGAATCCGCAACCAACAACTTTGCTCCTGAGAATACCATAAGAAAAAAAACAGTTGGAGCGGTTTACCAAGGCCGTATGTTGCATTCCGGACAGTTCATCGATATTGTTGCACGGGGGATCTATACTAAATATTGGAAAGATGAGAGCAAAAAGTTTAGGATGGAGAAGTCGATGCTTTCTAGTCTCAGTCATACGAATCTAGTGTCTATTATTGGGTTCTGTGATGATAGATGTATGATTACCGTATACAAGAAGGAGGCCAATGGAAGTCTCAGCAAATATCTAAGTGACGAGACCCTCACATGGATGCAAAGGTTGAAGATATGTCTGGGCGTTGCAAATGCATTGAGTTACATCCATTATGATGTTGGACGTGATTTCAGTGTCATACATTGCAACGTCAGGAGCTCAAAAATTTTACTTGACGACAAATGGGAACCCAAGTTATCAGGTTTTGAACTTTCGTTGAAAAATACAGTAGCTCGGAGGCACCGTCTTCTTCTGACTCGTGATATTGTTAAGAATGCATACCTGGACCCAAAATATAAAAAGACTGGCGGTATGACCTATAAGTCAGATGTGTATTCGTTCGGTGTTGTGTTATACGAAGTCTTGTGCGGGAGGAGTGCAGTTCTTTCGGATGAAGAGTTAGAAGAGGGGTTATTAAGTCAACTGAAAAAATCTCATTTGGATGAATTGATCGATCCACATTTTAGAATGATGGACCCGTACATTCAAAATCTTCTCAGAGACAGATTCATCAGATTCAAGAGGAACGGCTAAACGTCCGCATATAGATCAAAGTTGTTAGAAGACTTGAGGAAGCTTTGGAACATCAGCGGAGACATGAAAATCCAGTTGATCGTACATCATTCAATCACTTGAAGGTAATTAGTTTCCTTGAAATTTTAATTTTAGGCCGATCCAAAATATCCTAGTTAATTTATATTATTATATGTGCTATCTGGTTTAACGTATACCTACTATATCCTCATTATACCATTTTTCTTTACCAAAAGATGAGTAATAATGTGAAACTGTATGCATGTGACTGTGATTTTACATTAGATAAATGCTAGCCCGCCCGCATGGATGTGATTATAAATTTTGACATGCTTAAATGATTTGTACCTTTAGACTAATTAACCACTCACTTCGCAAAGTTAACTCTCTCAACCAACTAAATGCGTCACTCGTATTGCGTGTTGTATGCGCGTGATTTTGATTTTACGAACATTAGGTTAATGCTAGCTCGCATGGCTATGTTTGATAAATTTTGACATGCTTAAATGGTTTGTAGTTTTGTACCTTTAGAGTACTCACCCACCACCTCAATTTAATTCTCCTAACCAACTAAATGTGTCATTTTTATTGCATGTTTTTAACGTTTAAATATATCATTTAGGGCTACAAATAACAAAACCCTTAGCATTATTATGTTTGTGAACATTGTATATTGAAGGTTTGCGCTTAGCTGCGGGTATAATTGACTAAGACATTGGATGTTATTTTAGTTAACATGTGCATAATCTATTTTCTTAAACTTATATGCCTCATAGACTCGTAAAAAATACGAGGTTAAGTTACTGTTCATGGTAAAATCATACATATTGTAATATTTGATTCATATTGACATCGCCAATGTTAAACTCTTAAAAAAATAATCATCCAATTATCTTTGAGTAAAATTTTTAAAAATGGTACTTTAATTTCTTTTGCTCTTAATAAATTATAAATGGTAAAGTTTGAGAAAATAAAAAACTTTAATACAATTTATCAAAGAACTCGTATATAAAGGGGGCTTATATATAACTTTGCCATGAAAACCGAAGAGGGGTAGGTTTGTAATGAATTACAACCCCGTTATAAGTCTTAAATAAAAATGAAAATTTGTTTAATGCTAGACATAAGCCCTCCAAAGTTGGATTTGAGATCATTTGATGACAAAATATTATTTACATATCAAGGGATCAATTTTCACCATCCATTTTTATTTGATCTAATGGATGAGATAAATCTCAACAATTTAAAAAAACCCCACTTTCATCATCTTTTTTCAAATATTAATAATTTTCAAACCATTAATCGTTAAGCGAAAAAAAAATCATTACTGACGAGCATTTAATTATCTTTCTATAGATACGCACTTTGATATACTTTCGACAAAACTTTTTTTCAGTATTTTCACGCTTTTTTAAGTTTTTCGCTTTTTACGCATCGAAATTTGCATTAAAAAATCATATATAATTAAGGGGCTTTTGCATATATATCCTCCCGAAAATGCAAAATTACATATATATCCAAAGCATGCATAAAAACCATTGTAAAATGTGCATAAAAAACTTGTAAAAAGGATATATATGCAATTATTCACTTTGGGAGGGATATATATGCATTTTTGCCTATAATTAAACACTAATTTGAATATCACATGTGATATTAGTGTTATATCATATATGATATTAGTGTTATATCATATATGATATATAACATCACATGTGATATTAGTGTAATATCACATGTGATATTAGTGTAATATCACATGTGATATTAGTGTAATATATCATATCACATATGATATCACATATTATATATGATTTTTTATGCAAATTTCAAGTAACGTAAAAAAAACGAAGAAACGTGAAAAAAACGATTTTTTTTTTCTTTTTTCAAAATTATATCAAAGTGCCCGTCTATAGAAAGATAATTAAATGCTCGTCGCGACGGTGTAAATATTTTCGCTTAACGATTAACGTTTTAATAGATATTTAAATTATAATAAATATGTGAAATAATAAAATGTTTTTAATCTAAGCCATTGATTTCTTTTTAGATGAATGGTGGAGATAAGTCCTTTGGTATGTAAGAAAAAATTTGGTATGTAAAAAAACTCCGCTCCCAAAGTTGAGGGGCTCACAAGATCATTTGTAAGTGCATTTATAGCCTTATAGGTGTCTAAAGAAAAAAAAAAAAAAAAAGGAAATGAAATTATAATTTAAACTTAGCGAACTATTCAAGTTTGAGGGGTTTTTGTAAAAAGTTTATAACAGAACAGGTTTTGTCTTTCTAATGACAGTGAATTAAAGCTCGCTATATTTTCTATAAAGTATTATAGTTAAATTAAATATTTCATAGATTATAATACTAAATTAAAACTAAAAGTATTATTGTAGAAAACTAATTTTTTTAAATAAATGTGGAGAATATGAAAGTATGAAATAATTTGTTTCTCTCTCAATTAACAAGCCCAGGGATTGATTTGTCGATTTCAGTACATAGATATTTTCCGAAGAAATACAAAGGTATGTATTTCCCGGGTCGTTTTCTTAACGAGGGATGAATGGAGTTTAACAACTCACGTCGCGTGATTCAGGATTCGAATGGGTAAAAAGGATTTTGAGTTATTTCTAAACTGCAAGGCAAGCAATAATAATAAAAGGCAATTAAAACTACTGATTCTATGATGCAAACAAGAATATTATAACTAATTATGCAATTTAAAACTAAAAACTCGAATAACGTATTTATAAAAACGCGAATTAAAATGCAAACTAAACTATTTAAAGTCCTAAAAGTAAACTAATATTTTTCTACAGCTAAAAATAATATTTAAAAATAATTTGAAATTTAAAACTATTTTTTTTGGTTTTTCTTGATTTAATTTGAATTAAAAACTAATTTTGGATTTTTAAAATGAATTTAAAATGCTAAAAATATTGAAAACTGACAAGAAAATTACAAAACTATTTTTCAAAAATCTAATTTAGCTAAAAAGAATTTTCAAAACTGGAATTACATTTTTATGAATTTTTCTCTATTTGTTATGAATTTAAAACTATTTAAAACTAATTAAATTTCTAGAAAATACTATTTGAACTATGAAAATTCTGGAAAAATATTTTTTATTACTTTTTGAATATTCTAAACCTAAGAAAATTGTAATTGCATTTTTTTGATCATTTTCTGAATTATTTCAATTAAACGCTATTTAAAAAAGGCTAGAAAATGAATTTAAATGCAGAAAAATAATAAGAAGCCACAGAAAATTATGAAAAATTACAGGAATGTTCTAAAAACTACTGAGATGCCATGAAAAATACTAAACACAACTTATGAATGCAGGATAAGCAAATGGGCATGAAACTGATATGTAAAGCACTAGGAGAATAAGCTAAAAGCTACTAGAAGGTACCCATAAGCTGCAATAAGCCTATTCTGATTAAAAATAACCTAATGCAACTGCTCAAAGCTCAATAAGCACAACCTCTAATCATAAAAACACAATATCAGATTCTATCTAGATTATGCCAAACAGTCCTGATGTCCTACCTAAGCCTATTCTGATTAAAAATAACCTAATGCAACTGCTCAAAGCTCAATAAGCACAACCTCTAATCATAAAAACACAATATCAGATTCTATCCAGATTATGCCAAACAGTCCTGATGTCCTACCTTTAAGCTCACATTTAAGTGGTTTAGAAAAATCCTAAAAATGAACTAAAATTACCATGTTAGAGACAACCAACCAGAGCACTAAAGTCCAAATTTTCAGCTCAAGAGGATTAAAGATGATGAAATTAAAAATCAACAACTAAAGCTAATTAGGAGAAAAGTGGGACTGTTGTAGCAGATAAGGGGACATAAAAGGACTAATTGCAGGCTCAATAAGCTATAATTATAAGCTCCTACAGGAATATGAAGAGCTAAAAAGGCAAAACTAAATCTCAATGAACTATGAAGACCTAAATTAGCATCCTAAATAAGCAATAAGCTAAAATAAAAAGATGCAAACAGCACTAGATGGGCTACTGAACCAAACAGTTAAAGTGGCCAGATCAGGTAACTTGCAGTCCTAGATAAGCTCTATGAACCTAACTAAGGGTAAATATGTAAAATCCAGACTAAAAGCTACCTAAAGAAACTAAAATTAAACAATTAACACAAGGGATTAAGCTAACAGTCAGCTTAACAATAAGCTGATATGACAGAATATGAACTGACGTGCAGGGCAATTCAAAACCAAACCCCCAACTTTAAGCTACAAACATATTAAGTAAACTATTTTTTTTATTTTTTTTCTTTTGAGGAAAGTAAAACAAGCTACTGAAAATACTATTTTTATTTTTCGAAATGTTTTATAACCAATAAAAACTAGTTAAAAAGCTGACTCAAAACTACTAGTTGGGACAGAAATGGATTATGACAGATAAGTTTTATTAAGTGAATAACTTATAAAAAGCTTGAAAACTACAAGTTAAGACCAAAGCAGCTTAAAAAATCAGTATACAAACTCTATTGACTTAGAATGCACTTATCTTAATCATAAAAACTTTAAAAATAAGCAAAATCCAAACACCCTTTAACACTATCAAAATGCAAATTACACTCTAAAATTGAATGAAGTATGAACTAATCTACTATGAAATTGATAAACAAGCTGAAATTTTACTCAAACAACTATTAAAAACAGGAATTAAACAAAAACCATTTTGACTTTTGTCGTTTGACAAATGTTGACTTTTTTGTAAAAACTGAAATTGAACCACAACCAACTCACATAAGCTGTGGTGAGCTTATGTGAGCTTAATGAGCAAGTAATGAAGCTAATGGAACAATACTTAACAATTATGAAGGCTTGAAATGAAATTGAGACAAGATGCTAAAATTTGAAATAACAATTGCACTAATAAAACTGAAATTAAAAACAATTTAGCTTTCTGAAAACATTAAAACGATTAAAATGGTAACATTTTTCTAATTACATGAAAAATTGACAAAATCATCTTGTGACTGAATGAGGCTATTTATAGCCTGATGTTGAAGCATAATCTGGCGCTGAATAGATTCAACGACTCTCCTCGGCCGTTAGTCGCCTTCTTAAGCCCTAGTAGACCTGTCAACAAAGAGAACCGTTAGAGCGACCCGAGGTCAGAGCCCCGGGTCCACCTCCGACGGTCAAGTTAGTATCGGCGTGATGTAGCCAATATATCTTAGGTTGAGATAACCCGTCATGTATATATAGGCATGGATTAGGGTTTAGGTGTAGAGGGCCATCGATGCCTGCCCGACCCATTCTCGCCCGCCCGACCATACGTCCACAAGCCCCCAAGTTTAGTATGAGATAGCGATGGCTATGTTATGCTAAACCAAGTTCTGTCATGGCCGCGAGGGTGAAAGTGGATCCCGTGATGCCGCATCCCGGTAAACGACACCTTTTGTACCGAAGAGCGACGCGAAGATGGTGCGACGAAGACGATCAGGTGGTCGGCGCTACCAGGCGCGACAAAGATGTGCGATGTAAGACGTGCTTCGCAAGATAAGGTGTGTTGCGGCGACAAAGAGGTGCGACGAAGACGTGCTTCGCGCATAGGTGCGCGCTAAAGATGTGCGATGTAAGACGTGCTTCGCTGCCGCGCTTTCACAACCGATGAGGACGCCTCCACGGCAAGTTGGTGCGAATATTTAAATTGCCTTCGATCCGCTTCCAAATACACCGCATTTAAAACAAGTGTGTAGCGTATACCGGTAGCCCCCAAGTTTGATGGTGCTACTCGTAGGAGCATTAAACTTATTTAATCTGCGAAAACACTCAATGCAAAGATTAAAAGTATATGCCACTAATCGCAAAGATATAAAACCTAATAAAATTAAGCAATATATAGCACATAGCATAAAAAAATATATAGCACATAGCATATAAGAAAATTAGCGCGGCGCACCCGCGGGATGCGCATCCGACGAAATAATTAATTGTGTTTTTTCTTTTCTTTAACGTATGGACGCACGTGACCGCAACGAATAGACACGATGGATTTATCTTAACCGCATAGACTCGAACGCTTCGGATGATCGCAGATGTTTATACCACGGCTTGTGTCCGGTGCGCATCATGGCGATTGACTAGCATCGCGGTTTTCGCGCGCGCGTTCTCTGCGAAGATGTCCGAACGTACGGTCTAACGCGGGTAGATTTATCGCGACTGCGTTAGTCGACGCGAACAGGCGTACCAACCGTAAAAACAGTATCTGCGCGAATTTATCGCGGCTAAAAAATAAAATAGCCCCGATCGTGCGGATATTTTCTTAGGTCCGATCGTGCGAACGAAAAAATAAAATAGGTCCGATCGTGCGGACTTTTCTACCAAAGCTGTACGCATCTAAATTGTAGCAATATATAGCATATGGTTCAATTTAATATAGCAGCGTCAGATTTGAAAAAAAAGAGAGCAATATATATCATCGTCAGAATATTTTTTTACCTAAGCTGTATTGCATCTTACAATTTAATAAAGTTTTAATAAAGTGATATTAAATTCAGCGATCGACGCGTAGAGGCGCTAATCCTTGTGGATAAAGTTGTACGCATCGTCCAATTTAATAAAGTGAAAGGTTTTAGAGTTACCGACTTTAGAAATTGATTGCCGGTAATATGAGAACACGAAACATAGTTTATTCGTGGTCCTGACGGATGGCGCCAACTTGTTGATGCAAAAGTTGGACGCTCCTGTTCGGGCTCCGGCCTCGTACCAATCGAGGATTGTTACTGAGACCGCGCACTAAAGACAAAAGACACCGTTAGGCTTACCGTGGGATTGTCTCCCACGATTATCCTCCGCGTGAGAGTAAGTAATCGGTTTAGGTTTAAGGAGAATTAGGGTTTGAGATAACCTGTCATGTATATATAGGCATGGATTAGGGTTTAGGTGTAGAGTGGTCACGATGTCGGGCCCGACCCATTCTCGCCCGGTCCGACCATACGTCCACACCTGATGGGGTGATCTTCAGAAGCTCCTAGATGCTCTAATCTCTGCAATTGATTCCATCTTGCATCATCCCATTTGATTTCAACCCTTGGATCACTTTGGTGATGTGGCTTGGCCAATGAGGTTCTGGGAATCTGCCATGTTGGCAATCCAAGAGTGTCACACTCTGACACGTTGTCAGAAGGCTTCTAGAACATCACTTAAGTGTGGGTAAACCGTGGGTTTTCAGGGTAAATGGGGAAGGAGGATGGTAACAGTAAAAGGTGGATGTTTTAGGCGCGTATGGTGTTTATCTGGGTTTTTATATTTGTATTTGACTTGGGTGTGTTGACTAGTTGTTAAAAGGAGAGGGTTTAAACGTTTTTGTGATGGAGGTTCAGGTGGGAAAGGCTAGTGGGGTCAAAATAGAAATGGATGGGTTAAATGGTTAGGGTCAGTGGGTAGATGTTTGGCTGGGGTTCATAATGTGGAAAAGGGGTAAAGATTATTAGTTTAAGGAATGTTGGGCTTGGTTGGATAAATGGATTTTGTTTTGGTTTAGGTTTAGTTTTGGACTTGAATTTGAAACCATTTAATATCATAAGGACCATTCATGTATAATTTCAAATTCTAAGGACCAATAGTGTAATTTATGAAATGGTGAGGGTCTGTTTGTGTAATTTGAGAAAGTGAAGGGTAATGTATGAAAACTTCAAATCTTGATCCAGGACTCCGTAATTTAATTTCATGAGCATCCAAATCCAATGAAACTGCATCCCGGTATCAGCTTTTGCACTCTTCTCTCTCTCGTGCTCGGTTTTCTTCGGATTTGGCTTTCTTTTGTATGTTTTGTCATATCCGTACCTGCACATGCATAAACTCAAAAAACACGCAAATATTAGGCATAAACGGCTCTTTCTTGGTTATTTTGGGTCTATTTTGATAAAGAAATGGTATGTGTTTTAGCACATGCCAGGGATCACAGACGAGATCTAACCTAGTGGTTTCGCTTTAATTCATTAACTATACAGTTATATAAAATTTTAATAGTGGGGTTCTTTTTTAATGCATAGAGAATATCTTTTTAATGATGTAAATCTTAAAAAGTAATAATGTAAATATCTATACTACTTATAATGGAGGAAGACACTATTAAAAACACTCTTTCACCAATATAAACAACTATTTAACTACAATGTACAATCTAATTAAGCTTCCAAGACATAAATCTGAAAAACATTAGTCCAAAACAAAATAACATTTGTTCGCCGAAAAATTTAGTCACAGGGTACCCGCCGCCGCATCGCGCGGATACCCTGCTAGTTTATTCAAAATAAACATATACTCTATAATCATTTTTGTGAACATATTAGTGTTACCGTTTAGAAAAGATTAAAGGTAAGTTTGGATTAAGCATTTAGGGGGAAATCTTAAGCTTTTTAGGGGGAAAGAACACGTATGGGTATGATATAATATGTTTAGTTTAAAAAGGATCATAAGCCGCGGATTTTCTAAAAGTGTGGTGATTTGTACACATCGATTTGCATACTTAAATAAATGCTTTAAACAGTTATACATATATCACATAATGATATTATACAAGTATATTGATGTGTGCAAATCAAAAAGTAGTTTGTGCAAATCACCTCTATTTTTAAAACTATTTTTAAAATCAACAACCTTAGTGGGTATTACTATTCTTTTCACAATTTCACATACTATGACCAACTTTATTTTTTTATTTTTTCATTGTTGTGTCCCCTCACACGACCACTAATAAGTACTGCTCTTTTCTGGCTTTTCTTCTAGAAACTGCAAAACAATTTTAGAGAAGGCACCCAAGAAAAGAAACTAGTATGCGTGAAGCTTTAAGTAATAATAACGATGCATAACTAGTATCTTTAAACTTATGCCTATTTCATTTTGAAACACGCCATAGGTTGCGTTTAGTTGCAGAGAAATATTCTTACTTTTTCATTTTTTGTTTTCTTGAGAGTGGAAGGCCAAGTTTTCTTTTCTAGAAAACAGTTAAGAACTTGGAAAATCCATTTAGACGGTGTTACATTTTTCATTTTTTAGTGAAGAGAAAAATAGAGAAGAGTAAATTTGACTTTTCAAATTTTTAATTAAAGTTTGAGAAATGAGATTTTCAATATTTTATTAAAAAAAAAATAAAAAAACAGTAACTAAATTAATGGGTTTTCTGATTTTTCATTTTATGTGAAAAAATTCTTGAAAAAATGGGGTTTTTCTCACCGAATAAACATACCCTTACTCTTTTTAGTTTTGACACACGTCTTGATCTTTTCATAAGACCTATCTATAGACATTAGTTTTAGGGATGAAATCATTTTCCTACTAGTTAACTTGAAACAAATAAATTGTTGCTTTTGGACGTTTTAATATTCTTTTCAAAAGTTAATCAAATTATAAAAACGTTTTTGTTATTTCATATTTTCATTCCAACCATTACTAGCATTAATGAGGTGCTTCATGACTCCATAATCTTGTAGGAGAAGAACTTGGAACACTTAAAGATTGGACTAGATGTTATAAACGAGGCTACTAATAATTTTGACGACAAATATTGCATCGGGTCAGGCGGATACGGTAAAGTATACAAAGCAGATCTTGAACATTTTGATAGCAGTAATTCCTCGTCGAAAGAAGGGGTGGATAAAAGCGATTTACCCAGAAAACGAAGCACGGTAGCCATAAAACGCATTAAAAATCAAGAAGGAGAAGAAGGGTTCATTGTAGAAATTGAAACTCTAACTAGTTGTAAGCATAAGAATATAATCTCTCTTCTTGGTTTTTCTTATGAAGGTAACGGTGCAATGATCTTGGTCTATGAGCATGCTTCGAAAGGAAGTCTTGAAAACTATTTAGGAGACAGTAATAAAATGACAACTCTTACTTGGGTGCAACGTCTCAATATATGTCTTGATATTGCACATGGTTTGAATTACATTCACAATAACACAGATGATGGCAAACAAAAGATGATTCACCGTGACATCAAAAGCGATAATATACTATTGGGAGATAATTGGGAGGCAAAGATTGCAGATTTTGGGCTCTGCAAATTCCACCCAGCAGATCAAGCGGCCAACACTATCTATCCAAGTAGGATTGCAGGTACAAATACGTATCTCGATCCAGAATATCAGGAGTATGGTAGATTAAATAATAAATCAGACATTTACTCGTTTGGAGTAGTGTTGCTTGAGATCTTGACTGGGAGGTTGGCCTATGATTCTGTATACACCAAGGTGAATGAGCAGGGAATTGCACCCATCGCAAGAGAGCATTTTAAAAAGGAAACAATAATGGAAATTGTTGATCACAAGATAAAGGAGGAGACTGATGAACACGCCTTTTCCTTAAGTAAAGGACCCAATAAAGAGTCTTTAGAAATATTTTTAAAAATCGCATATCAATGTGTGGCAAAAACTCAAGCGCAACGTCCAACAATTGAAGTTGTCATCAAAGAACTCAAAAAAGCGTTAAACTATCAGGTAAGTCACAATGAAATTTTTTTTTATAACAAGTAGTAGTTTTTGTTTATTCTTATCAAATCAACTTGCTGACACATGAATCACAGGAGAATCATAAGGACAGCCTTAACCTGTCACTTGAAGACGTAAAGTTAGCTACGCAAGACTTCAGGCAAGACAATATCATTGGACATGGAGATTTTGGGATAGTTTACAAAGGAGTAGTTACTCACATTCATGGACATAAGATCATTGCGGCAAAGCTGTTAGATAGGAAGTCTGTTGCAAAAGATGTTGAATTTATGTCACAACTGGAAATTCTTATGGAGTATAAACATAAAAATGTCATTGGTCTTGTAGGCTACTGTGATGAAGAGGATGAAAAAATTATTGTATGTGAGTATGCATCCAGAGGTAGTCTTGATAAGTACTTGGGTGATGATAGTCTTACGTGGGTGATGCGGCTTAAAATATGCATCGATATTGCAATTGGGTTGGAGTTTCTTCATGGAACTGCTTCAAGTCCAGAAATGGTAATACATAGGGATATAAGCAGCAGACACATTCTACTATTTGATGACTGGAAAGCAAAAATTACCGGTTTTGAGCTTTCCTTAGTATGTCCAACAAATCAGAATGTAGACTATGTCATCGACAGTGTTACAGGCACAATCGGCTATCGTGACCCACTACACACGAAAACAGGCTTCTTAACTAAAGAGTCTGATATATTCTCACTTGGTGCGGTTTTATTTGACATATTGTGTGGGAAACTATCATCCGAAGAGCTAGATGATGAGTATCTTTATTTACCCTTTTTGGCTAAACACCACTATCATGTTGGAAAACTTGATAAATTAGTGTTCGAGGGTATTAAAGAACAAATTGTGCCAGAGTCATATACTACATTTACAAGGATTGCCCTTCAGTGCTTACATCACAGGAGAGAAAGACGGCCAACAGCTCATGAGGTGATCATACAGCTTAAGAAAGCATTGGAATTCCAGGTAATAAGTTTCTATATTTTGACAAAACTGACCTTTAACTGTTTTATAAACTGTAAGAAAGTAGCTGAATTAAAAACGAGTTTATTAATTGATTAATTAATATATATATACAGGAGGATTATGAAAAATGGGAGCCCAAATTGCCTAAAGACTATAAAGAAATAATCCAAAAGTCAAAGTGCCCTGAAATCTATTCTACCATCAAAAAAGAGGATCTTTACAACATTTTTTCTAAGGGAATCCTCCTTCAACAAGACAAAGTGGTAATTAGTTCATTCTCATATCTATGTTATGTTGTATATCTGGTGTTCTATGCATCTTTTACCTTTTGAAGGATTGTTCATAATCACACATGCATTTATATTACACATCATAACATTGAGTCTAATTTCATTTTTTGTATAACAGTTGTTGTCATTCAATGGTGATAGAGAGAGAAATGAAATGGTGTCAGCAACAACGTTTTCATACATAAGTAGTTGTCCGCATGAGTGGAAATTTCTTCCAGAATCAAGGTTGTTCTCTCTACCTGATCTCTAATTTTGTTAGTATTGAGTCATAAGCATACATATGCAATGATAATAGAAGTATATTTTAATTAAGTATCTTTTTAATGCATGACAAATATATTTAATACTCACTATATGATTGGGAATTATAATTGTACCTGTTTTGAGTCTGTTCTCATGTACAATAAATTTTGATAATATTCTTACCTTTTTTTAAATAGAGATTTGTTTGATACAATAAATTTTAATATAGAATTTAAACTCATGTTACAACAAATTACGAAATTCAAAAGTAGAACTGTATGGGAATAAAGGGTATGACTGATTTAGACTTGAATATTCATAATATGTGCAGGTTTGGGACAGTAGCCGAGATGTTAGATATTTCCAACTTGAACATGGAAATCAAGACAAGAGCTCAATTTTTATCTCCAAATGTTGTTTATGGGGTCTATTTAGTCTTCAAGTTTTGTGAATCAAGAAACTTTGCAAGTAAACCCATGTATGTTGACCTAAATTATACAAAGGGACACGAAAGTCTTAACGCATATTTTGCAACATGGAGAGATAATGAATGGATGATGATTGAGCTGTACCGATTTTTGAATGAAAGCAAAGACGTTGTTTTTGAGTTTTTACTTGAGTGCTTTTCATCGTTCCATTGTGGAGATGGTGCGATTTGTGTTGAAGGCATTGAATTTCGAGCCATTGAGAATGTAAGTTTTAAAATACCCCTTTGTTTTATACTACTACGTATATTCTTTTGTTTATGTTGTATAGAGGGGGTTAATGCATGGAAAAAAATAGCTCATATTCTAATGTTGCATATTCATAACATGATCTGTTTTGCAGGTGAAACATGAAGAAATCGGAAAGTTAAAGGAAGTCAACCAAGTCTTGAAATCAAACTTTGTTGCGGATCAGGTGCAACAACTGCCGAATAACTTCGAAGAAATATTTAAGATATCCAGAAACTATGATGAGTTGTTCTGGTTGGCTGAAGTAGATGGAAAGAAGCTTCTTATACTTTCGGCAAAGGCAGCTTTATACAAATCCTCGAATGTGAAACTTTTTACTTCAACACCATCAGCGCAGTCCAGGTTTGCTTTTCTGAACTAACTTTGTTACGACTTTCTTCAACCGAAAACTTATCCAAATTAAATCAGGTTGTGCTCATCTATGCTTATTCAAGTATTTAAGGTCCTAATTTTCTTTATTTCCGAGTAAGATATTGAAGAATAATGTATAGATGGTTGACAAAAGTGTCACTTAGCTTCTTGCATTTGGTTCTGTCTTCAATTTTGACTTTGTTGAGTAATTGTATAATCTATATCGTACATGCAGATTTCAGGAGGTGATTGAGCTTTTACCACAAAAAGTATTTCATATCAACTGTACGATCAAAAGTCAAATGCTGTCACCGGATACGCAATACGTGTGCTACCTTCTGTTCAATCTTTCAAAAAACTGTCAAGGAATGCATTGTCCGGTGAAAGTACGAGATATACTCCACCAAGAAATCAAAGAGGCTGAATTTCTCTATTTTATAACCCCAAAGCCATCGAATATACATGATATTACTCGGGTTCCAAAACAAAGGGAAGATGGATGGATGGAGATTCAACTGTGGAAATTTAACTCAGCTCATGAATTCAAGGATGACTCTCTTTCTATGAATATGAAATTTACAAGTCTTGAAGGACCTATGTCTGGCCTCATTGTTTGTGGCCTTGAGTTTCGGCCATTGTAAAAGAACTATTTAGTCTATTTGTTGCACCGGATAATTATAAAAGCTATGTTTTAATTTACTTGCACACAGACTCAAGCTAGCGTGACCACTTCATGGTTGTTTTATCATATGGAGGTCTTGATTTTACAGAGAGTTTAGCTCCCTCTTCAGTGAGATGTGTTTACAAAATCATTATCACTATCATCTTTAGAAGAGACAAATTAAACTAACGATTTCACAGTATATACATTACAAATTTACCATTTACAAAAAATGAAACAAAATAAAATACTTGTACCAGCTAGAAGCCCTTTGGTAGAAAACCTCATTTTCTATGAAGGAATTTTTCAAAAAGACAGCTAATAAGAGTTGTACCAAACTCATCCTTTGGGCTTCCGAACAACCAAGTTGCTCTCTAAATGCAAAGTATCTCATCACTCTGTACTATAACAACCACAATGTACCTTTCATGACACCTGAACTTGATTTCGGTGATGTATCGTCAATCTTAAGCTTTTTCAGCAGGCTGTTCGATGCTTGCATGACAATGGCTACATAAAGGAGCACCCAACTTGTGGAATTAGGTTTATTGGGTCACAAACTAAGAAAAAGCTTTAGTTAGATTTCTGGCATATTTACATCTTGTGATTAGGCAGTAAAATATATAACTTCTTAATATAGTGTTTGATCATAAAACCTAGAAAGCAAACCAGAGTTGTATAATAGTTATTGCCGTGGATTTATTGAAGACCGTCCTTGATACTAGTAGCCCTGCTATCTGATCATTACCAGTCTCAACCTAGCTACATCAGCCCTAACCACATAATCGATACAAGCCTTAACTGGTCCCATTTTTTTGACACCACTTCACCCACTCAGAAATCCTTTAAATAAACCAGATACAAAACAAGCAAAAGGGCACACCATATAGTTAAGTTTCATGTGCACGACAATCAACTTTCTTTCGAAGCTAAAAATTTATAATTAGTCAAATTTAACAATAAGAATCAGGGCCGGCTTTAGGGGAGTGCAAAGAGGTGCGATTGCACAGGGCCACTGCTTGACGAGGACCACCAAATTTATGCACTTCTATCATATATATGAACACAATATGAGACTCAAGCTTAATTAAAACATGCACTACTTATACATATGTATATTATGTGTGTGTTTGAGGGCCTCTTTGTGGTAATGGCACGGGGCCACTGAAATCCACGAGACGACCCTGATAAGAATGCAAACACTCTAAGAGCAATAAATCGGCCAAACATGACAACCTAATTTACATGCATTGAAATGATACACGAGAGTATAGGGCAGTCTTTAAAGAACCCGCCTGACATTCTTGGTGCCTAGTATAATGTTACATTATGGATCACGTTCCGAGAAAGCTTAGACTGTTTGTGTATATTAAATGTATTTTGTCACCGAAAGGTCAATGAATTTGGACTCCGGAGTCATTTATCGGTTGTTGAATGAAATCCGACCCGTCTTCATCCAGAGAGGAAAGTTGTAAATCCTGTAATTTTGTAACACCCCAAAATGGCTCAATGGAAGCACACAAGTATTGGGGTGCTACTAAATTGATATCACAACATAAGCATAGAACAACCGATTTTCATAAAGAAACTTTATTCATTCTTGAAAACAATGTTTACATTATTGATTAGTGCGGAAAATGGCCCATTATCGAATGTGGTCCCAATACATAAATCGTAGTCGCCTATGACCATGCCATGCCTTTGCCTTGCGCCCAAGATAAGCTATCACCTCAAAACCTCAAGATACATGCTAAAAGTGTCAACACGAAGTTGGTGAGTTCATAGGTTTATTTAAATGGCATTTCAAGATACCATTTAACATTTGGTTTTGATGATCATTACGCCTTGCATAATGTCATAAAATTTATGTTTACCTTATATAAAAGAATTTCATTAGTGGACTATAAGTAGGGTATATGTACATTACAACGAATATAATGTCATATATTGAATCTATTACGCTAGCACTAAGTTCATGCACCGAAGCTACGACAGTTTCTGTATGTAAAATGTAGTCATACAAATAAGGGGCTCATGGCGAGTGTTTATCCCAATACACCGATTTCGACATGCTATATGTTTCGCCTTGACCCATGCGGGCCAACCGAACAGGGAGTCACCCCAATAGATCTATTTATAACATTCGCGCTCCCAAATAGAATTGACGGTTCATGAAAAGGGCATTTGGGATCTAAGGACTTAGGCTAAGTCTGCGTAATATTCTAAGTCAAACATTTTGGTATAGTCCAGAAACATCTATGTGTGATGTAACATTAACAAGAAAACATTCAATTGTATAGTAGGTAAACATATCAATCATAAAGCATAGTATACATGGAAATGCACCATTTCAGTAAAATCATTTAAGTAAAATGAGCATATATTCTCCCCCAAAACTGTTATGAAAACATGTAAAAGTAGGGGCTGTGAAACTCACCTTTGCAATTTGCAGCATGAGGTGAAATAAATCAAGTGGTGATAGTGCATGGCTCTGACACGCAACCTAATTTAGTACGGCAATTTAGTCTTTAATTCATGTTTAAGACTCGATAAAGTTTATAAGATTTTAAATGTTTGTGTTGTTGTTGTTGTTGTTGCTTGTGTGGCTTTATTTAAGTTTGGTAATATATTTTTAAAAGTTTGAGTGTATTGGCTTAAGGAAGGGTACACGCAGAAAAGGATATCAAGGATGAACGAGGCTTCGGTTTGATGATAACCGAATGACGATGTACGACAGGTATGTACATTATCGAATTAAGTGGATATCATGAATGAAGGAGGTGTATTTATATATCTTCTTGTCGCTACTACTTGTTAAAATAAATATATTTGGAAGAAAGTATAATTTGACGTGCATGCATTTGCAATTAGAAAACTAATGTAAGCCTCAAATACATTTCATGTGTCTCTAATATTTGTTTAACAATAAATGCATTTATTGTAAAGGGGAAATTAAGTCTTAACTTAATTTATATACATTTTGTATTGGTAAAACACAATGTAGGTTTTCAAAAGAGATATTTCTCGATAATAATCACGTCTCGAAGAGTTCATGTGTAACACATCTTACATTTATTAGAAAGTTTTGTATATAAGTCTTCAACATAAGTATGTTTCATTTTCAAATTGTAATTTGGCATGACCCGACTATAATTTTCTATTTATCCGGTTTGGGCTAAATGTCAAAGTTGTATGTTTTATCCGGTTTTTAATAGTCGGAACGTATGTTTTCGATTTTATGATTTCATGTTGTTTAAAAGTGTATTATACCTTTTAAATTAGATTGCGATATTAAAAGTTACTTGTTTTAATAATTGTGTTCAAATATTATCTCTTGTTATGTTGTTGAAATTTGTATGTCGCGATCTTTATGGAAGGGTCGCGTTGCAAATAATTGGAAATGGGTCGTGCAAGGAATATGATGAATAAGTCGGGGCATCGCGGACAAAATGGCACACCCCTCGCGGGGCTTCTTATTGACCAAATACAAGCCAACGCACCCCCTCTTTGGGCTGCATTGCAGCAAAACAAACACACCCATTTGGTGCAGAAAGTTGGTAAACAAACGTACCCTTTTGAAGCTGGAAATCAGCGGACAACGCACCCTACTTGGGGCTGGAAATCAGCAGATGACGCACCCTATTTGGGGCTGGAAATCAGCGGTAAACGCACCTACTTTGGGGCTGGAAATCAGCAGTAAACGCACCCTATTTGGGGCTGGAAATCAGCGGTAAACGCACCTACTTTGGAGCTGATTTCTGGACATCAGCGGTAAACGCACCTACTTTGGGGATGGAAATCAGCACTAAACGCACCCTATTTGGGGCTGGAAATCAGCGGTAAACGCACCTACTTTGGGGCTGGAAATCAGCATACAAACGCACGCTATTTGGGGCTGGAAATCACCATACAAACGCACCCTATTTGGGGTTGGAAATCAGCGGTAAACGCACCTACTTTGGGGCTGGAAATCAGCATACAAACGCACCCTATTTGGAGCTGAAAACACATCCGTTAGGGACTGATTGATAGGTTCAAACGCACCCTTTTTGGGGCTGTATAACAGCAGATCAAAAGAAAACCAAACACCCTCGTGACTGAAGACACAACAAAACTCGTGAGGGTTCACTTGTACACCAAACTACAATAGTGAAAATAGACTCCAAATGCCATAGTGATTACAACCTAAGAATTGATATTACAGGAAACCTGGAAACTCAAACCGAGTCTTGCCTCGCGGCAATTGGTTACTACCCATATGTAGCAAGACTCTATGCTTACTTTTCCCTTGCTGCTTATGAGTTGCACAAGTCGGACAGGACCATCGACAATCACACCCTTCGAGGTGTTAAATTCTCGTTCAACTCTAAACACTAATAAGCCTATGAATAAATTTACAACATAAATAAGGCGAGGCATGTATGCCGAATATGATCTCGAATGAGTTTTGGAAATGAGCTGAAACACGCTAAGCCAATACTAATTTTTATAGTGCAAGTCTTTTGTAGGCTCACCACACACTAACAACAACAAAAATTACTCGTATCATAATTATATACGATCGACAAACACCATTTGACATCATCACAAAAAAAAATTATTAATTTCGAATGAATAATAAGATTCACAATCAAGTTCATAATAACATTTATCTTACAATAGTGGGTCGAATGTGTGATGAACCAAACACGAGGAATCTTCAATTGGGCATGGCTTTGCTTGAAATTGAGCGAATTGGTACTTGATACGGACTCCCTACAATCCAAATAGCAAAACCCCCTTCTCAATTTCAAGAATCCCTAATTTTTCAGAAACCCTAATTTTCAATTGAATGGGAGGAAACGATGGAGCTGTGAAAAACTCTTCGCAGCTATAAATTGGTGGAACAGAGGAGTACTACTACTTTCTTGGTTTTCAGATTGATGTCTCCTCTTCCTTGCTTCTGTCACTTTCCGCGTGATCCTTAGGGATGAGAGCTGGTCGAAAATAGGTGGTGGCAGGGATGAATTTCATGCTTGACTTTGATAAAGAAGGAAGAATTTCTTCTTTTGTGTTTTACTGTACTTGGGAGGGACGAAGGTAGCAGGTCATAAAAAGGAAAAGTGAAAGTGATTGGAACGTTTGTGAGTGGGGCTGAATTTGTTTTGTTTTTATTATTATTTGTTTTATTATTTCTTACGGTATTAGCTGTACTCCGTGTTTTGACGAATCTACGGATAAACGTACATTTCTGGTACCCGAAAAATATAGAAATTATGTTTTTGGAAACGGTTTCTTAAACGTAATAATATAACATTATTATTACGTAGAGATTTGATTATAACTGATTGTCGTACAAATTTGGTGTCGGTATGCGTGTGGTGCCGTGATTTTCTAAATTCACGAGATGAACTCTCGTTTTCTTTCTTAGATTATCAATGAATGATAAAAATGTATATTTTACTTATCTCAGTATTTATTTTTAGTTATGTGTGGTACTGCGTGCTGCAGTGTGCCGGATAACTTCCCGAAATAATAGCTTAAGCTTATGTAAGCTTAAATTTAACTCAGAGAATAATAAATTCATATTTACTATAAGGATACTTAGTGGAAAAGCACCGTGTGTGTGGTGTCTTATTTTTAAAGAAACGAGATGACCTCTCGTTTTTAAATTTTAGATATCGGCATCTGTTAGAAAATAATCGTATTAAATTTTCTGACGTGATAAATATTATTATAATAATCCGAAAATTTACGGGTTGTTATAAATTTGAACAAAACACAGTCAAGCTACCAATCAATTGATTTCATTCCTGTTATTGACTCGTTTACTCATGTAAGAGAAGGACAGACCCGATCGGTCTGAATATATTTTAGTCCGGTCCCCCATTTTTCTCATTTTCAGTCCTTGGTCCGGTCTTACGCACAACGGGCGATCGGCCGACAACCCCTGGACCAAACAATTCGGTCCGGTCCTTGTCCGGTATTTTGAGCCCAATCGGTTTTTGGTCCAGTCCGGTTTTAGTCGGTCCAGTCCGGTTTTTGGACCGTGCTCGGCCCTCTCAACCTAGTTAGATCAGCCTTAACCGCACAATTGACACCGGCCTCAACTGATCCATTTCTTTTGGCAATACCTCATTCAGAACAACCCAGATACGAACTAACTAAAAGGGCACATCATATAGTTCGGGACTATATGGGCACAAAAGTCATCAACTTCATCTCGAGGCTAAAAATTAATTATTAGTCAACTTTTTCAACATAGTAATGCAAGCACTCTAAGAGCAATAAATCGGACAACCATGACAACCTAATTTACAAGCATTGAAATGATACATGGAGAGTAAAGGGCAGTCTTTAAAGAGCCCGCCTGACATTTCTTGGTGCCTAGTATAATGTTACATGATGGATCACATTCCCAGAAAGCTTACACCGTTTGTGTATATCAAATGCATTATGTCACTGAAATGTCAATGAATTTGGACTCCGGAATCATTTATCGGTTGTTGAATGAAATCCGACCCATCTTCATCCAGAGAGGAAAGTTGTATATCCTGTAATTTGAACAAAAAACAGTCAAGCTACCAAACAATTGTTTATCATTCCTGTAATTGACTCGTTTACTCGTGTAAGAGAAGGATCAATTATGGTGACCTTTTTTCTCTAACAAGTCAAGGGAAGAATCATTTCTGTAATAGACTGATGCATATATGATGGAAAGCATTTGGGAAAAAGCCATAAATACTCTATGTACTTCTCGTTAAAACTCATTATGCTTTCTCAACTTTTTTTATTGTCATTATACTTAACGTTGTTTCATTTTCGACTCATTATGCTTAATTACTGATTAAGCATTATGACAATAAAAAAAGTTTAGTATGTAGAATGAGTTATTTTCATAAGTACATTAAGCATTTATGGCTTTTTTCCTAGTATTTTTGCAAAACGGTTCTTGGTGTAAGCCAGTATTAGAATTATCCAAGGAGTGAAAAGTAGTATTTGTGGTAGAGGAAGAATTGAAGCTTGTGGTTGAGTAGCCGTTGAATCCCCTCAAGAGAATTGGAGTGATGGTGTTGTCGCTTACCTTCGATCCCATCTCAGCTGCTTTTTGTAGCAAGGCAGTTGCTGAGGTATATCGAGCAGCAGCAGCAGACATGAGAGAATTATTTGGTTCACCTGAGGAGCTGATGAAGCATGGCCGCATTAATGTTCTGATTGAAAAATGTTTACAGAAAATATCGTATCAATACTTGCATGTTTGTGCTCGGCTAATAAGAAGCAAAATACAAAAAAGAAAGGTTTGGTTCACCCTCGTCAACATCAGCTGCTGCTGGGGCAGCTGCACCTGCACAAATGGGGTCTGCTGCAGCCATGGCTGTCGAAAAAAGAAGTAATTAAACATAATGAGTCGAAAATGGAAACAACGTTAAGTATAATGACAATAAAAAAAGTTGAGAAAGCATAATGAGTTTTAACGAGAAGTACATAGAGTATTTATGGCTTTTTCCCAAAGCATTTTCTCGTAGATATGATAAACAGGCACCTTTTGACCCACCTGGTTCGCAAGGCGCATGAAAACTGATCTCAACTATCGATTTTCTACTTTAAAAAAAGCATAGTAGATTTCTATTCAAAGCATTGAAAAATAAGTGCCACCCGTAAAATCTTGTCTAAATAATATGATCACGGGTATTTTAGGAGAAAACTAAAAGAGCTAAATTATTTGTTGTTTTATTAATAATCCATTCAATGAAGAAAGCTAATGGGTACCTGCGATTGTAAGAGCTGATTGGGCCGCTGATCTTGGGACAATGAGTAGGCTTGTGGTTGAGACATTCGATAATATGGCTCTTTTAGATCGAGTCTACAGCTTGACGTTTATAGTATTCCTCCTTGTTCAGCACCTGGGCCCCACATTTTAGCTACACAACACAAATCAAAAAAAGGTCACGGAGTGTTTGTATTTGCATTTGTAACTCGATGATCTGATTAATGTGATTTGAAGCCACAATATTCAGTTTTTTAGTATTCAGATACACATATCAGCTACCAGGAACTACAAAACTACTTAATTACCAATCCTTTAATCTAAGCTGAAGAGACTTTTAGATGCATCTCACAAACCGTCCCTTCTTTGTTTTGCAAGATGTCATATTTGTCGTTTTATGCATTAATTTTTCAGATAACTGAAAGAGTAGAGAAAGAGTAAATTACAGAAATCTTTCTTGTGGTTTAGTAAAAATACAGAAATCATCACTAGCCAATATAAATAGTTCTTCAATGCACTTGTGGAATTCGCTATTGGTAGCAAAAGATGAGCAGTTAGGGACAAAAACTGAAAACAAACACCACATTTAAGGATCAGTTATGCAAAATTTGTTAAACGCTTGAAACAACTACTGTACAACAATCTCTCTCTCTCTCTCTCTCTCTCTCTCTCTCTCTCTATCTTCATCCCATCATTCCCGAATATTTCCACCTCCTAAAATCACAAATAATCGCTCAATTTCTTCTCCAAATCGTAATGAATTTTAATTCTGTAAGCACCAATCAATTCGTATTATCATTTCGCACACAATGATGTGATCTAATTTGACTCTCATTAAGAACTGAGTAAACCCCAGGGTTGAAGATTTGTGGCGCCAAATCCTAATTTTCGAATTTCTTAACAGTTTTGCACAATAATCTTTTTTTTTTTTTTTTTTTTTTTTTTTTTTTTTTTTTTTGTTTTGTTTTTGTTTTTTTTACTATTTTGAGTAGTATAGAGCATTTTAGTGTGTGAAAATCATGTCAATTAAGAGTAGAAATTCAAAAAGAAGGACACGTGTACCAAATAGGTATATTGATACTGTTTGTGATCTGAATAATAAGAAGAATATTGGTGATAAGGATGTAGTAATTGATGATTCAGTGGAAACTAGGGTTTTAAGTGATGAATTGGAGAAGAATGGCGAGGGCGGTGAAAATGTACAGAATGTGGAAAAGGACTGTGACAAATGTACTAAGGTTAGTAGTGATAAAATCAGTGACAGTGGAATGGATACCAAACTGATAAGGTGTTAACTAGTATTCCTACTGAGATTGATAGTGAGGGGATTGAGGTGGTTATATTTGATGATGTTATGATTGCAGAAGGAAGTAAAAAATGGGGATTAACTTTGTGTGGATATTTTGTGGGATGTGGTATGCCTGTAAATGAGCTTAGATACAATCGGAGGAAAATGTGGGCTAGGCATGGTTTTAAGGACATAATTGATAGCAATAATGGAATTTATTTCATGAAATTTCACAATGAGAATGGATTGAATTTCATTGTTAATAATGGTCCATGGATGGTGAATAGTAAACCTCTTATTGTGCAAAAATGGGATGTTACCATGCCATTGGATAAAACTGAACCTGATAGCCTACCTTTATGGGTCAAATTGTGCAATGTGCCTTTGGGAGCCTGGACAACTAAGGGGATTAGTGCACTTGCTAGTAGGATTGGGAAGCCTATGGTTATGGATAGTGTCACTGCCAATATATATGTGTAAAACTGGAATTGGGAAAGTGGGATATGCAAGAGTGTTAGTAGAAGTATCTGCAAAAAAGGAATTGCCAGAATCAGTGGAGGCAGTGTACAGAAATCAGCTTAAAGAAGAGATCCTTAGAAAGAATATTAAGGTGCTTTATGACTGGAAACCATCTGTATGCAATACATGTTGTGTATTTGGTCATGCGTCACAAGACTGTGGTAAGAATAAGAATGTGGATACAACTAATAAAAAAGAGGAAGTAACTAATGGAGTGAGTGAAGCAAATAAGGCTGAAGACGTTAATTGTGAAGGGTTTACTGATGTCAATACTAGAAGGAAGGGTGGAATGGATAATAGAGTAAAAAAGCCAAATTTCAAACACAACCCTCAACCTACTAAGTTTGGTGGAAGTAAACATGGAATCAATAGAGATAAACCTGTTGCAAAATATGAGTTTCAGCCAAAGAATGTTGTGAACAAAGAAGACCAGAGCAATAGAAACAAAAGTCCTGAAAAGAAACACAAGAAGCAAAGTCAAAGGAAAGTAGTAGTCCTAACAGGAAAGCATGGTCTGTACATGGTGAAATATTAGAAGCCTTGAAAAGAACATCTAACAAATACTCAATTTTGGAAATGTATGACATCAATAACCAGAATGAGCTGCAAGAATTAAGAAATAAAGAAATTGTTGATGTTTTTCTAAGCCAAAGGAAAGTTCCAACAGATGAAGACATGAAAGAATGGGATATTCACATGTATGCATATTACAAAAAGAGTATGGAAGTATTGGAAAACAAAGGAAAACAAGTAGCAAAACCCGCGGAAGAGGCTGATGTATATGAGGAGACTAATGGTATAGCAAAGAGTATGAAAGACAATGAATTGAATGGTATGGATAATGGAGTATTGGAGGGTAAGAAAGGATTTGAATATATGGTTATGGATTGCAGAATAGGGGCTTGGAATATCAGAGGTTTGAGTACCACTGATAAACAATCTGAAATACAGAAATTTATTGTGGATGAAAAATTGTTAGTATGTGCAGTTTTGGAAACCCATGTTAAGAATAGAAAGCTTCAGAAAACTGGGGATAGTATTTTTGGAACCTGTAATTGGATATCAAACATGAACCAATGTGACAAGGAGTGTAGAATAATGATTGGTTGGCACAGTGATGAAGTGAATGTGTCTATTGTGCATAGTGCCAAACGGAGAGAGTTCCTCTCAAGTTGTAAATATAATTTGACTCAAGTTAAGGAATTATGAGCCATTGGATTTGATCAAATGGCTCATATCAAAAGAACTTCTTATGATTTGAGCCATTGGATCTCACAATTAGCCAACTTGAGTCAAGTTGTGTCATACAACTTGAGAGGATCCCTCTCTGTGCCAAACAGTCTATGTTATGTAAAATAGATTTAGTGGATGGCAATGTAACAGTGTAGTGCACTTTTGTGTATGCTGCTAATAGTGGAATTGAAATGAGAATACTATGGAAGGATTTGAGTATCTACTAGAGAATTGTTGGGACTGCTTGCTGGGTATTGCTTGGTGATCTTAATGTCACTCTTAATCCTAATGAACACTCAGCTGGAGGATCACATATGACAAATGATATGGTATAGTTCAAAGATTGTGTTAACCAAGTTGAACTTGAAGACATTTCCAGCAATAGCCTGTTTTATACATGGACAAAAAAATTTCATAAAGTAAGAAAAGGTGATTATGCAAGAATATTAAAAAAGTTAGACAAGGCTATGGGTAATGAAGAGGTCATTTGTAAGTTCCCACAACTATATGTTGTTTTCTTACCCTACTTAATATCTGATCACTGCCCAATTTTACTTGTCATCCCAAAAGTTATTCAGAAAAAGAAAAGACCTTTTAAATCTGCTAATTTTGTTGCTGATAAAGAAGATTTCTTACCTTTGGTGGAAAAGTATTGGATAGATCAGTGTAATGGATGCCATATGTTTAAGACAGTAAAGAAGCTTAAGGGTCTAAAGGGGCATTTAAAAAAGCTGGCATGGAAGAATGGGGATGTTTTTGAGAATGTAGTGCTGTTTAGGGAGAAACTTAAAGAGGTTCAAATCAAAATTGATAGAGACCCTAATGATGTAAAGCTCATAAAGGAAGAATGTGATGCTCTGAAAGAGTATGTAGATGCTTTAAAGGATGAGGAACAACTGTTATATCGATGAAAGAGTATGTAGATGCCTTAAAGGATGAGGAACAATCTGTTATATCAAAAGCTAAGGTAAAATGGTTAAGCTTTGGTGATGTAAACAATGCTTTTTCCACAGAATCACAAATGCGATAACATAAGAACAAAATTGTAGCTATTAATGATGAAGAGGAAATAGATATGAAGGGAGTGCAGCTTCTTTGAACAATTTGTTAATCATTTTCAAAAATTCTTGGGAGTGGCTAATCCTGTGGATAGGATTGATGACATTAAAGACCTCTTGGTGAACAAACCGACCGATATAGAAGCTAATGAAATGGTGAGGAATGTTAGTGATGATGAAATAAAGAAGGCTATATTCCAAATTGACGATAACCAAGCTTTGGACTGATGGTTTTTCCTATAAACTTTATAAAAAGCATGGGGTATAATTGGAAAAGATGTATGTTGTGCAGTTAGAGAGTTTTTGAGAGTTTTTTGAGATTAAAGCTATTGATCACTCTTGTTCCTAAGAACAATTCTCCCTCAAAAGTATCTCGAGTACGCACCCATTGATTGTTGCAATGTACTTTGTACAAATGTATAAGTAAGATAATAACAGATAGAATGAAAGGATCTCTCGATAATCTGGTTAGCATGAACCAGAGTGCCTTTATACCTAATAGACACATACAAGATAATATCCTTTTGGCTCAAGAACTTTTCAAAGGTTATGACAATAAGAATGGTCCCAAGAGAGTTGCCTTGAAAATTGATATTCAAAACGCATATGACACATTGAATTGGGAGTTTTTGGATGGCATTCTGAGGGGTTTTCATTTTCATGATAGAATGGTGGACTGGATAATGAAGTGTGTTACTTCTACTACATTCTTTGTGTGCATTAATGGTGAAAGTGCTAGATATTTCAAGGGTGGGAGGGGCTTGAGACAGGGTGATCATGTTTCTCCATACCTATTTACCCTTGTAATGGAAGTTTTGAATCTAATTGTGAAACAAAAAGTGGAAGAAAGTCAAAACTTCAACTACCATTTTGGATGCAAGAAACTCAAAATCACACATGTGTTCTTTGTGTTGATTTATTGATGTTTTGTTATGGTGATAAAGAATCAGTCAAAGTATACAAAGATGCTATAGAGGAGTTTGGCTCAGGTTTGATTCCTAATTTTAACAAGAGTACAGTCATATTTGGGAGTGTGAATGAAGAGGATGAGAAAAGCATTCTAAAAGTGGTTCCATTTAGAGTTGAATGGCTTCTTGTAAGGTATTTAGGAGTACCTCTAATTACTAAGAGGTTTGGTGTTAAAGATTGCAAGATATTGACTGATAAGATTAAAGCTAGGATTGATAACTGGAAAAACAAGTGCCTGACTTATGTTGGGAGATTGCAACTTGTAGCATCAGTTTTAGAGTCAATACATGTGTATTGGGCTTCTGTATATCTCCTACCAATCACTGTGATTGAAGACATTAACAGGCTTCTTAATAATTTCTTGTAGAACCAGGGAAATACTTCTAAAGGCAAAGCAAAAGTGGCATGGAGTCAGTTATGTAAGCCTAAACAGTATGGGTGATTGGGATTGAAAGACTTATGTACTTGGAACAAGGCTATGATAATCAAGCACCTGTGGCACATTGCAATGGACAAAAACTCTCTTTGGGTTAAATGGGTAAATACATATAAATTGAGGAGGAGAAGGATATGGGCTATTAATGAGGAAAAAATCAGATAGTTGGGGGTGGAAGAATATTCTGAAACAAAGACAGGATGTAAGGAGACATATGGTAATTGAGATAGGTAATGGAAGGACAACATCTTTATGGTTTGAAAATTGGAGCAATATTGGAGTATTAAGCAATTTTGTATCATATAGAGATATATATGATGCAAGGCTTGCAGGTGATTTAAATGTCCATGATTTGGTGGTGAATAACAGTTGGAATTGGCCTTTAGAATGGAATGTAAGATTCCTAATGATTACTTAGTTACAAGATCCTACTTTGGATGAGTCCAGAAGTGATAATTTGATGTGGAAAAAGATGAATGGGCAATTGAGTAATTTCTCTGTAAAGCAAGCATGTGGGGACTTAATCAATGCAACTGAGAAAGCTACATGGTATAAGGTGATTTGGTTCTCTCAGAACATTCCTAAACATGCCTTTGTCATTTGGTTAGCAGTGCAAAAAAGACTTACGACACATGATAGACTAAAGAATTGGGGCTCATATGATATGATGGTATGCTCACTATGCCACCATGATCTATACTCTCATACACATCTATTCTTCAAATGTGAATATGCTAAATCCTTTTGGGACAGAGTTTTGGGTAAGTTGGGAATGAGATGTGATACTGACAACTGGAATGAGATTGTAAGCTAGTTTGCCAATCAATCCCATGGTAACAATATCGATAGTATTGTTTACAGGCTTGGATTGGCTGCTAGTGTATACTTGATATTGCTAGAAAGAAATTTTAGGATGTTTAAAGATGAATGAAAAGGTGTGGAAGAACTTTATAAAGTTTTTGAAGAAATCATGAGACTTAGATTGTTAAGCCTGAAAACAAAGCCTTCAAGGGTTGTGTATGCTACTCAGTCAAGGTGGAATATCAAGATGAACATTGTATCAAAGGTTGTACTGATGGGCAAAGAAGTATTGCACACTGATGATTCTACAAAAACAATTCTTGAGCAACAAAGGGGTGTTTGGATATGAGAATAACAGTTTCTCAGGAAGTAATTGGATGTATTATGGAGTGTTTGGGACAGTAGTTGATTTTCTTGTGTATGCTGCAATTCTGGTTTCATTACCTTATAGAGCTTTTCATAAGCTTTTTGTAAACTTTGTATTGATAAGTTCATCACATAAGACGACCCTTTACCTTGGACCATTGAATACTTGGTTTTAGAAGATCAAGCTAATCTGTTCTATGCCTTGGTGGAGGTAATTGCAGATTAGTATTCTTTAAGTGATTCTAAGTATTAAAATGGTTCATACAGTGGGTTTCCTTAATGTGAAGGGTAGAATGAACTTGTAGGGTGGTACATGGGATGATTGGAATAGTGAGGGATGCAAGATGACCCTACTTGGTCCTTTTAGTGTACCATCAAGGGGGCATGCAGATTCTCACTCAAGGTGAGTGTTTCTAGGACCTTGAAGCCTTTTGTAGAGAGGAAATGTAGAGTTCCTAGAAGAGCCCTTGACTGGAATGGTTGGGTTCCTAACGAAGCCATACATCTTCCCTTCCTTTGCTATTGTGGGTGCTGGTTCAATGGCTTTGGTGGGGGATGATATGGAAATGTAGTTAGATGGTATGGTGCCAATAAAAGGTGAATTCAGATGATGTTTGATATGTTCAACAGAGATGCTATGTGAGGAATGTTATCAGAGAATAGTAGTACCAGACTTCCTTCCTTTGCTTTGCTTTGTCGATTCATCGGATGGTTCGTGTAGTTTTTGTTTTTGTATTTGTATCTAGTTTGGTATGTCAAACCTATGATTCGTATGCTTATGTGGTAAAGTTTGGAAAGTAATACTCCCTCCGTCCCACAATATAAGTCCATTTTGATTTTTTTTTAAAAGTCTTTTTATTCTAACTTTGACCCTAATTATTTGTTTTTGTGTTATATAATACTTGATGCAAAATATAAAAATGGATTTGTGCTTTAAATGTATTATCGTTGGTATACTTTTTATCATGTATTATATAACACGAAAAGAAATAATTAAGGTCAAAGTCGAAACATAAAGACTTTGAAAAATAAAAAATGGACTTATATTTTGGGACAGAGGGAGTATATAAAATTCACCTTTTGCAAAAAGAAAAACAAAAAACTATAGGCGTAATACACTTGCAAAATGAAAGAAAAACGAAAATAGCAGTTTGACAACGAACCTGACATGGTTAAGTTAATAGTGTAACTCGAGCACTATGTGCAATCATGTGAAGATGGCGCTGACTTCTTGCCCGGCATGACGTATATGAGTTGAGACAAAACACAACGTAGTTGGTACCGATGAGTCGTAGGTGCACCAGAGCCGCTTGTCACCACCTATGTACCGTGTTGTAGGTCAAAACATTTATTGTAGAAACAAAATTAGTAAGTAAAACTCATGAAACAAACGGGTCAAATGTGTTTAAGGGATAAAAAACAAGTTAAAAGTTGCCAAAAGTAAAATTTTTATGCATTGTACTTGTTTTTCTAATCATACTTAACACTAAATATTAAAATGATTATAATCATTCTTTCGACAAAAAACCACCTTGTTTTGATCCATATAAAATAGAATTCCTGTTCATTATTCATAAGCATATAAACTATACCTGCCATTAAATCGAACATCAAACCAACATGCCAAACCATGTATTCTTCTTCCAATGGAATGTTGATTTAGTGAATTTCAAAGGAATGTTGATTTCAACAGTTCTCTTCCGAAAATGACATTTATACAACAATAAGAATAAATATCCTTTTTAGGTTATATTAGGATTTTATTATGTTTATGAGCTCGAGTTGTAGGGCTGAGCATGGACGACCCAAAACCGAACCGGACCGACAAAACCGACCGAACTGACAAAATCCGAGCCGACCCGTTAGCCTTTCGGTTCGGTCTCGGTTTCATGTTTTTCCTATTTTTGGTTTCGGGTCGGTTCGGTTTGGTTCGGTTCGACCCATAACCGACAAAAACGCACCTAAACCGAACCGACCGACACAAAACCGAACCGAACCTACCATATTCGGTTCTATTTCGTTTCATGTTTTTCACGAAATCGGTTCTCGGGTCAGATTGGTTTTGAACCTTTGTTCAGCCCTATCGAGTTGTCTCGGCATAATAGCACCAAGATCTTTTAGGCTTTTAGCTATGAGCTTCACGTTAGAACATAGTTATCTTTTAAAAGAACATCGTTGAAGTCTTCAAGGAGGACAGAGGGTAACATTATCTACTATGATTAACAATTAAAAAGAGCAATACCTTGACAGTAGTAAAATTGATGACATGGGAAATCACAGAAGCCACTAATAGCCTTGGATCAAAAGCATCAACTACTGGCTGCAAATAGTATCAAACACAACCATACTTTAGACAAGTGAAAGAGAAATGACAAGAGCAAAATTCAGCATCAAAAGGCCATTAAATAAACTAAAGAAAAAACTAGTGAATTCCGTAATTTTGATCCCCTGATAACTTGCGCATTTAAATATATATGGCATATTCTAGTAATTTTCAGGAGTGTAATCTTGCATATTTTTTCTCTTAAGATAGCATTGAATAATCTTACGGATGATATTATAAATACCCTATACCTCCCCAGTGAATCTTTACACTGTTAGAAATTAGGCCTAATATTTCCTTCTTTTTTATTTTATTTTTATATACATACATCTTGATTCTCTAATCTCCGGTCCTTTAATTCTTAATCCCTCAATTTTTTAATCTTCAAAATTTTAACACTTCTAAGCTTTTTGTAACCTGTTTTAGTAATTTTATCTAAGTTATGGTGCATTTGTTATGGCTGATATTTAGAGCATCACAATACTTGTGTACAATTAAGCGTTTGATAATAAAGCTTAGTTGGAAAAAGGACATTGCGGAAATCCTATCAGGGTTCAAACCGATCACGGATCATCAATACGACAATACAAGAAACCTGAAATAGTTGTTTGCAAACGAAGGCGCATTAAACATTAAAGTCCTCGTAAACCTCGTGTTAAAATTAACATTATGGAAAATATTGAATATGTTGGGTTATTTTGCAATTAATGCAGCCAAGACAAACCTGTGAAAATATCCATGAAATGCAGTTCCGTGTAAAGTCACAAATCAACCCCATAATAGTTCTCGTTGTCGCCAAAGCAGGGCTCGCATGCACAAACAAGGATCAAGAACACTTTCGGTTTAGATATAATAATCAAAATACTCTTGATCTACTCTAATGTCTAAACGTTTCAAGAGAACCAGCATTGAACATTCTATAAATTGTCCAAAGATAAATGAGATAAAAAACAAGAAAGCATTAACACACAATACAAAATGAATCACAAACAATAAAATACATCATACCTTGTTTGCAATTTCAACACAGAGATACTCATCACTGAATGGTGCCATGTGAATTCTACAAAATAAAACAAACACAGAGATACCATTACGCCTACGTCAAAAGGCATATATGTACATATATGCCAAGTACAAGATATCACTTTGACTTCGTATATTATGTTTAAAACATTTGCTAACATGCATTCAAGGCATAGAATTCATTATATATTGTCTTGCAGCAAGGTTGGATCAAGTGGTTAATACCCTTGCCTCTGGAGACAGAGGTCAAGGGTTCGATCCTCACCCCTTGCCAGGCCGGAGGTCCTTTTCTACCTTTGGTAGACCTGGCAGCAGCCTCTCTACCTTAGGTAGGGGTATGGCTGTCTACGTCTTAACCTCCCCCATACACCGTGGAAAATGGTATTGGTATTGGATAGTAACTTATTAATCCATGTAAGTCAAGATTAGTGTAGTATTTACATATGTATATAAGTTAAAGGGTCTAGTGTGTCAAAAGTAAAGTCCATAACCGAATGGCAGTTAAAAACAGTTATGGCAGTTAAGTTTGTAGGTTGTGTCGGTTTGTAGATATACCGGTTCATATTGTCAGTTGATGGGTTATAAATACCCGCGTAAACCAAGTCTGTAAAACTAACGATTGTTTTATATCAAATAAACTTAGTATACTTTTTATCCAATTGTTCAATGGAAAGAAAATAGACCAACAGTTGGCATCAGAGCCAAACGATTCAAACAAGAGAGAACGAAACAGAGACCGATTGATTCAGGAAATCAATCAAGAGAAGAAAAGAGATCGTGCGCATACCGGTCAATCAAGAAGAGAGGAAAAAACCGATTGATTCAGGGAATTAATCAAGAAAAAGAGAAGAGAAATAGACGTACCCGGTTGTGCGAAGAAGAAACTGCCGCCGTATTGTTTGCCGGAGAAGAAAGAATCAACCACCGTTTGATTAGAAGAAAACCACCGTTTGATTAGAAGAAACCCAACCGATTGATTAGAAGAAAACCGAAGAAAGAAGAAGCGGGTTTTTATTTGGGAAGAGTGAAACCGGTTTGTGCCCTAATTCGTATAGAAGGAAGAAGATAGGCATTTTTTTAACGCTGTTATTAGTTTGGAAAAGAGGAAGCTAATTTTATTTGGGAACAGAAAAGAGAACCCACTTTTAAAAGGCCCACAAGAATTCTAGAAGCCCAAGAGAAAATTACAGGTTTTATTATTCTTAATACTTGTTTTTTTTTTTCTATTAGTAGAATTAATTTCTTCCATTACAATTCGCATTAGAAACCGTTAGAATTGTTTGAGAATTATTGTGGTTAGTAAGAAGAATTTAAGGTCGATTGTTATTAGAATTATATTAGTTTTAGAAGAAAATCAAATCGAAAGATATGACGGAGATAAGAACGAAAGAGAGTTGTTTTCACCACATCGTTACCATCATATTAATGCCCAGTTCTTAAGCAACACAAATTATACATTATGGGCATTAAGAATGAAGAAGATACTATTGGCAAATGGAGTATGGGATTTATTAGAAGGAACAGGTACATCAAAAGAGATTGATGTAGAAAAGGATAGTTCGGCGTCATCATACCTATTTCAAGGGTTACCAGAAGATTTACAAATGCAAGTTGCGGGATGTGAAACAGCAAAAGAAATTTGGGACTCTCTAAAGTTCAGATTTATTGGGACAGAAGATGTATAACAAGCACACTCGCAACAACTTAAATCAGAATTTGAGAGACTTGTGATGAAAGAAGATGAATCAATAGATTCATTTCTTTGGGAGGTTGATGAGTATTATTACAAAGGTGCTACATGTGAATTGACGTTTGATGAACAAACAAAAGTACGGAAATTACTGAATGCAGTGCCAGATAAGTTTGTACCAGTAGTAACAACCATTGAAATGGTTGTTGATTTTAAGAAAGCAAAATTAGAGGAGATTATTGGGAAACTTAAGACTTATGAAGAAAGGCTTAAGTTTAGAAAAGGAAGTGAGGAAGATAATAGTGAGAAATTGTTACTCACATGTCAAGGGAATAACAGAAATTATGAACGCAACTATGGAAATGATAGATGAGGAGGTGGTAATCAGACACGAGGAAGAGGCCAAGGAAGATTCACAAGAGATAGCAAGAATGAAGATAATTATGATAGAAACAAGAGAAACCATGGAGATCAAAACTACCATAGGAGAGACTTTAGAGAAATAGAGTGTTATAATTGTCATGAGTTTGGACACTATGCTGCAAATTGTCCAAAACCAAACCTTAGAGAAGAAAAAGCAAATCTTATGTTCGAAGATGACGAACCAGCACTATTGATGGTTACTAGTAAAGATGAAAATGAGATAACATCCTTAAAGGAAGAACCGAGAGGGAAAGGAATTATCATTGAGAAGGATGAAATTCAAAAAGAAAAGTTAGAAGATATGCGGTCAGAGATAGAAATTGATTTGAAGAGTAAATTAGAGTTTTGGAAGTTTGAAATGCTTCAAGAGTTAGAGATCGAAAAACAAGAGTTTGAGAAGAAAATAAGAAATAGAGAAATGACATTTGAGAAACAAATGCAGAGAGAATCAGAGAACCTCAAGAAGTTGAGAGATTGCACAAGCAAAGAGACGAAAGAGTTAAAGACAGTAAGAGAACAGTTTGAGAAAGAAAATCTTGGAGTTATTTCAGATAAGAAACTCCTAGAAGAAGAGAGAGTTGACAAGGGCGAATGCAAGAAACATCGAGAGACGCCATCAAGATTTCAGAAGGAAAGCCAGAGTGAGAAAGACATCAATTCAAGAAACGAGAAAGCTGAATCAGAAGATCGTGATACTAGAAATGGTGTGTTGGAGATTCAAGAGTACAAAACATTACAAATGAAGAAAGTTGGTGACAAAGATGATCAAGTTGAAGAGCAAGACAAAGGAAGTGGAAGGAAGCCAAAGTTCAAAGATAAAGATAAAGGAGCTTGAAGATATCGAATGCATGGATTAATAAATTAGGGAGGAGTATTGGATACTAACTTATTAATCCATGTAAGTCAAGATTAGTGTAGTATTTACGTATGTATATAAGTTAAAGGGTCTAGTGTGTCAAAAGTAAAGTCCATAACCGAATGGCAGTTAAAAACGGTTATGGCAGTTAAGTTTGTAGGTTGTGTCGGTTTGTAAAGATATACCGGTTCATAGTGTCGGTTGATGGGTTATAAATAGCCGCGTAAACCAAGTCTCAGAAACTAACGATTGTTTTATATCAAATAAACTTAGTATACTTTTTATCCAATTGTTCAATAGAAAGAAAATAAACCAACATTGGGACCCATAACCCGTGGAAGACTGTATTGGGAGTTACTTTACTTTTTTTTCATTCAAGGCATAGAAAGTTTAACATTAAAGAAATAGCTGCAATTTTTTCATTATATATCACCCATCGCATCAAAAATTCAAAAGGCGCCTTTTGATCATGATGACATTGGAATGCATCATTAAGATAGAATCAGCTTCCAACACTAGGGAACATTTTCCCATTAGGGACAAGAAAACGATCTCTTGCAATGACATATGACTCGAGCATTCTTTCATTCACTAACAATGTGCCCGTAAAAAATATGACCAATTTTACCAACTAAATTGCATAAACAAGTAATCTGTTATTCGTCAAATAAACCCGCATAAGACAATATGAACATGATATGGTGAGCTTACCCATAGGCTCGAGATCAATATATCGGCTTTCTCAGGAAATTTTACGCCTTCAATTTGCCCTTGATAACCTACATGACGATGCCAAGAATACCTCCAAATGATAAGCATCCAACAATATAAGCAACCAAGCTTGTACAAAGGGCATCGACCATAATTCATTGTGCCAAGAGAGGATTCCCAGCAATAAGCTTTTGAACATAGTCAGCCATTTCCGATGCTTCCACAGCATAAACATGTTTTGCACCATCCTAAACAAGAGAAGAAAGAAAGAGGATGAGAAACTATATGATTTGTCGATACATGTGTGACTATGTTTAATTATAAGTTACTTATGAATAAGAGTACATGATACTGTGTTGGTGCTTGGATGTAGGCTTTACGAAATGGATATATAAAGATTCCAAGATTGGGTCAAAAAAGAGATACATAAGTAACTCTAATTTAAAACATGATTGTTTGGTTTTGAAGTAGCTGGTACAAAACTAGTTAACAAAATATGTTTTGATCTCTATACACTTGGAGCCAGAATATGATATCCAAGCATTAAACACCGATTATTACAATTTCAAGTCCCGATAATCAGAGGATTCCAAAATGAAAATCTAAACACCCGCTCTAGGTATACATTAGTAACACATGCGCAGCAAACATTGATAGTATGCCGCTTCCAGCACCAACATCAACCACTACCCGTCCAGCAAAATCTACTTGGTTCTCAATAACCGCGGCTTAGTAGGAACCTAAAAAAGAAAGCAACATTAATCATACATATCAGCCCCATTGAGGGCCAAAAAAATCATCTGAGACATGATTATTTAAATGACTTACAAGACACCTTAACAGCACAATGCGGTACATGTGCCTCAAAAACAGAACAAAAAGGTGGTATATTCACCTGTCCTCACATAATCCTGCATCATATTTATACTACCAGAGTTGTTCTAATGTCAAAGATGATAGAATGTTGAACATCAGGTTAAAGGAAGAACTGCAGCTCCGGTGACTCGAATATCACTGACAAAGGTCCGGTCACTGTTTTCGCAGCATAAAAAAGAGAAGGAACAAAGAGGGAGATGAAGCGTATGATTAGTCATTACAACAAGTGACAATATATTTCTCAATGTGATTGAGTTGCGCACCAACTGTTTGATAAAATGTCTTAATGTAAATTGGTGATGGTAGTGACACCCTTGACTTGTTGCTGGTTAGAATGGCCTCTGAAAAAATGAACTTACTTCATGCGTTATACAGATGACCATGTTTCAAAGAGCACGTGTTAGTGTCTGGTTACTTAGCTGTGGATTTTGTTAGAGATTATGTGATTATAAGAAGTGTTAATAAGAAAATGTTCATCTAAGTTACTCAACTTAGTTTTTTTCATTCAAGTTACCAAACTTTGTGTTATTCGTTAATTACTGAACAATATAAAAAATGTTACATTCAAGTTACTTCATTGACTTGTAGATTACCATAGTCCGCGTCACTAAACTAAGATACACGTCATTTCTAATTTTTCACGTCATTTACACCTCACCTGTTTCAAATCTTTCTTCTTACTGCTTATAACACCTCACTCATAACTAGATATTTTTTAACCAATGTTTATACTTTTATTAGCTTAAAACTTGCATTTTTAGGTGGTTTTGGATGTTGATTTAAGTATATCAGTGTTTAGTCTTCTTAAAACTCATATCATGTCTATTTTCATTATTTTTGTTTAGTACTCAAACCAAGTCCTTCCCCATCTAAAATCACAAGGAGTCCACCACCACTACTTAATAGATAGTCACATAACAAAAAATATACAAGACTAAACAAAAATATGAACACAAAAAAAGATCATTTCATAAAATAACATTGACACTTACTAGTAGATTTGAAGAACAAAACACAAAACCACCCCAAAATACACATACGACAGACACTTAAAAACAGCAAAACAACTTGCAGATGATGGATTTTTGGTATTGGTGAAGGATTGCGGCGGTTACGTACGAGAGGGGTTCAGGTGGCAGCGGATTCCGAGTGTATTTTTTTTTTGTGCAAAAGGTAAATTTCATATATTAAACATAAACAACACATCAAGGAGAAGAGATAGTCAAGACCTATCCTTCTTGAAATACAACCAAGATACAAACCAGCCTAAACAAACAAAACATACAATACTGACTAGTATCAAGAACAACTGAAGACTATCCTTTTAACCAATATGTCTGGTAGTTAACCAAACATGCCAGAAACAGAAATACCCAAACGATCCTGTTCTAGCAATTCACCTTTATGCACCATACCATATCCTCGTGACTACATTTCCTAACTCAGTTCAGAGCTCAAATTATTCAGCCCACACCCACAATAGAATGAGATGAAACAGAGGCATCATCAAGGAGGATATAGCCTCATTCACACTATAAGAGGGGCTATACCATTATAGCTACATTTCCTATAGATTGAACCATGAACAAACCAAGACTACATGACCTCACCGGATCGCTCACATAACAAACCATAGGCATCACTATAACAGGAACACACACCCTCAAATAGACTCCACCTAACCTCCTTTAGTGATGCATAGGATGGACCAAGAATGTTCATCTTTCACACCTCTCTATTCCATCCAACATGCACCACCCAACCAACAAAAGAAACTCCATTAGGACACCAACAGAACCACTACCTTCCCACTTTCCGAGACAAGAACCTTCCCCTTTCTAGATTACATCATCCTCAATTTTTACACAGTCTTCATTTTAATATCCCACTCTCTACTGACTTGTTCCACTGCAGCGGTTTTCTTAACTTTTAAACTCAACAATTGCAGTTTTATATTTTCAATGATTTCTTTATATAAACTTTGTCTGCCCTTCTCAACCTGAGTAAATAGTCTTTGATTTCTTTCCCTCCATATAAAGTATACCACAGTAGAGACATTCCCAATAGAGTTATTGCATCCACCCTTAGCAATACACTCCACCACAATCCTCCAATTCACATCCCACATACTCATATTCACCTTCTTTCTAACTTTATCCCAAATCCACTATGAATATATGCAGTTAAAGAAAAGATGCGTATGACTATCATTAACAGCTTTGCATAAGGGGCATAACAACACTCCATTATTATTCCAAGCCATCAGTCTATCCTGAGTAGACAACCTTCCAAGCATAGATAACCATAAGATAAATGCATGTCTTGGGTTGCATGCATCGAGAGAACCAAACCACTTTGTGCCAGTTTACTTCACTCCCAAATTCCTTAAAAATCCTCCAAACACTCTTAGTAGAAAATTTTCCTTTCACCCCATTACTATCAGTCCACTGCACTTCATCTTCTATATCACTATCAATGGAACACATAAGTTTGTAAGATTACTAACATGTTGCTCCCAATTGACAGGCCAAATCCATCTCCCATCTTCAATCATCTCAGCAACTTTCATTTGTTCAGATAGCCTTGCTTCATACCTCCTTTTGAAGGAAATAATCTTATCAAGAGGACCATGATCATTCCAATTGTCAAACAACATATTCACCTTCCTCCCATTGCCTATTTTATACCAAATATGAGTTCTGACTTTAGTTATAAGGTTCATTATAGCTTTACAAGTGCTAATATCTGACTCATCAATTTCTGTCACTGGTATGTGCTAAAATACATACCATTTCTTTACCAAAATAGACCTAAAATAACTAGAAAAAGAGCCGTTTATGCCTAATATTTGTTGGTTTCTTAAGTTTATGCATGTGCAGGTACGGATATGACAAAACAGACAAAAGAAAGCCAAAACCGAAAAAAACCGAGCACGAGAGAGAGAAGAGAGCAAAAGCCGATACCGAGATGCAGTTTCATCGGATTTGGATGCTCAAAAGTCAAATTACGAAGCTTTGGATCATTTTTGAGAGTGTTCACATTTTCACCCTCACCTTGCAATATTTACACATTAACCCTCCATTCTCCCATAATTACACAAATAACTCCTCACTTTCCCATTTTACCATTTTTACCCTTGAACTCTCATTGTACCAAAATACCAAAGTTAACCTTACCCTTTTACATATTTACACCATTGGTCCTAGCAATTTGCAAATTACTTACATGGTCCTTAGTGTTCTTAAATTAAATAATACAAGTCCAAAAAAATAAATAAAACCCCTTTACCCTTTGGCCCAAGCCCATTTCCCAAATAAATATTACACCCGTTTACTACCACTTACCCGGTCAACACTTATTTCCCACCAGTCAAAAACCCAAATAAAATAACCAAACGCGCCCAAAACCACCTAGAGTTACTGTTTATCACCTTCTTCCCCGTTTTACCCAGTTACACCCAAAACTTACCCCACTTAATGCACTTCTTTATGTCACTTCTTTATGTTTTCAGTAGTTAGATAATTGTACTTTCAGTTTTAAGATTGTAAACTCAATTGAATTTATGCAAATTACTTTTTCAATTTTGTCACTTCAATTCATTAAAAACTTGTCTCTGTGTTTGAAAAGCTTTTAATTCTATTAAGTCAAGCTCACATAACCCTGATAAAGCTTATGTGAGCTCATTAGTATCTCAGCTCATACTAAAATCAGTTTCAAGTAATTGTTGGTTTTAAATCTGTTTTAATGTAGAATTTCATGCTTAATGTTCAGTTTTAATTCAGTTTTGTTCATCTCAATCAAGTTTTAAAGGGATGAATTGCATTTTAGTTACATAAGAGAGTGTTTGGTTTAGAAGCTGGTAAGAGATTTAGGACTGTTTCAGTAGTTCATTTTGCCTCAAGTAGATTAGTTTAGGTTAGAATTAGTCAGTCTTAGCATAAATTGCATAGGTATTACAGTAAAAGTCAAAATCCATCTTCATTATCATTTGAGTCACCTATTAGGAAATTTTAGGTTGCATAATTCATCATTGTGGTTTCATTAGTTGTTTATCTATCTCCATTAGGCATTATTACAGCTTGTGATTACATTCTAGTTCAGGAGGAATCAAATGTCATTTTAGTCAAAACTTTTTAAAAACAGAAAAAGTCAAAAATGTTTCATCACTTACCAAAGTCATTTTAGTTTTGATTTTTCATTTTCTCAATTCTCATTCAAATTAGTTGAGTTTTCGGGTTTTAAATATTTTCTAGCTTGTGATTTCAAACATTATTTTTTTTATAATTTTTAGAAATTTTCTTAATAGCTTTTCAGTAGCTTAAAGTTACCTGTTTGGCCTTATGCTCCCCTGCACATCAGTTACCACTTTGCTGTCACAGTTCTTTTTATAAGCTTTTGCATGCTCACTTTTGCTTCTTAGGTGTCACAAGTTAGTTTTATTAGATCACGTGTTGGTTAACTTCTTCTTTATTCACCTTATGTAATCAGTAGTGCTTATTAGGTTAGCTTATTAGGACTTAAAAGTTGCCCTCTCTTCCCACTTTGATCTGCTGCACAGTAGTTTAAGTTAGTGCTTATTAGTTTCATTTGAGCTTATTTGCTTATTCAGATTACTCCTTTAGGTCCTCCTAGCTTAGTTAGTTTTTAGTTATTGCCTTTTTAGCTTTTAAGGTTCCTTAATTTAGCTTTTTAGAACCTGCCTTAATCAGCATAGGGACTGTTTGATGTTTTAGCTTATCATTAGTATTTTTAACTTGTTCACTGGTTTTATTTAGTTGCAGTATGTAGCTTTTAGTCAGTTTGGACTTAATTCAGTTTGTTTTAGCTTCTGGTAGCTTATTAGCTTATTTCATTTAGCTTGTTCATTTCAGTTTGCATTGCACATAGCATAATCTGCACTCACTAGTTGTTGCTGTTAATTTTCATAGATTCACAATTGCATTTAGGACTTTTCTGTAAATTTTCATAATTTTCTGTTACCATTTACTATTTTTCTAGCATTAAATTCAGTTTTTAGCCTTTTTAAATAGCTTTTAATTCAAATAAATCAGAAAAAGGTCACAAAAATACAAAATCAATTTTATTAGGTTTAGAAAAATCAAAAAGACATAAAAAGTATTTTTCTAGATTTTTACTAGCTTAAATAGTATTTTAGAGCCATTTAATTACTTTAATTCAGTTTTTAATTCATAATAAATTTAGAAAAAGTCAGAAAAATGCAAAATCCAGTTTTAAAAATTATTTTTCGTTAGATTAGATTTTTTAAAAATATTTTTGTAATTTTATTGTAAGTTTTCATAATATTTACCTTTTTTTAAATCTATTTTAAAAGTTCAAAATTAGTTTTTAATTCAAATAAAATCAAGAAAAACTTAAAAAATTAGTTTTAAATTTCAAATAATTTTTAAATCACATTTTCAACTGTAGAAAAATATTATATCACTTTTAGGACTTTAAATAGTTTAGTTTGCATTTTAATTTACGTTTTAACAATTACGTTATTTGGGTTTTTAGTTATATTTTTCATAACTAGTTTAAATTACTTGTTTGCACCATAGATTTAGTAGTTTTTATTGCTTCCCTTTACTATTCCTTTCCTCGTAGTTTAGAAAACATCACAAATCCCGAATAATGCGACGTGAGTTGTTAATTCCATTCATCCCTCGCTAGGAACGATCCAGGACTCAAATTTAATACATTTGAGTTACCCAATACTACAAATACTCATAATTGGTTTCTTTCCTAAGAATCAATTTTTGGCGCCGCTGCCGGGGAGGGCATGTAGTGAGTTTCCAATTCCTTCTCGATTCGCGTGCATTTGAAGATCCTTCCCCGAGTGAAGTTATCGTTGTTTTTGTATATATATCTTTTTTAAAAACCCAAAAACATCTAAAAAAACCAAAACATTCTTCCTAGAGTGTTTACAAAACCATAAAACTTAAAAAACCAACAAAAGAAACCGAAACGTCAATTGTTACGTCGGCTCACCTTGAGAGTACAACCTATACACGGGGTATAAGGAAATCTTGACATTAAATTGCAGACTGAAGAAAGATCCACTCTTCTTTCCCGCTTCGCTGCGCGTACTTTTGAGAGCTACCGAGCACCGGTTGACGGGACGGTTACCAAAAATATTGTGTTTTCAAAGTTTTCTTAAATATAAAAACCCAAAAAGATTTTCTTTTTCAGAATTTGTTTTCCTTTTATGTTTTCTATCTTTAAAAACCCAAAAATATTCTTCTTTACCCTCTGATCCGATAGTTCTATCTTGTTAACCCTCTATATGTTTAATTCTCATGGCAACGATCGATTATCGTCGTTGTTTTCACTGCAAAAGCCGTATGGAAGAGGATCAGGATTATTGTCTCAATCACGAATGTGTATGTAAGCGATGTGGAAGGGCTGGTGCTAGCACATGTTGCTATTGGTGCGAATTATCTGACAAAAAATCTCTCGATGATTCTCCAAGTTTTTCCGACCACCCGCCACAACCCGAGATATGTTCTATTCCTAAACCGTCTAGAATCGATCAAAATATGTCGCGATTTACGGTTAAGAATAAGACAAAAGTTCAAGAACCGGAGACCATCACGGAAGTGGTGGAAATTGCTAGCTCTAAGGGCATACCACTTGTCCCACCTCCGAAGTCTTCAAGACGCTTTTCAGAAGATTTCCTTAGGGCCGGAATGAATATGATTGAAAAATACTCTATTGAACGTCGTCTAGATTTAACTTCAGGAAATACCGCATCAAATACCATGTGTGGTATTGATGAACCCTCGATTCCTACTTCCGTACCCGAGATATCTTCGTTCGATCAAGAGTATTGCTACGGTTGTGGAGACGTGTTACCGAAAGGATTTCGTTGTTACAAATGTATGTGCGAGTGGTGTGGAAACTATCTTACTCATGGATTTTGTTCGATTTGTTCTGAGAATTCATTCGCTTATGATTCTAATCCAAATTTCTTCAATTTTCCTCAAAATGATTTCAACTACCCTCCACAGAATTCATACTAACCACAACCGTACTATCAAGATTTCAATGATACATCATTTCAGAATTTCTCTCCTCAGATTCTTTATTGTGAAAATTGTGGGGGTCCTCATTGTAATTATCAATGCCAATCATGGAATCAAAATCACTATGAGTACGATCCTTGTATTGAAAATTTCCAACCCCCACAATATCCCGTCATTGATCAACATCCTCGAGAGAAAAGTATTCTAGAAGAACTTGCCAAAGATCAAGAGTCGCGCAACGAAAGATCTATGCTAGAATTACTTGAAGAAGAAAAACAAGCAGCTCAGATTGAAAAATTTATTGAAGAAATACGAATCAAAGAATGCGTACTTGAAAGACGTGCCCGATGGCTCGAGACTTACATTGATGATGATGATGATAGTGACGACGATGATGAAAGTTTGTTGGCTGAAACCACTCTCATCTCTGAGCCTTTCATTTCCGACCCTTCCCCTTCTCTTACACCGGTTGAGAGAAGTGACGTCGCTTTGGAAGAGGTCGATGATCATATTTCTACGGACATTGTTGACTCCCTCATAACGGGGGATGAGCATTTTAGCACTATTCCGGAAACGGAATCGTCTAGTGCTGAGGTCCTTGTCCCAATCCTAAGAGAGTCCGAGGTTGTTTTTGATGATATTTGTGATGAGCCTTCTCTTGTTATCTTGAACGATCAAGATGAGATGTTCTCCGATTCCGATAATGATTCTTATAGAGAAATCGATTTCATTGACGATTTACCTTCTGAGCCCGTCAACATTGAAGAAGTTTGAGCCCGATGATATTCAGATCGAGGATGAAGTACTACTTCAAACATTGTTGAATGTTCTTCTTCTCATTTCCAAGATTGAAGCCCTTAACGATAATTCAAGTTCGCCTCCTATCTCCGTTAAAGATAGTGATTTCTCGCCCGAGCTTGAAACTTTCCGATTTGAAGAAGATACTAGTGGCAAACCCACTATTGCAGATATTTATCCTCCGATTTTTGAGCGGTTCTACTTTGATGTTGATGTGAGCAAAGTTATGAACGAGATTTTTGATACTTCGACGGATGACCCGATCATTGAGGATGCTTTTGATGACTTGATACCACCGGGTATTGAGGATGTCGTTAATGACCTCGAGGGGGATGTATTGTTTCTTGATGGATTGCTTGACTCTCCTCTCTCTGATGAGTCGACCATCACTTATCCCGATGAGCCCGCATGTGAAGACAAAATCTTTAATCCTGGGATATTCATTGATGAGCTTTTTGTTAAAAACGTCATTCGAGATAAGGATCCTCCGTTGGATGCCTTCATTGTTGAGCTTTCACATATTATCCCTTACCATGAGCTCCCCGTCTTCTTTGGAGTTTTCTCATTTCTATCCATCATCCCTTCGTCCGCCTGCTAAACCGCCGGATGATGGATCGTTATTTCTTGATATGCCTTATGTGAGTTTGGGGGAAGTTAACCCTTATGTACTGATGCCCGACACTTTCTTCTCCACCCAACCCACCCAGTCTCATTCTTTCGGGAATGAGGACACCGTTTTTGACCCTGGTATCTCTACCATTTTCTTCCCCAAGGACTAATGAATTCGGGGACGAGTCAGGCTAGCGACTCGTAGAACAAAAACAATAGCGCTTCGTGGGAGACACCCCATGCTTATCTCTTTCTTATTTCTATTTTCTAATAAGTGACATGAAGGGGTTAGCCTCTACTATTTCTCGTGTTTGGTTGTTTGTGATGTTTTGTGTAGGATTTTTCCGATATGAAGACTCTCGTGCTCGAAGTTTGTCTTTTCTCTACTCGAGTTTCATGATCGATGCTGATGGAAATCCGATATCCTAAATCTTATCGACTAACGTTTATCTTTGAGCATACTTAATATACGGCTTTTAGATTTTTGTTGATACCTTTGCCTTTAAACATTGAGGACAATGTTTCGTTTTAGTCTGGGGTGGGTACGATTTGATTTGACCGCACTTGCTTATTTTTTGCCGTGTACTCTCGCAACCCCGTTTTTCCTTAGAAAATAAAAAAAATTGTGCAAAAGAGTGAAAAATTAAAAAAAAAAAATTGTAAGCTTTTGCTAGTTTTATGATTGAAAAGTCTTTGCGAGTATCTTAGAAGTTACTTTAAATATGCGTTTTCTTGAAAAAGTCTTTGTTAATTGCTTAGACAAGATGCTATAAAATGCGATTCTAGCTCACAAGGCCAAGAATTTGCAAGCTTCCTAAATATGCGAAGCTTTTAAAAGATTTGCTAGTTTCTAATAAGTGACTTTAAAAATGCGAGACTTGAGATTATTTGACGAAGCATTAGCTAAGTTAATATATGTTTTTACACCTTGCTGACTTTCCGCTGGTGAGAGTAGGAATAGAATTCTGACTTGACCGGGCGTGTTGAGCCTTAGCTTGTTCCTTTAACCATATATAATTTAATTATCGGCTAAGCATCCGCGGATCTCATTATTTGAGATTTTAAATATGCGGAGATCGAGGAATGATAGAGTTACTTATGAGTTTAGATGCTAAGCGTGGAGTAGTTGGTTCTCTTTAGAGCCCATCGAAGGTACTTGTGGCTTTTTGCTCCCACAAAATTGTCTCACCCCATATCTGTCTAACAAATAATTAAAGATGTTAGGTTTTGGCGATAGTTAGTTCTTTATCTTCTTTAGAGAATCCTTGCTTATGAGAGTTGGGTACACATCAAGGTACTGTCAGTGTTGCGGTGTAATAGACAACTGATTCTTGATAGTTTGCTGCTATTGTTTCTATTGTTATAAAAGCCGTGGGATTCGGAGTTTGGCAAAAATTAACATGAAATAAAGCCCAAATGTATTGAAGTAAAAATCCAAAGCCATAAAAGTTTTCTATGTCCGACGGTACCCCCGTTGTCATGGACTTCAAAAAGGTGGAGGAAAATTCCAAATTTATAATAAGACTTCTGATAAAACGGTAATCCCGTTAATTAGTTGTTGAAAAGACCGAGGGCCTAAATTGCAAAAATGCAAATGAGCTGAAATAGTGTTAAGCCAAATTTTGAACCCGGGAGAGATCTAATTACACAAATAAATCCTCACTTTCCCATTTTACCATTTTTACACATTAACCCTCCATTTTCCCATAATTACACATTAACCCTCCATTTTCCCATAATTACACAAATAAATCCTCACTTTCCCATTTTACCATTTTTACCCTTGAACTCTCATTGTACCAAAATACCAAAGTTAACCTTACCCTTTCACATATTTACACCATTGGTCCTAGCAGTTAGCAAATCACTTAAATGGTCCTTAGTGTGTCTTAAACTAAATAATACAAGTCCAAAAAAATAAATAAAACCCCTTTACCCTTTGGTCCAAGCCCATTTCCCAAATAAATATTACACCCGTTTACTACCAATTACCCGGTCAACACTTATTTCCCACCAGTCAAACACCCAACCAAACGCGTCCAAAACCACCTAGAGTTACTGTTTATCACCTTCTTCCCCGTTTTACCCAGTTACACCCAAAACTTACCCCACTTAATGCACTTCTGGAAGATTCTGACAACGTGTCAGAGGGTGTGACACAAGGATTGCCAGCCAACGGATGTAATGAATTGAGATGATGCAAGTAGAGATCAAAGGTTGTTATTTGAAGTCCCAGAAGCTTCCCAGACCCTAGAAGGCTCAACAAAGCAATTCGTCCAATTCTTCATGTATTAGAGGAATTTTGATCATTTTAATTTTTGTCACTTCTTTATGTTTTCAGTAGTTAGATAACTGTACTTTCAGTTTTAAGATTGTAAACTCAATTGAATTTATGCAAATTACTTTTTCAATTTTGTTACCTTGTCACTTCAATTCAATAAAAACTTGTCTCTGTGTTTGAAAAGCTTTTAATTCTGTTAAGTCAAGCTCACATAAGCCTGATAAAGCTTATGTGAGCTCATTAGTATCTCAGCTCATACTAAACCTTAGTTTTTGCAAAAGTCAAACAAAGTCAAAGTTCTTAGTAAAATCAGTTTCAAGTAATTGTTGGTTTTAAATCTGTTTTAATGTAGAATTTCATGCTTAATGTTCAGTTTTAATTCAGTTTTGTTCATCTCAATCAAGTTTTTAAGGGATGAATTGCATTTTAGTTACATAAGAGAGTGTTTGGTTTAGAAGCTGGTAAGAGATTTAGAACCCGTTTAGCATTTGCATAATTCATTTCGCATTATCACCTATTAGGGAATTTTAGGTTGCATAATTCATCATTGTGGTTTCATTAGTCGTTTATCTATCTCCATTAGGCATTATTACAACTTGTGATTACATTCTAGTTCAGCTAGGAGGAATCAAATGTCATTTTAGTCAAAACTTTTTAAAAACAGAAAAAGTCAAAAATGTCTCATCACTTACCAAAGTCATTTTAGTTTTGATTTTTCATTTTCTCAATTCTCATTCAAATTTGTTGAGTTTTTGGGTTTTAAATATTTGCTAGCTTATGATTTCAAATATTATTTTTCTTAATAGCTTTTCAAGAGCTTAAAGTTACTGTTTGGCCTTATGCTCCCTACACATCGCTTATCACTTTTGCTTCTTAATCAAAGTTATAGGTTGGTTACTGTTTGATGTTTTAGCTTATCATTAGTATTTCTCATCTTGTTCACAATGGTTTTATTAAGTTGCAATATGTAGCTTTTAGTCGGTTTGGACTTAATTCCTTAATTTGTTTTAGCTTCGGTAGCTTATTAGCTTATTTCATTTAAGTTGCAATATGTAGCTTTTATTCATTTAGGTTGCATTGCACATAGCATAATCTGCACTCACTAGTTGTTGTGTTAATTTTCATAGATTCAAAATTGCATTTAGGACTTTTCTGTAAATTTTCATAATTTTCTGTTACCATTTACTATTTTTCTAGCATTACATTCAATTTTTAGCCTTTTTAAATAGCTTTTAATTCAAATAAATCAGAAAAAGGTCACAAAAATACAAAATCAATTTTCTTAGGTTTAGAAAAATAAAAAAAGACATAAAAAGTATTTTTCCAGATTTTTCCTAGTTTAAATAGTATTTTCTAGCCATTTAATTAGTTTAATTCAGTTTTTAATTCATAATAAATTGAGAAAAAGTCATAAAAATGCAAATCCGGTTTTAAAAATTATTTTTAGTTAGATTAGATTTTTGAAAAATAGTTTTGTAATTTTCTTGTAAGTTTTCATAATTTTTAGCTTTTTTTAAATCTATTTTAAAAGTTCAAAATTAATTTTTAATTCAAATAAAAGCAAGAAAAACTAAAAAAATTAGTTTTGAATTTCAAATAACTTTTAAATCACATTTCAGCTGTAGAAAAATATTAGATCACTTTTAGGACTTTAAATAGTTTAGTTTTTATTTTAATTTACGTTTTAACAATTACGTTATTTGCGTTTTTAGTTATATTTTGCATAACTAGTTTAAATTCCTTGTTTGCACTATAGATTTAGTAGTTTTTATTGCTTCCCTTTACTATTCCTTGCCTCGTAGTTTAGAAAAAATCATAAATCCTTTTTACCCATTCAAATCCCGAATAACGCGACGTGAGTTGTTAATTCCATTCATCCCTCGCTAGGAACGATCCGGGGAATTAAATCTAATACATTTGAGTTACCCAATACTACAAATACTCATAATTGGTTTCTTTGCTAAGAATCAATCTCCCACACACTTTTACCTTTCAACTTTACCGAATTGACTCATTTAACCCATAAACTTTCTTTTTGAGAAACCACATTCCATAAATGTTTGCATAATAAAGCCTCATTGCATGCACCAAGACTTTTGATACGCAAACCTCCTTGACTCTTGGGAGTACAAGTGATCTTCCAAGCCACTTTAGCAACCCCTTTCTTCATAGAATCCTGACTCCAAAGGAACCACTTCAAAACATTTTCAATTTCTTTGACAGTTGTTTTTGGAATCAGAAAAACAGATGCCCAATAAATGTGCATTGATGCCAACACAGCTGCAATTAGTTGGAGTCTTCCAGAATAGGATAAAGCCTTGTTATCCAATCATTCACCTTCCCTTTAACTTTCTCCACTAACTGATTAAATTAAGATACACCAATGTTTTTAGTGATAAGTGGTACTCCCAAGTATTTCATAGGTAAGTTGCCCACATTGAAAGGCATAATATCCAGAATTTTTTGTTTTTCATCTTCGTTAACACTACCAAAGAAAATGGTACTTTTATTCATATTAGGCTTCAGTCCAGATATACCACTAAATTCCATCAATCCCTCTTTCAGCACACTTACAAATTTATAATCTCCATTACACAGCATAAGGAGATCATCTGCAAAGCATAACTGTGTTAGCATAAGATCTTTGGAACCCCAGTGGTACTTGAAATGGTTACTATTCTCAACTCTTCGCTGCACTATGTGAGCATCTCCATAACTAATGTGAAAAGGTAAGGGGACATAGAATCCCCTTGCCTTAGCCCCCTCTCACTCATAAAGTATCCACATATGTCTCCATTAATACATATAGAAAAAGCAGCACCAGTCATACAAGACATTATCCAATCAACCATCTTCACATGAAACCCAAAATGTGTCAAAATCTGCTTAAAAAACCCCCAATTCATTGTGTCATATGCTTTAGCAATATCAATTTTTAAAGCACATCTTTGAGGTCCAACCTTTCTATTGTATCCCTTCAATAATTCCTGAGTAATCAACAAGTTATCTTGAATCATCCTTCCTGGCACAAAAGCACTCTGATTTAAACTAACCAATTTCCCCAGACACTCTTTAATCCTATTAGTGATTATCTTGTTGATACACTTATAAATGATGTTGCAACATGCAATCGGCCTATAATCTGACACCTTGTTTGGTTGTTGAATTTTAGGGACAAGAGTGATAAGAGTTGCATTTACTTCTCCTAACAACTTATTAGAAAGAAAAAACTCCTTAATAGCTTCACATACATCTTTCCCAATAATCCCCCAACTCTTTTTGAAAAACACAGCAGTATACCCATCTCGACCTGGTGCTTTCCCATCACCAATTCCAAAAATAGCATCTTTTATCTCCTTATCAGTAACATCTTTCACCATACAATTTGCTTCCTCATTACTTAATTTCCTTACAAATAAACCATCAGCATTTTCAATATCCTCTGTATCCCCATGATTCCCTAGAAAATTCCCAAAATGAGTCACAAACTGATTTGCATATACTGTCTCCCTCATACCAGTTCCCCTGATCATCACATACCTTCCTAATTCTATTAGTATTCCTTCTACTTTTGATAACATTGTAAACGAACTTGGTGTTTTTATCCCCCTCACATAGCCATTGAACTTTTGCACTTTGAGCCAGCAACTTTTCTTCATCATCAGTAGCTATATTTTAAGCATGTGATGTATCTGACAATACTACCTTTTTCTCTTTATTATAAGGATCAGCCTCCACATCTCTTTGAGCTTTCTTAAGATCTTCCTTTAGGTTCTTCACAATCTCAAACAGATTCCCATTTTTCCATGCTAAGCCATTTAAATGCTTCTTTAATTCTTGAGTTTTTTTACTAGCTTAAACATCTTACATCCTTCCACTTTAAAGTCGCACTCCTTCTTAACAACTTCCAAAAACTCTTGTTTATCAACAATAAAATTTGAGAATCTAAAAGACTTTTTCTTTTTCCTCAGTGCCTTAGGTATACTTAGAATAGTAGGGCTATGATCAGAGGTTAAAAAAGGTAGAAATTCCACTGCAGCATCTCCATATTTCCGTAAAAAATCCATATCTTTCATTACCCTATTCAACTTCTTTAGAATGCTAGTATCAGGTTTTGAAGGAGATTTGATCCAAGTGTAAAAAAGCCTTGTACTCTTGACATCCTCAACTTCAATATCATTCACACATTCCCCAAACTCTTGCATATCCCCCTTAATCCTAGAACCTCCAGCTGAGTGCTCCTCTACTTTTAAAGTGACATTGAAATCTCCCGTTAAAACCCAAGTCCACCCAGTAGTAACACTTTTTTGCCCTCTTAAATCATTCCATAAACTTCTCCTCTCTAATCCTGAATTATCAACATATATAAAACTACAAATTATCTTTTGCTTAGATTGAATTATTTCAAGAACAACTAGCATAACTTGTCTAGTCATATGAACAACCATAATGTCTACCATATTCCTATCCCATCCAACCAAAATTCTGCATCCTGTAATACTATGTATACTATTAGACACCCAATCTCATCCACCAAAAGCATTTGCTGCAGCTTTGCTTATAGTAGCAGGCTTTAAATGAGTTTCTACAATTCCACAAACCTTTATATTTTCATCCCTAATGAAATTTAAGACATCTTTTTGTTTTTTTTTGTTTATTCATACTCCTAATATTCCACACTGCTATCTTACATTCTATCATTATTAATGATTTATATTAAACAACCCACCTCTACTGTTCATGTAAAACAATGTAATCCATACCTGCTACCTCTTCTGCAATCACCTTTTTTGTAATACTTGAACTGCTCTCTAAAACATCATCCACAGTACCAAACAAAATTTCTGCTTCTTTTAATCTATCAATCTCCCATTGTCTCTTAAAATAGTCTTCCATATCTTGAGTCCATGTTTGAAGCTCAATCTGATTTGGTTGGATTTTATTGTTTAGAAACACATCTACAACCATTCTTCCTTTCAACTGTTGCACTTCAGCATCTTCCTTCTCTAACTGATTTAGAACAGCAAACTTATTAGTGCTTTTTGGTTCCGTTCTTCCATTAGCACTCTGATCATTCCTTCTTTTCTCTACATTACCATTGCTCTCATCCCTACTACTATTTCCTTCCTTCCTTAACCAACCACCCTCTTTTTTCCTTCTATCTTCATAAAACTTTGTTTCAAATTTATTGTTTCTCCCTCCCTGATATTGGTTTTTACCCTTATTCCTCCTATTGATCACTTCAGTAAACTCATTTTCACTTAATTTGGATTGTTCTTTCTCCCCTTTTTCCTGTTCTATCTTTCTCCTTCTTTCTTCCTCAATCTCATCTTCACTTCTAGGCCTCTTTTTACATTCATTAAGCCTATGACCATATACTATGCAGTGAGAACAAATTTGAGGTTTCCAAGCATACTCCACAGAAACAAACTTTGACCCTTTCTTAACATTGTCTTTATCCCTGTATTGTATTTCAATCTTCTCCTTGAATCCCTTAGCTGCTTCAAAGTCCACTAACACTCTAGCAATTCCCTTCACCAAATTGACACCTCTTAGCAGTCATGTTATCCATAATCAGAGGCTTCCCTAGACTACTAACTAGAGCACTTATTCCCTCATGACTCCAAGCTTCTAAAGGGACCTTTGTCATCTTAACAAATAGTGGAACTTTAGTCTGCTCCACCATTTTCATCCCCTCATTTGGATCCCACTTCCTCACCACCAAAGGTTTATTATTCACTAACCATGTATCTGATTCAAGAAACTTATTCATACCTTCTTTATTCCTAAATTTGAACATACATGTCCCAACTGCATTCATACTAATATCATCAATCCCCTATCTACTCCACATGCTCCTAATATTATATCTCAATTCATGTATATTCATTCTGTACCCAATGAATTTACCACAAACAGTTAGCCTCCATTGAATACTACCTCTATTAACAATATCTTCATTGAAAATCACAATTTCATTACCATCCTCACTAATCACAGTAGGCACTAAATCAAGCTTATTATACACCTTCTTAATGTCTTTGGATACCTTATTTGCATAAGAATCTCCATTCCCTTTTACATCTGAATTATTTTCACTATTAACCTCATTATTTACAGCATCATTATCCACATCAATTATACAATCAAGTAAAGTAACATCAGGATTATTATCACAATTTTGAGAATCACTTACCTCTTGATCAATTCCTTCCTTATCAACCTGATCTGTACTACTAATAACATTCTTAGCACCTCCATCCTCCTGACCCCTGTTTTTTCCCCATCAATTATCACTGTATTAGCCCTAGAACCCTCACTACCACCATTGGAACTCAAAACCTCCTTATTTTTCCTTCCAGCACTAGTAACATGATCATTATATCTCGCCGGTGGTTTAATTTGTCTTTTGTTGATCGCTTAGTACTCGCCATCAAAAGAAATGAAAAGAGAAAAAAAGAACAATTAGGGTTTTATAGACTCAAATTGGAAAAATTAAACCATCTAAACTATGTAATCTGTATTCTAGAAACAATTAAATGGATTAGGATAAGATGAATCCGAAAAATTGCGTATGAATTGGTTTTTTGTGAATTTTCATGGTGAGATTTAGCGGGAAAAGCAGTTAGGGGAGGTTAGAGGGGAGAGAGAATTTTATTTAGGCAACATGTAGGTTAAATCTTTCAAAAATTCATACTTATTTCCTTAAAACTACAAGAATGATTTTTGAAATTTACTCTATTTTTTTGTTTAATTTTTATTCAAGTTGCAACATGTGTATAAGTTGCTCCGGTAAGTATGTAAACTAGCAATAAGAAGTCAAAAAATAGTTTGAGTAACTTATATAACCGGTTTTAAAAGATCGGTAATTCCGAGTATTTGAGATTTGTTAGAACATTAAAACTCCGTAGGTATAACTTTATTGATGACCATTATTTATAATGGTAAAACCCTAATTCCTAAAACCCACAAACAGGGATGGGCCTAATTATCAACTAATACTCCCTCGCAGTTCGAGCGGCGAAATCGCGAAAGCTTGAACTGGAGTAGTAAACTAAGAAAGAAAAATAAAACAATAACCAAAATAAAACGGGATAACACAAAGTATCCCCTATTCTAATTTTTTGTTTACGGATAACCAAAGTATCTGAAGGATAAACCAAAGTATCCTAAACAGTCATCTCGGGAATAAGAACCCTAGATTCGACACCAACAAAAAGTCGTCTCGGGAATAAGAACCCTAGATTCGACACCAACAAAAGTCGTCGATAAGGTTTTAAATGTACCTTTTGAGGGTCGTTTAAGCCCTTATTTGATCACTTTTGTATCCGTTATTACTTAATATCGCTCCTTTTCACTTTTAGGTATCTTGAAGGCAAAATGTCTGGAATGACACTTATTCGGACGAAAAGGCGCGAATATACGAAGAAAATGGCCAAAGTCAAGAATCGAGACACTCAGTGCTTGAATCCGAAGGAGACGGCCGGTGTTAAGCTGCGACGCCGTCGCATCACTTTTGTGACTACCAAGAGCCAAATTGCTTATTTACAAGTGACGGTGTCGGGCTTTAAAAGAGTAGGTCGTCGCAACTCGCACGGCCTAGATTTGATCCAGACGGCGCCGAGATCGAAGGGGACGGCGTCACAAGCATAAGGTGACGTCGTCGCAAGACTAACGTGGCCAAGACGAAACCCTAATGACGGCGACCCGACGGCGTCACAAATCAAAGGTGACGCCGTCGCATATGTAATCTTATATATAGAATCCGAATTTTTAGTTTTCGAGTGTAGTCTTTTGGAGTAAAACCTAAACCGAACCAAGGCTGTCTTGTACAAGATTTTAGGGTTCTAAACCCTATCTTACATCAAGATAAGTGTTTTACTTCATTAATTTAATTATGTCTTCAATTACTTGTGTGTATGCTTGCATGTTCTCCATGTCCGGCTAATTTACTTGTGTGTTTGCTTAGGAATATGAAACTTAATTATTGAATATTGATTGGTTGTCTCTTATCTTAATTGTTAATGATCTAGTAATGCGATAGGTCATCCGTTGTGTAGTTAATGCTTGATTAATCTTTGTGAACCTTAGTTTATAACACCTAGAGTTGTTGTAGGCTAAACCATCCGAAGAGTACCTTAGAGTTAAAGTTTATAAATCCTAGAGACTTTGTAGGCGATAACCTTTGGTAGTTTCAAAGAGTTAGGGATAAACGCATACCCTACGACCTTAGACACACAACGCGATTAAGAATAAGGACGTGACAATTCAACCATCAATAGGAGATAATTAAGGAGTAATAAAACCTAAGTAAACACATCTTTAAACCATCATACGAGCACACAATAATTAGACATAGACTACCCTCACCTTAGTTAATTAGATAATTAGATAAGTAGAGTAATCGGTAGAAATACCAACCCCCAAATCCAAACCCCGAGATTCGTACCTTTCCATTTCCTAAAAACATAAAAAAGATAAAAAAATAATCTTCCTCAACCCCAACCTTAGCGTAGTAACCTCTCACTAGCATTCCTATTCCCCAGAGAACGATATCAATTCCGTGGCTTACCCTAATACTACACTACAACGATTAGGTTCATCGCCTAGGGTGTTGAAAAACTTGCTCGACGAAAAGGAAGTTCCTTTGACCCCGAACGCGCCGCGTAAGCGTATCAAGTTTTGGCGCCACCGAGGAATAGAATAGCTAGTTAGGAGTCCACCTCGTTTAGGTTTCTTTGCTTGATTCCTATCAAGTAAATTTTTTCTCATTTTTTAGCTTCCTCGTAGTCTATCCCCCTTCTTCGTGACCTTTGTTCGTAACCCCATCACTTTTCATCATGGAAGGTGATAACCAACCACCAAACCCGCCATTTCCCCCCACCAACCCCTTTAGACAACTTAGAACCCGCAGTTCCACCAAAACCCTTCTTGAACCGTTTGCAGAACCCGAAAGAGAGCTCAATAGGCGAAGAAAAGCTCTCCATAACTCGGAACCTCAAGGCACTACCATCAACTTTGATGAAGCCACAACTGATGAAGAGTCCGCTCATTCCCCCAATCCCCTGAAACCATCAACATTGACAATTTGAGCCAACATAGCGAGGAAATTCCCGCTACTCCGGTCAATGGACCCATTAATCCACCAAGCAAAGTCCCTCGGGAATACTCTTCCTCTCAGCATCCGGATTTACCAATGCCATTGTCTATCCTTCGAGCAAGTCAATGAGTTGTTGCATGCCTCCGACATTTGGCTCATTCATAATGCATGTCAATTCCATGGATCCAACAAAGAAAACCCCATTCATCACATCAAACAATTTTAAAAATTGTTGATGCTATCTATGCCGACGGAGCATCCAAGGAGACATCTAGACTCGGTTTTCCCATTCTCTCTTCAAGGACGTGCCAAGGAGTGGCTCGATAAGCTGCCTCCAAAGTCCATTTTCACGTGGGAACAACTCACAACCAAGTTCACCAAGAAGTTCTTTCCCCCTGGAAGAACTGCATTAATCAGGAGCAAAATTCTTCATTTCCATCAAACAGATGGAGAGTCTATCGTTAACTCCTGGACTCGCTACAAAGATCTCATTCAACAAGCCCCACACCATGGTATCAACCTTTGGTTGCTTGTTCAAATCTTTTACGACAATGTCTCTCGAAAGGATCAAAAAGGGATTGATTTCTCAACTGGCCAAAGAATTTCTAATCTCACTGCGGAAGAAGGGTGGGACCGCATTGAGGAATATGTTCAATACCAAGACAACCCTTGAACGAGCCAAGAATCGCAATGAGTATCTCTGCTTTCTCGAGTAAAAACTTATCATCTCTCGATGATCGGATTAAGAAAGCACAAGAAAAGCTTGCATACCTCACAAAATCGCCAGAACCCAAAAGGTTATTTAACCCATACCTTATATGCGACATTTGTGGAGGGCCACACGAGAGTGATGAGTGTGATGACACACGCCAAGAGAGCGTCTTCCTTTCCAGTCATGATATTTATGATGACCCTTCACTTCTTACATTCTATCAAAACGATGAATGCAATCCTTGGGGTAATCTGAAATGGAAGACTGAAGGACAAGAAGGATCTGAATACACCATCCGTGATGCCTTTGAAAAAGAACTCGGGCAATTTACCATAGAAGGGGCCACACTCTTAAAAGGTCTTGAAGGATTCATTCAAGAGCAGCAAGCTGAATTAGAGAGTCAATTCACCGAGCTCCACAAAAGAATAAGCGAACCTGGCCTAACCCGTCATGATCCAAATTGTGCCATTACTACTCGGTCAGGAATCACTACCAAAGATCCTCCACACCCTGACCAGAATCCCACCACCAGGGAGCCCGCGTCAAGAAACGAAGCAATTCATGAACCTCCTCACGATCCCTCCACAAACACCAAGACCGCCCAACCAACTCTCGACGGATCCCTTATCCTCGCCTAAGGAATCAAAAGGTCAAGAAGACAATGAGAGAATATTGTCTTACTTAAAACGGGCTTCCGTCAACATACCACTTCTTGATGTATTCTATCATATCCCTAAACATAGCAAATACTTCAAGAGGATAATATCTAATCGAAAGAAACTCAAGGGTTGATATCATTAGGGAAGAGTGCTCATTGTCATCCGTAAAGGCCTGCCCAAGAAGAAAGAAGATCCGTGCGCTTTACCATTCCTTGCTCTATAGGGGCGCTTTCTATGAAGAACGCCTTGGCGGATCTTGGGGCAAGCATTAACCTGATGCCTCATTCCTTGTTCCTCAAACTTGGATATTCGTATGAAACCAACTAGAATGAGTATTCGCTTAGTGATCGATCAATCAAATATCCCATTGGAGTTTGTGAAAATGTTCTTGTAAGGGTGGGAGAATTCAAGTTTCCAGTTGATTTTGTGATTTTAGAAATGGAGGAAGATAACTCAGTCCCAATAATCCTTGGAAGACCTTTCTTGGCCACAGCTCGTGCCATTATCGATGTTCATGATGGCAAACTCACTTTACGAGTGGGGTCCGAGAGCTTGACCTTCGACATCAAGGATTCTATGAGTCATTCCTCCTCTTACGATCACCCTGTTTATTTTGTTGAGGAAGTTGATGAATTTGTTGATGACATAGATGGCTGCATTGACGAGTATCTATTAAACGAATTCATGAATGATGATTACAACACGATATACAACGACGAATAAGTTGAGATAGTTGGAGCTGGTTGGAGTTGTTTCCTTTTATCCACATAGGGAAGAAATTGAACCCATTGAGCTTCAAAAGCCAGAAAACAAGCTAAAACCATCAATCAAGGAACCCCTACCTTAGAACCGAAAGATCTCCCGAGTCACCGGAATACGCCTTCCTTCAAGGAGAGGACCAACTCCTGTCATCATAAGCTCTTCACGACCACCGGTCGAAGAGAAGCTCTTGGAAGTTTTAAAAGAGTACAAAGGGTGATCGCATGGAGTGTTGCCGACATTAAGGGTATTGATTCTACATTCTCAGACTCATAAAATCCTCATGGAAGAAGATTACAAACCAACCGCTCAACCGCAAAGGAGGGTTAACCCTAATATCAAGGAGGTAGTAAAGAAGGAGGTCGTCAAGCTCCTTGACGCAGTCTCATCTACCCCATTTCGGATAGCCCATGGGTCACCCACCCAAGTGGTTCCAAAAAAAGGAGGAATGACGGTTGTAAAGAATGAAAAGGGTGATTTAGTGCCACAGAGAACGGTTACTGGTTGGCGTGTTTGTATCGACTACAAAAAGTTAAATGATGCCACCCGGAAGGATCATTTTCCTCTGCCATTCATTGACCAAATGCTCGAAAGGTTAGCCGGGCATGAGTACTATTGTTTCCTTGATGGCTTCTCGTGATACTTCCAAATCCCCATTTCCCTCAAGATCAAGAAAAGACTACGCTTACATGCCCATACGGACTTTTGCTTACAAGCGAATGCCTTCGGTTATGTAACGCCCGCCACCTTTCAACGATGTATGATGGCCATATTCCATGAACTAATTGAGGACAACATGGAAGTCTTCATGGATGATTTCTCGGTCTTTGGGAATTCCTTCGACCTTTGTCTATCCAACCTTAAGAAGATGTTGAAACGGTGTGAAGAAACTAATTTGGTCCTGAATTGGGAAAAATGTCACTTCATGGTAAGAGAAGGAATTGTCTTGGGGCATAAAGTCTCCGGAAATGGAATCGAGGTCGATAGAGCAAAAATCGAAGCGATATCCAAACTACCCTATCCTACTACCGTTAAGGCCATTCGAAGCTTTCTAGGACATGCGGGCTTTTATAGAAGGTTTATTAAGGACTTCTCGAAAATTGCCCGCCCGATGACGCAGCTTCTTGTCAAGGATGCCCCTTTTGATTTTTCTGAAGAATGCAAAGAAGCATTCAATCGTCTAAAGAAAGATCTCACTCAGGCTCCAATAATGGTCACCCCTGATTGGTCTCAGCCATTCGAAATCATGTGCGATGCTAGCGATTATGTTGTAGGCGCCGTGCTTGGCCAAAGAAAAGAAAAGCATTTTCAACCAATTTACTATGCTAGCAAAACCATGAATGTAGCGCAAGAAAATTACACGACCACCGAGAAAGAGCTTCTAGTTGTGGTTTTTGCCTTCGACAAGTTCAGGCAATATCTCGTCCTTTCTAAGACCGCTGCCTTCACCGATCACTCCGCCTTACGCTACTTGTTTTCCAAGCAAGATGCAAAACCCCGACTCATTAGGTGGATTCTATTGCTTCAAGAATTCGACATTGAAATTCGAGATAAAAGGGGATGAAAATCTTGTCACGATCATCTGTCACGTTTGGAAAACCCTGATCTTGAGAAGTTGGACCATACTGAGATTCGCGACTCTTTTCCCGAGGAGCGACTAATGGCCATTAAGGAAATTGAGCCATGGTATGCGGATTACGCTAACTATCTCATCGAAGAGGGTTTTGCCAAATTACATGACCAAGCAAGATAAGAGAAAATTTTCACCACACTTAAACATTACTCGGGATGAACCCTTCCTATTCCGCATATGCCCGATCAAATCATTCGGCGTTGCGTGGCGGAAGAGAGATTGATCGAGTTCTGAAAGAATGCCATGCGGGACCATCTGGGGGACATCACGGTGTAAATGTTACAGCACGGAAGGTTTTCGATGTCGGGTTCTACTGGCCTACTATTTTTCGGGACGTCAAAAGATTGGTTCAAAAATGTGATGCATGCCAACGATCGGGAAACATCTCGCGAAGGGATGAATCACCTCAGAATTTGCGAAATATTCTATGTTTGGGGTATAGACTTCATGGGACCTTTCCCATCATCCGGAGGAAACGAATACATTCTCGTAGCTATCGACTATGTATCCAAATGGGTGGAGGCCCAAGCCCTTAGAACTAATGATGCGAGAGTAGTCATTCATTTTCTTAAAAGCTCTTCGCACGATTCGGATTCCCAAGGCATTGATCGGTGATAGAGGAACCCACTTTTGCAATGCTCAAATGGAGAAGGTAATGAAGAAGTATGGCGTTCCACATAGATTTTCTATCGCATATCATCCTCGCACGAATGGACAAGTAGAAAACACAAATAGGGCATTAAAGCGGATACTTGAAAAACGGTCCACCGTAATAGAAAAGATTGGGCATTCAAACCGGATGAGGCACTCGGGCATTCGAATCGCTACAAAACGCCTATCGAACAACCCCTTTCGCTTAGTATACGGAAGGCGTGCCACCTCCCTATTGAACTTGAGCAAAAGCGATCGGGCACTTAAGGCCTGTAATATGGATTATTCAAGGTGGTCAAATAGGTTCTTACAACTTCAAGAACTGGATGAACTAAGACCGAAGCTTATGAATCGTCGATCACATACAAAGAAAGGGCAAAAAATGGCATGATCAACGAATAAAGAATCCTAAAGAGTTTTGGAAGGAGATAAGGTGCTCTGTATAATTCAAGACCGAGATTATTTCCGGAAAACTCAAATCGAGATGGTATGGACCTTTTCAAGAAAGAAGCGATGAGCAATGGAGTCGTGGTGCTACCGACCACGATGGAAGGAATTTACCGTAAATGGACAACGTGTGAAACATTATCACTTGGATAATAATGAAATGGTGAACGATGAAGATATTGTTTTAGAAGAAGGTGACGGTAACGAAGTCACGTAGGGCACGACTACGAGTCTAGCTACAAGACTCATAAATAAAGAAAAGCGCTTCGGGAGGCAACCCATGCTTAATTGTTTGCTTGTTTGTGTCATATATCTTTTATTGATTGTTTATTCTCATGTTTAAATTTGTAAAATGCTTTATTTTGTTTTTAACCTCGCCTTAATTACATATAAAGGTATTTTACATAAAGGATAAGTGTAGGAGGATTACACACGCTTTCAAAAGAAACGTAAACATGAGAATTTCAATTAATTAAAAGATATACATGTGTGTTTGTTCGAGTCAAATGCTTGTATCGAGTCATAATGGATGTTTTGCGTGAAATTTTTCCGATTCTAAAGATGTAAATTTTCCGAATTTTTTCCGTAAAATCGCACCGCTTTTGTCGGGATAACTGACGCCAGATCGCAACTCGACGGCGCCGAAAGGAGCAAAACAACTCGATTACTTTTTCTCGTTTTATTAGCTACTTATAATTTTTGGAATTTTCCGTGTCTTAATTTTCCAAAAATTCGTAAACATCCATTCCACAAGCATTATATCCTAGTTTAGTAGAGTCTTATATATATTATTACCGCGATTTTACGCGAAGGTTTCGTTTGTTTTCTTCAAGTGTGCGGTGTTTAATTTATCAAGAAGGAGATACATAAGATGAGAAGGAGCTTTTCACGCAAACATTCTTCTTGAAGAAAATATAACCACCACTTTACACGGATCCTACCGAGCTAATCGGGAGTATTAGTTTCTTTCATCTTTTATTACCTTCCATTATCATAACTTTGATATTTTGGGAACATTGGGGACAATGTTCATTTAAGTGTAGGAGGGAAAATAAACGGAACTTTCAAACTATGCTTATCCTTGATTATTTGCTTTGTCCAATTGCATTTGTGTAATAAACCATGAGAAAATGTCGGTTAGGGTAATTTTGGCACCAAATTTAAAATTTTTCATGACATATAGGAGTGGGCCATTAGTCTTAATAAAGCGTCTCACGGATAGGAAGTTATATGACTAGCACAAAAAACCCTTTACCACTTAAATTCCACCCAAAATGTGAGGATCGCCCTTAGATTAGTAGGAATTAAAGCATTCATCTTTAATGCTTAGTGTGAACCGTAGTATAATAGATTCTAGAACTTGTTTTGTGATGCATCCCGAGATCGCTAGTAAGACTACACTTGTGTAGTTAGGAATAACTAAATGATAAGAGGCATTAGGATAACCCTTGTTTGATACCCGTAATATAATTACTTCTTCCACATCGGTTGAGTAATTCCCCACACCTTAGCGTTGTACTCATCTTTAGTACACGATACCCTAGTTAACCCCTCGAGCCTATCCTTTTCGCGGTTCTCGTGATGTTTCGGTTTTCCGAATATCAATGAAGAGCATTGTTTACACCCCACCCCAAATGTACACCCAAATCGCCTTAGCCTACCTTGTATGCACTCACTTTTAGTGCATTATTGTTATCACCCTAAAACCCTTAGTTCAATTATCTAGTTGCTTGCATAAGTTGCTAAGTCGAGTCATATCCTTTGTATACGCTTTGGGACGATTGGGACTCATGGGAAAAGTTAAAGTTTATGAAATGACGGAAGGAACGTTAAATTCAAATTCCCTTTATTTGCGTAATAATGTACTCCAAGTGTTTTGATCTTTTCAATTCGGGTCAAATTAGTGTTAGAGTAATAAAAATCAAGTGTAGGGATGTGCCTATAAATCCCTATCATTTTGATGTTACCGTAGAGGATGGTAGAGTAAAAGTGTATGTGAAAAAAAAAAAAAAAAAAAAAAAAAAAACGGACTACCATCCTACATCTATCTTTAATTTATGTTTGTTTGTTTCAGCTTATCTAGAGTCTAGAGTGTCGAGTCTTGGCTTAGCAACGCCATTCTTCGCATGCTTGTAACATAAAGATTTTTGACTTGCCACCACTAAATAGCCTATCCCACCAAACCCTTTGTTTCCTACCGTAAGCCTAACATTACAACCCTTTAAAAGACCTCTTTGATAGTCTTTCCTAGGTGCTTACGCCAAAGCGATGGAGGTTTGATCTAGTCTCAAGCCTATGGTAATCTATGTACTAGGACCGTTAATGAGTGTTTATCTTCCATTTCCAACTTGTTATATTTCATATACACCGAGAGATGCGAGTATCCAAACACCCCATGTGAGGTGCTAGTATGTAATTTCCATGCTTGTTATGACTTTTATGGGCTTATATGTGTTGTGGATTGTTCTAAACCAATGCTTCATGACCCTAACTTATAAATTAATTGGCTAAAGCACATTTGCTTGAGGACAAGCAAATACCAAGTGTAGGGATATTTGATAAGGTTTTAAAATGTACCTTTTGAGGGTCGTTTAAGCCCTTATTTGATCACTTTGTATCCGTTATTACTTAATATCGTTCCTTTTCACTTTTAGGTATCTTGAAGGCAAAATGCTGGAATGACACTTATTCGGACGAAAAGGCGCGAATATACGAAGAAAATGGCCAAAGTCAAGAATCGAGACACTCAGTCGCTAAAATCCCGGAAGGGACGGCGGTGTTATCTGCGACGCCGTCGCATCACTTTTGTGACTACCAAGAGCCAAATTGCTTATTTACAAGTGACGGTGTCGCTTTAAAAGAGTAGGTCGTCGCAACTCGACGGCCTAGATTTGATCCGACGGCATCGAGATCGAAGGGACGGCGTCACAAGCATAAGGTGACGCCGTCGCAAGACTAACGTGGCCAAGACGAAACCCTAATGACGACGACCCGCGGCGCCACAAATCAAAGGGTGACGTCGCGAATGTAATCTTATATATAGAATCCGAATTTTTAGTTTTCGAGTGTAGTCTTTTGGAGTAAAACCTAAACCGAACCAAGGCTGTCTTGTACAAGATTTTAGGGTTCTAAACCCTATCTTACATCAAGATAAGTGTTTTACTTCATTAATTTAATTATGTCTTCAATTACTTGTGTGTATGCTTGCATGTTCTCCATGTCCGCTAATTTACTTGTGTGTTTGCTTAGGAATATGAAACTTAATTATTGAATATTGATTGGTTGTCTCTTATCTTAATTGTTAATGATCTAGTAATGCGATAGGTCATCCGTTGTGTAGTTAATGCTTGATTAATCTTTGTGAACCTTAGTTTATAACACCTAGAGTTGTTGTAGGCTAAACCATCCAAGAGAGTACCTTAGAGTTAAAGTTTATAAATCCTAGAGACTTTGTAGGCGATAACCTTTGGTAGTTTCAAAGAGTTAGGATAAACGATACCCTACGACCTTAGACACACAACGCGATTAAGAATAAGGACGTGACAATTCAACCATCAATAGGAGATAATTAAGGAGTAATAAAACCTAAGTAAACACATCTTTAAACCATCATACGAGCACACAATAATTAGACATAGACTACCCTCACCTTAGTTAATTAGATAATTAGATAAGTAGAGTAATCGGTAGAAATACCAACCCCCAAATCCAAACCCCGAGATTCGTACCTTTCCATTTCCTAAAAACATAAAAAAGATAATCTTCCTCAACCCCAACCTTAGCGTAGTAACCTCTCACTAGCATTCCTATTCCCTAGAGAACGATATCAATTCCCGTGGCTTACCCTAATACTACACTACAACGATTAGGTTCATCGCCTAGGGTGTTGAAAAACTTGCTCGACGAAAAGGAAGTTCCTTTGACCCGAACGCCGAATAGTTCTCAAGATCATACTTGCTCAAGATACCATGTTAGAACATTAAAACCCCGTAGGTATAACTTTATTGATGACACCCTAATTCCTAAAACCCACAAACCAGGTTTGGGCCTAATTACCCACTAATATTGCGGTTGCGAAGGAAGATTTTTATTGTGGTTGCGAAGGAAGATTTTTGTTGTGGTGGCTATATATGAGAAAGAAGTATGAAAATTGAGATATTAAGGTAAAAAAAAAAAAAAAAAAAACTCCATATAATTTTTTCGTGTAAATTGCAAACATGTGGTTTAGTCAAATTGCAGGTTCAATCTCTATTCTTTTGAAAGTGTACTCATCATCTTTGTGAGGAACTTATAAAGGCAAATTTGGTCCGTGTTTAAAGTTAAATTACTAAACTACCATATTCGTCTTCCTTTTCACTTAATTTGGTCCTTGTAAGGGTATTGAGTCATTTATTGGTCGGGGACGAAGAATGCACTTGTAAGTTCTTTACAAAGACGACGAGTGTACTTTCGAAAAGATAGAGACTAAACGTGCAATTTGGCCAAACTAGAAGAATGATTTTTGAAATTTACTCTATTTTTTGGTGTAATTTTTATTCAAGTTGCCACATGTGTATAAGTTGCTCCGGTAAGTATGTAAACTAGCAATAAGAAGTCAAAAAATAGTTTGAGTAACTTATATAACCGGTTTTAAAAGATCGGTAATTCAAATGAACAAAAACAAAGTTTCTTAACTTAGGCGAATATTTTCGCAAAGTTCAGTAACGTATATGTATATTAACCCACTTAGCTTTTTTATATAAGAAAAATAAGCTTAATTAAGTGTTTATCTAAGCTTGTATGTTTGGGCTTGTAAGCTTATATGAGGGAGCTTTGATAAGCTCAAACTTTGTAGTTTATTTGAGGAAGGATAAGTTTATATAGAGATATTCGAGTAAATTACATGGATCGTCCATATGGTTTGTTAAAAATTGTATCTATCATCCCTGATAGTTTCAAATTGCATTCACCATTTTAAGTTTACAAAGAAATAACACCGATAGTCCCTGAGTCTAACATTCATTTACTTATACCGTTAATTCTCTCATGTGCATTGCACATGAAAGTAAAGTTATCTTTTCCCCACTCCCTTTCTTTTTTGATATAACCACCCATCTTTGTAAATCTCTCTCAATTTATTCCAAATATATTTTTTTTCAATATTATATTCTTTAATCTTGTAAACCAATATCTTACATTATGACCAAAAATGCATTTGTACGAGTATGTAACATCACAATTTAACTTGAATAACAACATGGATATCTTAATGCGTGAGCAAGTTATTTTTTTCTCACATAAACATCATTAGCATTCCATAACTAATCGACAACACACAACTACATAACCACATTTGACCACTAATAAACACCACTCGATCCTCATTTTATTATTCATCAACCATTAACCCATCTTTTGTCACCATTGTACCAATCTACAACCATCTTCATCATCATGTCATTGGCCTGAGCAAAACCAATTGAAAACCGAACTAAATTGAAAATTGAGCCGAACCGGTCCAACCAAAACCGAACCGACCTTATTGCAATGGTTTACGATTTTCGATTTTCTGTATTTACATTTTCGGTTTCGGTTCTGCGCGACTGTAACACACCTAAACAATCTAAACCGAACCGAAAAGACCGACACGATACCGAAACTGACCGAGTCACTTCGGTTCGGTTCTCGGTTCATGTATTTCACAAAATAGGTTCTCGGTTCGGGTCGGTCGGTTTTGACCCAATGCTCAGCCCTACATGTCATAACCATTAACTCAAATCTTTAAGTTAAACCAAACGCATATAAACAAAGTAAATAAATAAGAATGAAAATCCCAAATGTATTTTAAATATGAAAATATGAACTCAAAACAAATATAGCATCATCGGTTGACGAAGATGACAGAGTAGGCGACAGTCCTACTGTTCTGGTGTTAGAGTCGTTGTCAGGCGAGGGAGAAAAGGGAAGGCGCCGGAATATTAAACGGTATGTGTGGAGGCGAAGGTGACATTGTTCCAGAAGTGTCGTTGTCACAATTAGCAATGGCGTGGCCGAAAATGGCTGAGCACCAATGACTATTGCCAGAGTTGATGGTCGTGGTCATGGTGGCTATGAAAAGTGGGTTATATAGGTAAATGATTGTATAGAGAAAAGAAGATACAAAGTATATTGTTTGTGTGTTGTGTTTGTGTTGGGTAATAATATAAGTATAACATGCAATGACAATTTTAGGCTCATGTGCATGGCACTTGAGGGCCTTTATTGACAACATTTACGTTCACTCTAAACAAAACAAAGGGACAATCAGTGTAATTTACTCATGATATTTACAAAAAATGAATTGTTATGTTTTAATTCAGTTAATTAAAGAGAAGAGAGAAATTATTGCAAAAGCTATCAAATATAACAACTCATTTTGTGATTTTATTTTGTAAAATTTTTATGGTTTCTTTTTTTTAAAAACTTTTGAGGTTCTAACATAGCTCAAAAAATACTCTCTCCGTCTTAAATTATATGTCCACTTTCATATTTCACAAGGTTTAAGAAAAGTGGGCCTCTTACAATATTAACCAATAAAAATTAATTCTCACCCACTTACAAACATTTTGATTGATTGAAATTAAAAGTGGACATTAATTTTGGGACATCAAAAATTAGCAAAATAGACTTATATATTTTGAGACGAAGGAAGTAATTGTTTGGAGTAAGTAGTTGATATTAATATTCAAACACAAATACTAGCCATCATTAGTTGTTTTAATATTTCCCATCGTTTTTCTTTTTATAGTTTGCTGGTGTGATTTCATTTACTTTTTTTTTTTCTTTAAAAAAAAATAATTATAAAAGATACTCCGTAATTATCTTCATTCCGATATATACTAAACAAACAACTTTAATACAATAATAAATTTTGTCCGTAATTATCTGCTCATTTGATAGGGAAATTTTATTCTTCATGATGGACCTCCGAACTAATGGTGATTTACACATCAGACATGCATTAAACAAGATTGTAAAAGATATCATTAACCGGTATAAGGTATGGTTGCAGCATTCACTTTGCACTACGATATTTGAAATGTGTGCAATAGAATGATGCACTTCATTTAATTATTGTCGTATGGAATTACTTATACAATTGAATATGACAGCTTCTCCAAAACTGTAAAGTTCAATACGTTCCTGGTTGGGATTGCCATGGTCTACCTATCTAGTTGAAAGGCAAGTGATAGTTTGTTGCTGTGTTTTATTTTCTTCTTGTAACTTTTAGATTCAATCATGCGTAATTCTCTGTTGAATAATCTTAGTATTGCAGTCTTTGGACCAAGATGCCTGAAAGGGGCTAACACCAATAAAATTGAGAGCAAAAGCAGCTAAATTTGCCAAAGCAACTGTGAAGGCTCAAATGGCGTCATTCAAGGTCAGTTTAAACAGCAAATTTACATAACTAATGATTCTACATAAGGTCATGTACTTTTTCTTATTTACATGTAGTATCGATGTTTTTGGTTACATATTCAAACTATTAAAAATTAATAGAACATTAAACATTTTTACTGTTTGTCTACAGAGATTTGGAGTATGGGCTGATTGGGATCATCCGTATCTCACCCTTGATCCAGAATATGAAGCTGCTCAGGTAAAACGAGGCTATAGCATATTATTGTTATATTGCTCTTGTTATCATTATCATATGAATCCTTTTGGCCTTTCAGATTGAAGTGTTTGGGCAGATGGTTTTTAAAGGGTACATATATCGGGGCAGAAAGCCAGTGCACTGGAGTCCCTCATCCCGTACTGCACTTGCTGAGGCTGAGTTAGAGGTAAAGGGATTAACAGCTTCTTTGGTTTTTTTGATTAATCAAAATTGGCAACTCTTTCATAGGTTCTAGTTTTAGCTTTTCATATATACTAGTAACAAATAGAATTTTTCATGCAGTATGAGGAAGGCCATATTTCAAAGAGCATGTATGCAATTTTCAAAATACTAAGTACTCCAACTAAAGGTGGATTACTCGATGAATTTCTCCCCAAATTAAATTGCCATTTATTTAATTTTTCAGAGCACAAGTATCCATATGATTGGCGAACAAAAAAGCCTACAATTTTTAGGGCAACAGCACAATGGTTTGCCTCTGTTGAAGGATTCAAAGAGGCTGCTATGGATGCGATTAATCAAGTAGTATGGACTCCGTCTCAGGTACAAATACATATAATCGGTACATAATATTGTTTTGATCTTCAAAACTCGAAATTGCTCACTTCAGGATTTGATTGGTTTAAGTGCATAAGAATTATCATTTTAGTTTCGTGGTTTAATGTTCATGTAACACGTAACCCGAGTTTGGAGCAATTTGTAAACCCCTTTTTATAAGCAACAGTAGGAATGATTTAGGAACACTATAAAGACCAAAATAGGATAGGACCATAGCTAAGTAAAGCATTTAATGATAGCTACAGGTTTGTATCAGACATGTTTGCAAAACGGTAAACGGATGAGGTTTTCCTCTTTAGGTTACCCGGGAGGGAGTCTTTGAATCGGATGTACTCATGCTTTCCAACCCTTCCATGGCTACTCTCAAATGTGTACCAAGTGAGGTTTGAACCCTTGACCTCTTGTTGGTAGGTAATGTGCCTTACCACTAGTTTATAAATGATATGAATAGTTAAGAAATTATGACTTTCCTTAGTCGCCAACTAGTTTATGCATTTTGTTGGTAGTATTCCTCTAAATTATCATGATCATTGTCATTCAGCAGAAAACAATTTCTACAATGACTTCTAGCCGTTCAGATTGGTGTATATCTCGTCAGAGGATGTGGGTGTCCCATTCCGGTTTTCTATCATACGAAACAAAGGAACCTCTCGCTAAATGAAGAGACCGTTGATCATATCAAATGTAAGCCCTAAACATAGTTCCGGAAAGTTTTGAGTTAATTTGAGCTTACATTTAAGGAATGTGCATTTGAATCTTTGTGTTTGGCGAAGAATCATTTCCCAAAATGGCAGCGATGCATGGTGGTACATGTCGAGAGAAGAGTTGCTTCTGAAAAATATCGTGATAAAGCATCGATTACGTGATAAAGCAATCATTTATTAGTTACATGTTAAACACAAACAGTTCTTGTTTCGCTTATATGCATCGATCTCAGATATTAACCTATTAAACATACATAAACCGCAGGATCTTCATGGGTCATTGTTTTAGAAAGTAGAGATGGCCTCGCTTATCCCGCCGATTTGTATGTTGAAGGTACCGATCAAGATCGGGGTTGGTTTCAAAGCTCTTTATTGACCAGATGTTGCAACCAAGGTATCGTGACCATCGATATTCTTAATTTAACCGATTTCATTATTGTTATTGAATTTAATTATATGCGGCAGACAAGCTCCGATTCGGAGTTATAACGCACGGATTTGTACTCGACGAGAGGGTAAAAATGAGTAAATCGCTGGTAATGTTGTTGATCCACGTCACCGTGATTGAAGGAGGAAGAATCAAGAGGTTAGTGGTCATTTTGCTATGATTAAAAATCATAATATTGCTTAATAGTAAATCAAATGTTTTCTATTTGTTTCTCCAAAGAAGAACCTTCTTATGGAGCGGATGTGCTTGGCTTTGGGTCTCAAGTGTAGATTTTACCGAGACGTTCAGATTGGACCTCAAGTCCTACATCAATGTCGGACATCTACCGTAAACTAAGAGGGACTTTGGTTTCTCTTGGGAAATCTTCATGATTGGAAAGTATGTTTTTTGTTTGTCTTCCAAATATTCCTCTTATATGCTTTTGGTTTAAATACGCTAATGCGTTACCTTATATTGTGCTTTTATTTTGTAGGCGTAAAATTCTATTGCGATCATGATCTTCCGTAATCGATCGGCATGCTCGCTTTCACTTTTGAAAACGTTGTGAAAAACATCAAAGAAAGCTATGAAACGTATGAATTCTTCAAAATATACCGTAAAGTGTTGTTTTACTTAATACATGGTTTCATTTTTTTCATACTAATCGAATTCATTTTGTTTCGTATGATTCAACGTTTTGCTATTGTTGATCTCTCAAATTTCTACTTTGATGTTGCCAAAGATCGCCTTTATGTCGGTAACTTTTTCTTTTATAATATAATGAAACTTGATTGGTTTTATAGTCAAATTAGTTGATTTTGATACGTTGGTTCTGCTTTCATTGGTGCTTCAAGTTTTACAAGGAGAAGTTGTCAAACGGTGCTTGCACTCATTTGCTCTCGATAGTGAGAGTAATTGCTCCAATTCTACCTCATTTAGCTGAAGATGTGTGGCAAAATCTTCCTTTCGAATATAGCATTGGCAACACTGATGTAGCCAAATTTGTTTTTGAGTCAAAAATGGCCCGAAGTCAATGAAAGATGGCTTGCCTTTCCAGAAAAAAGATATTGACTTTTGGGGAAACATACTTGAGGTAACTACAATTATGTCTTGCTGATAACATATCTGTGAATTTTGATTTTCTTTTAATTAATCATCTATGGTATAATAATTTTGAAATTGTATGTGCATCTGATTTGTATGAATTTGTTAGTTGAGAACTGAGGTAAATAAAGCTTTGGAGACTGCTCACACTGGCAAACTCATTGGTTCCACTGAAGCAAAGGTGTACCTCCATAGCTCGACGATAGCCTTGCAGAGATTAAGGAACATGTGAAGCTAGACTTGATGCGGACTCTCCGAATCGCATATTCATAACATCTCGTGTATTTCCAATCATTTTTGGTAGGAATGGCAAGATGGTTGGTCGGACGGGTCATGCGACGGGTCACAACACAACAGGTTCCAATGGAAACGAGCCAGATTGGTTTGGTGCACCTGCAAACTCTTTTTTGGTTCATTATTTTTAAAAGAAATTAATTTGTTAATATTGACACCGAAAAAAACAACAAAATTGTTACGGCATTAATCTATATTTTTGTATAACGAGTTAGAAAGCTTGCATTAAATTTAGACTTTTGTCAAATTTGTACATGCTTCACCTGTTAACCTTACTAATATAGTATTTCCACTTATAATATATTGCATATGAGTCAAGTACCCAAGTTTGAGTTCAAATAAGTTCTATCATTTGTTGTTCTTACATGTCAAAAGTGTTGGAAGCGTTTTTGCTGGTTTATGCCGTGAGTTTATTTTTTTTAATAAACCTATTAAAATTGCTCCCAAACTTGCATTTGAATAAAGTTCTCAATGTTAAATTTATTTGAGACTCTTATTTAAAATATTTATGAATCACCTTAAATAACTATCGATGTATTTTGCATTATCATGCCGATGGGCATCTTTGAAGATTCTACTGAAATAGACATAGCAGAAATTAGTGGTCCATTCAATGTGGAATTCAGCAGCAGCCTGAATTGACTGATTCATAACTAAATGAGTTGAAATTGCCGATTGGTTGAGAAATTCCACTTTTAATTTGTACAATGCTTGAGAAATTCCACTACTACTCTACTCACCAATCAAATATCATATTTTTACACTAAAGTCTATTTTGATTGGTTGAAATATCAAAGTATACAAGTATTTGGGGACAACCAAACATACAAACATGGACTTATAATTTGGGATAGAGGGAGTAGTGTTGACTTAGATATTTATAAATCATTGCACGTATTTCATTTGTTAGAAGTTTCATGATATTGGTATCTAAATTCCATTTTTTATATTGTAGGTTGAGATTCTTTCTACCTTGGAGGATGCACCAAGCGAAAATATACCATATTTTGGAGATTATTTGATTCACGGAGAAAAGAAAATATGGATTGGCATTTTACGTGCATAAGGTTCAATATGTGAACGGTGCTGGAACTTCTCACCCCAAGTTGGTTCATTTCTCGATCACCCCACACTTTGCAAACATTGCTATGATGTTATTGCTGGTCAACCACTTCCTGCTCTTGCAGCTGTCGGTTGATATGTTTGGGTGTGAATATTATAAAAATGTGCCCTGTAAGCTCTAATAAAAGGTAAAATGGTCATTCAAAGATTATGATGAACCTAGTGATAATACTTGCTACTAGCATCCCAATGAATGATTAGTGCCAAATTGGACAAACCACAATGATAACTTTCGCAATTTACTCAAACTATTATTCTCACTTTATGAATGCATTTTATACATATTAAATGAAATACAAATATATTAACGAAATGATAATTTAATACAAATAACTAATTTGGGATCTAGAGATTGAGTAACGAACATGATGAGTGTGGATGATATACTGTTATTTAACTATTGTTTTTAATTTAATAACAATTGTTAGATTGAGATTTAATAACTATCATTGTAAAAATAATACGAGCAATTACTAGCATAGATAAATAAGAATTTTAAATAGGTGTTGAGCAATTCTTTTTCAAATTACATGGATCAAGGGTCTGGTTTGTAAGAGGTTTGAAAGAAAAGAGCGAGAGAAAATTAATTATTATTTAAAAAATATATAAGTTTTATAACTTAAGTAAGATGATGTATATTATTTTTTAATAAAAAATAGAAATAAAACAAGTAATCACTTTAATCATGTAGTTGTAAATTGTTTAAAACTTAAAAAACATATTTTATTGGTCTTTACATTGAAAACCCACCAAGTTGTAGAGAAATGAGATTTGGTATTGTTTAAAACTTAAAAAACATATTTTACATGTAATTTTAAAAGAATCGCTCAACACCTTTTTTAAAATTCTTATTTATCTATGCTAATAATTCTTTTTAGTTTATGTTGGTTTGTGGTTTTGGAGCTTCTTCTTGTCTTAGCTACTGTGTTTCTATGTATATGCTTCTCTGTAGTTTTTTTTCGCCTCCTCCTTGGAGCCGGGTTTTAATGATATCTTAGCCTTTCAACAAACAAAAAAAAAAAAAAAAAAAAAAAAAAAATTACTCGTATTATTTTTACAATAACTTCCGAAGTCTAAGTAAACACTATATTCGTAACTAAGATGTTGCAACCATTCAATATAGATGTGACTGGCGGAAAGTATATAAAATGATTTATGTCACTAAAATCAACCAACAGTTAGTTTGATCCCGTGGGAAATGTTATTATAAGTAAAAGTGCAAGGTGTGCTAGTGACAAATAACACGTTATTCGTCTGGCACCTCATCACCATTCTAATAACACACCAAAAACTAAAACACCATTCCAACAAAAAGAAGCCAATACCATGTTATTGGTGCATGTAAGTCCTACAAAATACTTAATGACTTACAAAAAAAAAATAAAAAAAAAATAAAAAAAAATAACCAACGGCACTAGTTGCAATAGCTAAATGCCGAATGGCGAAAGACGCGATATAGCACAACGTGCCATTCGTTGGTTATTGGCTCTTTGATGGGTGAATAATTGTCCATACCCACCACTCTAATTATGCACACCTACATCTTACGCCTGGTTGTTGGCTCTTTGATGGGTGAATAATTGCTCCACACCCACCACTCTAATTATGCACACCTACATCTTACGCCTGGTTGTTGGCTCTTTTATGAGTGAATAATTGCTCCACGCCCACCACTCTAATTATGCACACCTAGATCTTACTCGTTATAGTACAATAATGCATAACAACCACTACTTTTACTTGTGTGATGTTAATATAGTCAATGGTCTTTTAATATTAATATAATAATAGTACTAATGCAAAGCCAATCTGTATATATAGATGACATTTATTGTCACCACCACCTACCTCACTACTCCTCTCTGAGAACTTGTTCTTCCAGATCATTTCTTAACCCCAAATTAAACGCCCTTTTTAGTCATGACTTCTCATGAATACAGAGACATAATGTTTTCACCCAATGACTTTGCTCACCTTAAAATCCCCCTTGAAAACATACTATCCGCCACCAACAACTTTTCCGACCAAAATATCACCGGAAAGATGCATTTGAAACATATTACGAAGGAAAGCTCTTGTGGTCCGGTCAGTTAATTAATATCTACGCTGGGAGGTTAAATAAAGAATGTTTTGATGGAGACCAACAGTTTTGGATGGAGGTTTCAATGCTTTCTACTCTCAAGCATAAGAATATATCTTGTTTCATTAGTTGGGTTTTGTGATGAGAATGACGAGAAGGTCACCATTATCAAGCGTGAGACTAGAGAAAGTCTCATTTGCCATCTAAGTGACCCGATGTCGTTGACATGGGTGCGAAGATTGGAGATATCTGTAGGTATTGCGCAAGCATTGAGCTATATTTATTATGACGAGTCACGTGATTTTGGCGTAATACACCGCAACATCGACAGTTCATTGATTTATTTAAACGATGTCTGGGAACCCAAGTTAGGTGATTTTATATTTTCCATGAAGATCAAAGCATCTGAAAGGCACCAGTCTTTCAATACTAATGAAGTACGGAGTACGGATGGATATACAGATCCAACATATATAGAGACTAAAAGTGTGAGCCACAAGTCTGATATGTACTCCTTTGGAATAGTAATGTTTGAGCTACTGTGTGGCAGGGAATCAATAATAGCCAACGACTATAATAAGTATTTGGCTCCACTAGCCATTACCCATTATAGGGAGAAAAAGCTCGATGAAATAATTGATTGGGGTCTACGGCAACAAATGGACTCGCAGTCATTCAACATGTTCGCTAAAATAGCATATGACTGCTTGAAAGAAGAACGATCGCAACGGCCAAATATAGATGAGATTGTCCCAAGACTTGTGAAAGCATTGGAACTCGCACGTGAAAACATGCCGGTAAGACCTCTTCTTTAATTTATACACCTTCACTACATCAGTTTGCACGTTAGCTAGACCCCATATATAAACCTGATTATAGATAATTAATATCCACTTGATATATATGATGTCTTTCTGGACCTCACTATATATGACTCCCCAATATATGCAATGCTAATATAAAGCAAGTTAAGATTTTTCAAGGTGACCAAAGCGACCATATCTATCTGCTCTGTTCTTTTATCCCCCTTTCACTTGCATGTAATAGAACGTAAATATTAAACAAGTTTGATTTTTATCAACCTGGCCTTCGGCACTAGTAAATACGTGTGGTAGATCTGGTAGGATTTAATATTTCCTTTTAGATTTACGAACAGCCAAAAGTTCCCATTTTTGAGTGTAATTTGAGTTATTACCACGTGTCCCTGAAAAACATTTTTTCGCTTGAATTTGGTTTAATTTTACCCCAAAAATTGAATTTGCAATGCTTAGCAAAGACACCCCTGTGCTCATTAAGAAAAGGAAAATCCCAATTACAAGTGATTTGATTAGTGAGATCGTAACTAATTTTTTTGAATGCTCCCGAGTTGTGTTAGGATGATATTCAGGAATCACATGAATTTATTGTTTCATATTTGTTTTTAGGGCAAATCGCATAAAAAGGTATCAAATTTATGTTCAATTTCAATTTAAGGTACTAATCTTTTTTTCTCTCAATTTAAGGTATCAAACTTTTTTTTATTTGCAATCCCGGGCAATCAATAGGTTTCCAGGTTATAGAAAAATATTCAGCAGGTTACACTCCAAACACTCTCTTATTTTTTTAACCTAAATCCAAACACCTTGATCACTTAATTACATCTAAACCCAAACATCTCTCTTCTTCAACTTATCTTTGTCACAACTCATCTTCAACCTCACAAATTCATCAAAATTTAAATGGTTGAATTCGAATTTTCAGTTTTGTGCATAATATATTACTCGCTTGTATAACTACAACAAACCATACTCAACCATAGGTCTCATTAAATTAAAGTAATAAACCCACTGCTAACGGAAAAAATTACTCGCTTGTATAAATAAATAAACAAACATAATTTATGTTGGCAGTAGTTTCTTGGATCATAGTACGATTGTTTTTTCAACTAAAAAGATGATTTTAAATTTAAGAGAAGCACTAATAAGATTGACACGTAAGGTGTGTAGGGGATATACAGTAATAACGAACACAATCGGATATGCTTAAATCTCTGAAAGGCGTGTGAACACTTTCAGATCGAATCAATTCGGTGGTTCTACCAAATTATTCAATCGGATACAATTCAGAGAATGAGAATTTTCTGTATGTGTTTATATGAGATTTTGTGAACCGAATTATCTGATCTGACCAAATAAACCGTATATAACTATAATATGGGATAACTGCCAAAGGCAGTTTTAAGGTTTCCAACTTGTCAAATTTTGGCCCTCAATTTCCGAAAAATTAATTTTCTGAGGAATTTTGACATTCCAACTTGTCAACCTGGCTGTGGCGCGCCCTCGACCATGCTACCGGGGCGCCCCGGACCCCATCCTTAGGGGCTTCGCCTAAGATCATAATAAATTCAAGTAGGTGTGCACTCGCACTCCAAACCTAAATGATGTATTATTATGATAAAATTGGTCAAAACAAGTTAATCCAATTACACTAAAATATCCAACAAGGTGTCCTCTGTTTTCCACAATATTTGTCTATGGAAACAAATTTTCAAAAAGTGATACGAGAAATCAACGGCCTGTAAAACATTTAGAATTAGTCATTTGGTCTAGTTTGATTGGCTGTGATAAAGAATTTTAATGGTGATTGTGGTGTTTGATAATGGTGAATGAGAATATGAGATGTTGAAGAAGGTGACTGTTTGGATTCGGGTTTAATAACCGGTTACCGGACTAGTGGGTAAAAAATTCCTTAAGTTGTGCAACTTTAAAACTTTGATACCTTAAATTGAGAAAAAAATAATTGGATACCTTAAATTAAAATTGAACTTAAATTTAGTACCTTTTTATGCGATTTGCCCTTGTTTTTATAAAACTTGCAAACTCACAAATTTTATAATTTTACTAATTAATCTATAGTAAAATATAAAAACTTGACTTATGCTTTTAGGAAATGCAATCTTTTATCTATTTTGTGTCATTCTTATTTAGCAAAAAACATATTGTTATTTAAGCGCACTACAAGGATAGGAAGCACTTGCGAGGAAGGTTTTAGCGAGGACACGATTTTCTCGCCAAAAATCGCTAAACGACAAAAAATGAGTTTCAGACTTTCACTTTAAAAAAAACCAAGAAAATATGACCAAAATCTTTGACGAGAACATGTCCTCGCCAAAAAGGTTGATTTTTATTTTCACTACTTCATTTACTTTATTGATACTTTAGTAATAATGAATTATGAAAACTGTTTTGCATTTGAGTAATGAGTATATTATTGGCGTGAAGCGTTTGTTTAACCGAATTAAAACTTAGTAGCAAATGCTAAAAAAATGTTGCATAATTAATCAGCTAAGATGAAAAAAATTAGAGTATTAGTTTATTGAGCACAAAAATATATCACATTTAATTATAATTTGAATTTTTAGCTACTTAACTTTGTATTTCTCAATTTAAGGTATCCAAGTTATATTTTTAAGTGAACATAGTTTAATATAAACTACCATGATACAACTTTATTGAAAGTTGAAATACTTCAAAAAGATATAGTACAAATATTTACATATTCTGACAATAAGTGCACATTTAAACTATCTATAACGGACAAAAGTCATTCCCACTATTAAGACATTTTTCTTAAAGCATTACAACAAATTAAACATATGTTACAACCATTACACATACCTAAATTCTAAGCAATTACACCCACGGTTATAAATATCGTGAAGCGTAGCATGACGGCATAACCAAATCTCACGCCTTAGCGATCAAGGCGAAGCTTTTGCATTTATAAGGTGTGGTATAAAGCGGCACAAAATATGAAAATATTTATATATTAATATCATATCTCATATATAGCGAGTTTACAAAAAAAACATGGCCTAAAGCGTAGCGTTATGGCATGACTAAGCCGCACACCTTTACGAGGCCTTTGCGAGGCTTTGGCACGCCTTTTAGAACCATGATTACACCTATGTAAGCAAAGTGTACAACTAAATTATGCACCAAGACATAAATATATTGACCATTTAATACCTACATCTAATGTAATCAATAAAAATTGTTTCAACTAAACATACAAGTAATAAAGGTCATTGCATAAACAAAACACAATAAAAACCAATATTTGTAGATAGTAGTAATCACACAAACATTGATTTTTTACAAATTCAGTGACTCAACCAAAAAACATATACGAAAAAGTAATTATAGCAAGATACTTTATAAAGAAAAACATAGATATACGATGTAGATGATTGATGAATCGACAAATTATATGAGGAATTGGTTGGTAGAAGATCAATGCTAATAAAGAGAGGGGTAATAGATGGAGGATTTGATCGTTGGTATCAACGGAAGGATAATCAATGGTGGAGTGAAATGACACTGATGGAGGATTTAGGTTTGACTGAATTAGAAAAAAATAAGTTGTTTGTCAACTACAACCTAGGTTGTTATGCTATAGCGGGTCTTTAATTTGAAACAAATGATAAAAACTTCACTTACAAAAGCAAACATTTTCTTCCATCTTAAACTTTGACAAAGTTTATTTTGAGCCTTATTGTTTTGTTAATTTATTATTGTATACAGTAGGGTTATTGCACTTAAGGGTAATTGTACTTTTGAAAAATGTTCATTTAAGTCATTGTACAACTTTTTTGTTTGTTAAGGTCATTATACTAAAGTTTCTATACTTTTGAATCACTATACTATTAAAAATATTTATTTAAGGTATTATAAAAGGTTTTGTTTATTTGTCAATAAACATTTCAAAATATGTTATTCGTCATCAAAATTGTTAAAATGTAGTATTTAACAAATTTACATACTTTTTGCATTTATGTATTCATTTTTCTGCTTGTTTTTAGATGTTTAATGTATTTTGTTTTAAATTATATATTTTTATGAATTACAATGGAAACATATTTCAACATAATGTGTGCGTATATTAGATCGAAATAGTTTTTAAGCTAAATAGGTCATCAAATTTTGATATTTTTAAATGTACACTTTTGATGTCGTTCAAACGCGATTGCTCGCCTTTTATGACCCTTGGTATGAAATTTAATTTAGCAAAGTCAAACACGTTACTCATCATTTAACTAACATCATTTAATAGTGCTAAATTAAATCTCATACCAAGGGACGTAAAAGGCGAGCAATCGCATTTGAATGACATCAAGAGTATACATTTATAAATATTTAAATTTGATGGCTTATTTAGCTTGAAAACTATTTTGATCTGACATACGTACACATTATATTGAAATATGTGTCCATTGTAATTAATAAAAATACATAATTTAAAACTAAATACATTAAACATCTAAAAACAAGCAGAAAAATGAATACATAAATGCAAAAATATGTAAATTACTTTTGAATACTACATTTTAACAATTTTGATGACTTGAATAATATATTTGAAATGTTTATTGACTTAAATAAGCAAAATATACTATAATAACTTAAATGGATATTTTTAATAGTATAGTGACTCAAATGTATAAAACTTTAGTATAATGATCTTAACAAACATTAAAGTTGTACAATGACCTAAATGAACATTTTTCAAAAGTACAATGACTCTTAAGTGCAATAACCCTATACAAGATGTATTATTATGTAGCGAATATATGATTATGATCAGAATTAAGTTCTATTGATAAAATCTTAGTTAATAATACTAAATATAAAACATACTTGCAATGTTAAAAAAAAAAAAAAAAAAAAAAAAAAAAAAAATCTTATATACGGTATGTTTGATAGCAAACATTTAGAAGCATTTTAGAAGCACTTTGCACAAAATGTTTTTTTTTTTTTAAAAAACAAGCAATTAGCATTCTTAATATTTCTAAACGCTCCAAATCAAAACACTACTTCGAGTAGCATTTACAAACAACAAGCCTTTTCACTTACTAATTATGACTATGTAGCTATATTGCAAAACAATTTATCAAACAAAGTATTATTTCCTGTTAATGCTTTACTATCGATATGTTGGCCAAACATACTCTTAGTAATTATAATGTGAAATTTTTTTACACGGTAATATATGTGATAAGTTTATCACACCGCTTCTTAAAGTTACTGCAAAATAAGTTTCCTAGCCTTATAGAAAATTATTATCACAAAAATGTAATATACGAAAAATATTACTCGCTACAAATTGTAATCATAGGGTATCCCCACAACGCACATGTATCATGCTAGTAATTTAAGGCGCCTGGGCCTGACGGTTTTTCGTTTGAGTTCATTAAACGGAAATGGGATCTGTTGGAAAAAGATTTTCAAGATATGGTTGGCGATTTTTCTCAGAATGCTAGAATCCCCATTGGGTGCAACGCTTCTTTTATTACTTTGATTCCTAAGGTGAGCAACCCGACTATGGTATCCGACTTCCGCCCCATCAGTCTTATCGGGGTTCAATATAAAATCATCGCGAAACTTCTGGCTAATCGTTTAGCAAAAGTTATTGATGACGTTGTTAGTCCTGTCCAATCGGCTTTCATTAAAGGTAGGCAGATTCTTGATGGTCCTCTTATCCTCAATGAGATGGTCGACTGGTATTAAAAGAAGAAAAAAAAATTGATGCTTTTCAAGATTGACTTTGCAAAAGCATATGATTCTTTATCTTGGGATTTTTTATTTTCGGTTCTTAAAGCTATGGGATTTGGGGAGAAATGGATTGCTTGGATTGAGGCTTGTTTGTCTTCTTCTAGAGCTTCGGTTCTGGTTAATGGTAGCCCAACTGAGGAGTTCTCTATCCATCGTGGTCTTCGTCAGGGTGATCCGATGGCTCCATTTCTTTTTATCATAGCTATGGAGGGCCTTCACATAGCTATTGATAATTTGGTAAATGAAAATTTGTTTAATTGCGCTAACGTTAACAAAGTTTCTATCTCCCATCTTTTTATGCGTATGATGTGATAATCGTGGGAGAGCCTACCATCCGAATTTGGATGTTATCACCAAGGCTCTCGTGTTCTTTCACCGCGTTTCGGATTAAAGATTAACTTTGAGAAGTCTTCCATCATTGGCATTGGGTTAAATGAGACTCAAACCACTCTCTTGGCCAAATATGTGGTTGTAAAATTGAAAATTCCCTTCAAATATCTTGGAATTCTATTGGTGGAAATACTAGTCGTGATGCGTACATGGGATCGATCATCAACAAATGCCATAAGAGACTTTCTTCTTGGAAATCGAACCTTTTGTCGATTGGAGGTAGGCACACCCTGATATCATCTGTTCTCGGTTCTCTCGGTATCTATTTTTTATCTCTCTTTCGTATGCCGGTAACAGTTAACAAAAAACTTGAAGCCATACGGTCTAGGTTTTTTTGGGGTGGTAGTAAGGATGTAAGGAAAATTCCCTGGATTAAATGGGGTGCGGTTCTTGCCTCTAAAAAAGATGGTGGTGTGGGTCTTGGAAGTTTGGACTCAATGAATCGTGCCCTCTTATATCGATGGAGATGGAGAGCGATTACAACCAAGGCCTTATGGGTTCGTATCATCTCTGCCATTCATGGGGAGAATTGTTTTTATGACATCACAGCTAAACATGGTGGGCTGTGGAAACGAATTGCTGATTCTATAGTTGATACCCATGCCAGAACTAATTTGGACAAACATGTCATCAAAAGACAAATTGGTAATGGCCAAGGAACGAAATTCTGGTTAGATGTGTGGTGTGGGGAGTCTACCCTGGCTACCAAATATCCGAGATTGTTTGCTCTCGAAATGGAAAAACAATGCTATGTTAGTAATAGAAGGGATGCTATGGCTTGGTCTTGGAGGTGGAACCGGCCCATTAGAAACAGTAGGGTGACGAGCATGCTCCAGGAAATGGAAAATTGTCTTCCTTCTAATTTTAATGCCGATAAAGAGGACAAATGGATTTGGCATTTCAATGGCAACAACGAATTTTCGGTAGCTTCGATAAGGAAGTATTTTGATCATTGTCTGCTACCTTCTTCTCCCCAATTAACGTCTCGGTGGAATCGCTTTGTCCCAAAAAAGATTAACTTGTTTGTTTGGAGGCTCCGACGTGATTGCCTTCCAACTTCCATTAATCTCTTCGCAAAAGGAATCGACGTGGGTTCGGTTAGGTGTGTTAATTGTGACGGTGGTGTGGAATATACTAAACATGTATTCCAAGATTGTATCTTTGTTAAGAGGACCAAGGCTCTTTTGATCAATTGGACAAAATGTGTTATTCCGGCGACTCTATGGATCGATTTCTATTGGTGCGATTCTCTTAACATCTCGTTGGCTTATCGAAAGCGTCTTCAAGCTATCATTTTCATTTGGTGGTGGCATATATGGAAGGCTCGAAATAACGCTATGCATAACGACATTCACGAGTCTAGTTCGGATGTCTTCAACGCCATTGTCGCGACTTCTTATCTTTGGATTCATAATCGGGACAGGAAGGATAAATCTTCGTGGGATAAGTGGAGTGGGTATCCACTTGGATAGTTCTTGGCTTATCTGTTTTGTTTCTTTGGGTTCCCCCTCAGAATTTGTATGGGGTCGTATCAAAAACATCTTGAAGTGAAAACCGGTGGCTCGGCCTTCATTGATGAGGTTTTTTCTTATGCCTTAGGTCTTCCTGTAATCGGCATAAGTTTTTTGCATCCTTTTTACGGCCCTTGCAGTTAAAATTCTGAGATGATTCTAGAATCTGTAGTTTTTTTTGTATTTCTAGAATTGTTTTGTATTTTTGGTTCCTAGTTCCTTGCTAGTGAACTTTCTTTTTTGTTATATATTTTTTGCCGTTCAAAAAAAAAAACGATCAATGTTCTAAAAAGCGTGAGGCGTGGCCTGGTGGCATAGCCACGCCTCAAGCCTTACAAGCCTTCGCGTTTCATAAGGCGTGCTTAAGGCAAAAAAATATTTATAGATTTATGTATTTATAATTTTGTATCATTTTTAAGAGCAATTTCAATAACTAAAGCCTCAATCCCAAATAACTGTGCCCAAATATGTGGCCAAAATAGAATTAAGTTTTGAAATAACGAGGCCCAAGAAGGAAATAGCCCAAATACTAGAAATTCAAGCCCAACCAGAAATCCTTTAAATTCTTCTAAAATGGCGCCACACCTTACCAAAAGGCGCGCTTTTCACGCCTTTTTGCGCCTTATCTTACGCCTTTTCACACGACGCCTAGACCTCGCGCCTTGGTTCATTTCGTGGCGCCGAGGCCACGCCTGGCGCCTTGACGGCGCCATGGCGCGCCTTTTAGAACACTGTTAACGATAGAAATTTTTGTCAAATTCTAAACACTTCAAAATTCTAGAAAACAATATTGATATGTTTGAATAAAGAGGGGATGACAAACATTCGGAAATAGAAATATAAAATGTCCTATTTAAGATAAGATGTATATGTTTAAATAAGAGGGAAATAGAAATATAGAATTATGATCAAATGAGAAAAAAAATCTAAAATGAAAAGAAACTACAATCATATATTTTAGATGCAAATACATAATTAGATGCATTTTCATTAAAATTCTCTATTTTATTTAAAATGTGTGGTTAGAAATCTGTTTTATTACTTTCTTTTTGTCCCTTCCCAAATAAAATGCCCTATTTAAGACAAGATTGATATGTTTAAATTAAATAAGAGGGATGACTATATTCATTTGATTAAAATAATTGAAAGATATATATTAAAAGTAGAGAAACGTAAATCTTATATAATAAGAGATATTTAAAAAGTGAAAAAAAAGAAGAAAAAAAAAGAATTGTAAATGGATGAATGGAAGTGTATTATTCTGTGTACGTATAGCACGAACAAAACGAATATAATTTTGCATTTAAATAATATGAATTAAAATAATAATATATGCTTTCGTAAAAAGCTAATACTTGTTAAAATTATAAAAATATAACTCACCCTGTTCAAGGGTGTCAAAATATGTGAAGCTTTAGGAGTATGTTTGACAAAATAAATTTCATGGTCTTTGGTTCGTGTGTTGATGCCCAAAAAATTATAATTATATCTTTTTCTTCTTTTTTGCAGTAGTGCTGGTGTTGTTGCTGAAAAGATTAAAATCAGTTATTTTGTGAAAAATAATCTTCATAATCTTTTAAAAGCTGGTTTTGAGAACTTATTTTTGGAAACTTATTTTTTAAAATATTTCACAATCTTAGTTTGCCAAGCAAAGATTATTTTTTAACCAATGATATTTAAAAAAATAATAATCTTAAGCCTCAATATTTTTCATAATCTTGCGTGCTAAACATACCCTAGGTATATTCAATGTTGCAAAAATGGGCCCATGCGGCCTTGTAATCGGCGATTACAAGGTATTCGGCCTTCTACTTTGTTTATTTTTTCGAATATTGTTAAAGATCGCAGCAAAAGTCGGCCACTAATCGATCCAAAATTAGACTAATCGGTCAAAAAAGTATGAATAAGCGGTAAAAAATCGAACTAGTTGGTCAAATGGTCCAAATCAATCAACTTAGGTCTTTAATAAAGAAAATAAAAATTAGGACCTCTATTTTTATTTTCATATTTTTTCCCTTACTTCTCACTCACAATGGACTGCATAATTAATATTTGAGCTTTTTATTTACGTTTGAGAACATAATAGGCTTGAAATTAGTTAAGCCTTTTACTTTGGTTGAAGCAACATGTTTATGTTTAAACTTTTAAATACTTGAGTTGTTATGTTTTATTGTTTTTGTTTGAATTACGAGCTATATGATATTTGAACTATTTAAACTTTAAAGTATTTAAAGTATTACGTTTATGTCATATCGGGTTGGCTCGAACCCAATAACCTGACTATGTTATCGGATCGGGCTAGAGTTAGATAATTAATATTATTGGGTTATCAGGTCAACCTGATATGACTCGAAAATCAAAATTTAACTTTTTAACTTATAATTTCAAAATCCCAAATATCCAATAATTTATAATTTAATAATTTTAAAAGCCCAAATACACACCGAATATGCATGGGACGTTTAGGTACTGGTCCTTGGTGTGATCTGTCACTAATACATTATGTGAATGGCTACAAAAACGTTTAAGGTTTTAACTTGGCTACACGTTAGCACCACTTGACAATGTCAAGTGTGAATGGAAACTGTACAGTTATATGAATTAATCTATTGGTACCTTTTATAATTATCTGCACTTTAAAAAGTTATAATAATTAATCTCATAAGTTGATGTTTGTATCTGATAATCAGACATAACTCGACCCGAATCTCACTTGAACCCGATAACCCAATTCTTAATCGAGTCGGGTCACGGGTCACTTGTAAAAAAGTTAAAACCCGATTCAAGCCGACCCGATAACACCCTACATCTTTGGAAGTTGGGTTTAAGATGATATCTTTTAATATTAATTGCTTTCTCTTATCTCAAATACAAATTCAAATCTTAAATCAAATTCAAATCTAAATCTAAATGAAAATCAAAATCATAAACGCATCTACAAACCAAACAAACCTTTAAATTAAGCATGTCAATGTCTTTGCCACGACATTTATGATATGTTAGACACTGGATGTGTTTGCCGACACGTAGCAGTGGTAGTAAACAGTAAGCGGCAGCAGTTAGTGGTAGCAGTTAACACTAGTTTATTTGTTAAAAAAAGTGTTTAGTAATGTAGCTGCATTAGTAATTATAAAGTGTAAAATTACTAACAAAAACATATACACATTAAAATAAGAAACTAATTAAGGTAATGATAAATTAATTGAGGGTATATGAGTAAATTAAAACAAAACGCTTGAGCATTTGCTTGAAATGCTTCTTTGGCAAGCATTTAAAATAGCAGTTACATAAATTTCAAACTCTAGCTACTTCGTTGTCAAACAAGCTTTTCAACCAAATTGCTAACAGCTTGTCGCTTACTGCTCCCAAATGCTTCAAAATGTTTGTCGCCAAACACAACCACTATATCACATTTTACTTTATTATATACAAGTATCAAGTTTTTCTTTTTCTAATTACAAGTTCTATCATATAACGTAAGTTTTCTTGCATGAATAGTCTCTAACTCGATAATTAATGGGTTTTGCTACGTATGCCCGCTAGGCACATATTAACGTGTGAACCAAAAAGAATGTTTTGATTCATTTAAGTTAAAATTATGTTCAAATATAGTAATTTATGTGTTTATTTAATGTGTATTTAATGCATTTTTTATTAAATTAAAAGTTTTCATTTATTAACTACACGCCAATTTATTCCTGACGGCCACAGTTTAGCAAAACCCTTAATTAATAACAGGATTTGTCCCTGAGTGTAACTTTGATTAAATTGTGCCTTTAAAGGTTTCATGGGAGGGACATCCTCTCAAGTTGTAAGTTCAACTTGACTCAAGTTAAGAAACTATGAGCCATTGGATTTGATCAAATGGCTCAAATAAAAAAAAACTTTTTTTGATTTGAGCCACTAGATCAAATCTAATGGCTCACAATTGTCTAACTTGAGTGAAGTTGTGTTATACAACTTGAGAGGATCTCTCTCCGTATTGCACAAGAGGTATACATGTCATTTTTCCTAGTCTCTTAAACTTTTGACAATATCTCATAAGCTACCCTACCAAGCTTTAAATACTTGAACTGAAAGAATTGTAGCCATTTGCTAAGGTATTCTACAAGAACTACAAACTATCTCAATTCCTTCCTGCTTATTGACCTCATACTTATATCTTTTGACCAAGACGCAGTAGTCCATCTTAGCCAATCATCTTGATATTCAACTTGTCAACCCTTGCATACATCTAAAACTTTTCATGGAGTATACATCTACAACAGCTAGTATCCTAGAATTGTTGGGATTTTAGAACCAGTTAACCATTAACCTCTACGAGTACGCAGCGGATATTGAATCTAGTTAATGCAATTATGTTAAGCACGTAATTAATAAACAAATAATTAATACAATATTAATTAATTAAAAGGAATATAGAAAAGCTAACCTTGCCTGGCAATTGATTTCTAGTAACGGAACAAGAAACCAAAACGAAACCTTAAGTATCTAAAATAGATACCTCGAAGAGTATCACACACAAACCCGATTAACGTATACGTTCGATATAAGGCTAGTCGAGAACGTATCAATAAAACTAATCAACAAGTGAAACAACTTGAATATTGCATGAACCAGAAAACCACTCAAGACTAATCTTGCTTCCTGCCATGCTACTACAGTCCGAGAACTAATGAAACAGCCTACAAGCTGTTTTTCAGCTTTACCCGATAGCGGACAAGAAAGGTCCGATATCAATGCTTTCTGTCCGAGAAAAGAAGTCACGACCAGAAACACAACCCCACTTCTGCTGCTGCTATTCGACAATGAATCAGCAGCAGAATACTTCCAACTTATCAATACCTAAACACTTGATTACTTGGAAAGTTTAGGAATCAAGAAAACCAACAAAAACCCTAAATGATTTGTAAGGCAATCGACTAGGATTTTTACAGGAACAATGATCTGTTTGGAGAGACTTAGGGTATAGATATCCGTACCAGGAATCATCCATAAGGAGTAGGAAAACGATTTGTTTTATAGAAAAAAATAACCTATCCTTTTTCATGGATTATGACTTGATCGACAAGTCTCAAGCCCACTCCCTCCCTTTTCGCTCCTGCTGCCCGATCAGTGAAACCAAGGGCCCAAGCCTGTCCACTTTCGACCCAAATACAATTCAGAGAATAGTCCATGGGTCGTCTAATATGATCGGGTCAAATCATTGCATATCGGTTATATATATTATTCAAGTATAAAATACGTTCAACACGTATACTCGTGCTTATCGCGTGTGCCCCCATCGGCTCACACACTATTAGTCGTTTTGTCGTGTTTATAACTCCCACAAACCAACAAGAATGTCTATCAAAATTAAGTTTACTCTTACACAAAGTACACACCATAGTGTTTTTGGGTACCACTTTATTAACTTATCTTGAGTATTCCAATCCACTTTATCACCTTCCCTTAAATTATTAGTAATTCATAGCTAGGACAACATGAAGAACCAAAACGTTTCAAGTAAATAAGACCATGCACTTCCTAAACTATAAAAGGATCTTATTTTAAATATTATATTTTTATCCACAAACACAATATGATAATAGCTTATAAAGTAGAATATATAAACAGATTTAGACTCAAATTCAAGATCAATAATACATACAAGACAAGTATATACCGCAACATGTTGTAGGCGCTTCATCAAACTCTCTTATATATTGTGTTATCTTGTGTATTAATTCACTTTTTTACTTGATAAACAGATAATGTCTTCACCAAAGGACGATCTTGCGCACCTCCAAATCCCCCTTGAAAACATACTAACCGCAACCAACAACTTTGATGAAGAAAATATCATCTGCACATATGGATTTTGTAAGGAATACAAGGGACAACTCTTGTGGTCCGGTGACATGATTGATATTTGTGCACGGAGGTTAAATAAAGAAAGGGATGAACAACAGTTTTGGATGGAGATTTCCCTGCTTTCTACTCTCAAGCATAAAAATCTGGTTTCATTAGTTGGCTTTTGTGATGAAAATGATGAGAAGATCATCATTAACAAGAATGAGACCAGGGGAAGGCTCGATGACTATCTAAGTGACCCAATAAGGTTGACATGGGTGCGAAGATTGGAGATTTGTGTCGGTCTGGGGCAAGCATTGAGTTACATTCATTATCACGAGCCGCACGATTTTAGCGTGATACACCAGAACATCACCAGTGCATCAGTTGTATTAAATGATGGCTGGGAACCCAAGTTATGTGATTTTCAAAAATCCATGAGGATTGAAACATCTCAAAGGCACCATTCATTTCTTACTTATGAAATTGAGTATGTGAATGGGTATGGAGATCCAACATATATTGAGACTAAAAGTGTGAATCACAAGTCAGATATGTACTCATTTGGGATAGTATTGTTTGAAGTACTATGTGGTAGGAGATCAATAATTAGCGACGACATCAATAAGTATTTGGCTCCGCTGGCAATTACCCATTGTAGAGAGAAAAATCTTAATGAAATAATTGGCTTCGATCTTTGGCAACAAATGGACTCGCAGTCATTGAACGTTTTTGCAGAAATAGCGTATGACTGCTTGAAAGAAGAACGATCGCAACGCCCAGATATAGATGAGATTGTCCCAAGACTTGTGAAAGCGTTGGAACTCGCACGCGAAAACATGCCTGTAAGACCTCTTCTTTATACACCTTCACTACATCAGTTTGCAGCTTGCACGTTAGCTAGATAGACCCCATATAACTAATTATAGATAATTAATAGCCACTTGATGTGATGTCTTCCATTGCTGGACCTCACTGTATATGACTTCCAAATATATGCAATCCTAATATAAAGCAAGTTGAGATTTTCAAGGTGACCAAAGAGACCATACCTGCTCAGTTCTTATATCCCTCTTTTACTTAAATGCATGTAGTATAAGGTTAATAAGTTTATATTTTATCAACACGTAGTCATTGATCAATAAATATATGATAGCGAGAGTTTTATATATATCCAAGTTTTGTAATCATTTTTGACACATGAATTCTGTGATAAAAACGGTTTACATATATTTGTGGGTTATTAATTAAGGTAATTAAAATTCACGTTATTTGATCCGCCACCTCACCCAAGCTTTTAATTTATTTAAATTAACAATGAATTATATAAAAACAACGGCTTAGCAACTAGCTTAAAGCACAAAAATACGCATGTGTTGTGATTTGAACTTCGTTGAAAAGCTTTAAGCAACCTTGATGAAGACAAATTTGCCACTTGCCTGTAGCACATATTGATTGTTTTTACACTTAAGGGTAAAAGGTTAAAGGTAAGACCTTTTAGTACTTGCTTACCTGTATCTTTTAAAAAAATACATGTTTTGTACATATTTGAATTTAACATTAAAAGTTGTTGGCCATAAAATTTCTTATTTTTCATCTATTGCTAACAAAAGCTAAACTAAAGAATGTGATTGGTTAATAGATTGTTCTATTTTTTAGATTGCTACATCAAATGGTTTTCTATTATTAATTATTTTATACCAATATACCTATACATATTAGGACAAATGATCAAATGAGAATAATTCTTAAAATAAAAAGGATGAGAAATAACTATAACTACACATTAGAGATTCATCAATTTGAATTAGATGCATCCTTAATCTTTTGAATGCATCATAATACGTTTTCTAGCTAAAAATTAGATGCATATACATATATTTGATGCATTTCATCAAGTTAAACGAATCCTATGTATTTTTCGTCTTCAACGGGTCAAATTTGTTGTTAGTACTACTTTGCATCGTTTTCACTTCAAAACCACTTGCGAAACATTTAGTTATTTCAAGTATATGCATCTCAAATATGTGGTTATAGTTATTTCTCATTCTTCTCATTTTAAGCTTTCTTCTCACTGGATCCTTACCCTACATATTAGATGTATTGACCAGATTGTACTTAGGGTATCCATTATGATAAACATTTAGAAATGTTTATACAATTAATACATCATCAAGTTATAGGAGTATAAGTTTTGATATCATAAACCTATTACTACTATGGATGAACCTATTCATAAATCTTTATCATAAAACACAATCAATATTTAAAAAAAAAAAATAGATTAAACTTCTTCAAGATTATAGACTTTTTCATTTCACATATGATTAAAATGGTCATCCACTATGATCTACAAATTTTTAAACCATTGGACCTATTGATAAACTATCATAGTGGATACTTTTAAATAAAATAAAAAAAATACTTTTAAACCTCTTTTACCGGAGGTAACTCTTTTACCCAAAAAATGCTTTAAATCAGATGCGCAAGGACGGTCAACATTTTCTATAAAGGTAGGAGCGAATTCAAGATAATGTTGTCTTACTTTTGACAAAACTGTAGTGAGGTGTTGATGTGAGACTATTTTCACTTCAAAAATTCCTTTTAATAATAATGATGAAAAAAAAATGCACGTTTGAGATGTCATTTTTTTTTTGGATAAATGCATATTTACAATGGTAAATTTTTGTAAACATATAATTGGGAGTTTTGAATGAGCTATAGTGGATTTCTCAATAAAAAAGAATAACTAAATTAACCTACATATAATAATACCATACCGAATAGACTTGCAGGTAGACCAATAGAAACCCAAAATAAATTAATACGGAGTAAAAAATTAGCCATAAAGTAAAACTATCATGACCCAAGAGCCTAAGTAGCGCTTCGGTATGCCAAAAATGTCTTTTGCCATACAAAATGCAATGTAACAACAACACGAACAACCAATCTTGTAAGCATAGTATAGGGAAGACAAAATACAATGTAGCACAAACGAAATAATTAAGAAATTATAAAGTCATTATGAACAATAAGATAGTAAAACTTATACAAGTGTCGCATAGTGACCAACCTTTTACATTTTAGCTTCAATTTGACTTTTGGGCCATTCAACCCCTAAATTTGAATTTTCCAACTAATTGGTTATCGAAGGAAATAGTGTTCATCTGAAACTATTAACAAAAAGGAGAAACTTAAATACAAATCAATTTGATATTACAATTTAGTTACTGATAATAAATGTAAATAAAATAACTTAATAAACAAACGTCGAAGCTTAATTTTATTATCAATCAGTAGTTGTTAAGGATATCGAATTCTGAGAATAAAAAAATTGAAATATTAATAAGCGTATAAAAACTTGTAGATCTAGTTAGGGTTTTAGAAAAGAGGACGGTTGGCGGAAGTTGCCTATATTTTTACATAGGATGAAAATTATTAAATAGTAACCAAGTCTTTGTAACTAATACCTTGTACTGCAAAATACTTTCCAGCATACTCATGTGTCTTAGTGCCCTCCAGTTTCATTTACAAGTTGGACAATCATCTTGATATTCAACCCTTGCATACATCTCAAACTTTATACTAGCTAGTATCAACCATGAGCTGATACAACATATTTCTGAAACTTTTACCACATAAGGAGTGTTCTTCACTTTCAAAGTCAACATGAGTTTGGCTTTTAAACTATCCAATACAACATCAAACATTGTCTCTCCATTCCTTTCAACAATCTCAAAAATCCTCCAATTCTTGTTTTGCCAAATAAAGTATCCTGCAGTAGCTACGAAAACAAGTCTTGGGTAAAAAGTAAAATATATTAGCAACAAAAATATAAGCAAGTCTAACTATGGAATACAAAGGACAATTCCCATGGCCACATAGAGAGACCAGATACAATAAATTAGTACCCTCAACTCAAGTACGAAACTGCTATAACCACACACCACTTGTAGACAGATAAAAATACACGACACCTTTTATACTCAATCTTAAGGAGCATGAACCACACTATACACCACTCTGAACTTCTCATTATGAACAGCAAATCAGCCAACCAATAGCCCTTCAAAACATATCTCAGGATCAGGAAATTTACCTTATGTGACCATGCACTTCCTAAACGATAAAAGGATCTAATTTTAATTTTTATGATAAAAGCTATAAAGTAGAAAATATATACAGATTTAGACTCAAATTCAAGATCAATATAACATACAAGACAAGTATATACCGCAAAATGTGTTTGAAAAGGCTCAGGAGTTTCATCAAACACTTTGTAGACACTTCATTAAACTCTCTTATATATTGTGTTATCTTGTGTATTAATTCACTTTTTTACTTGATAAACAGATAATCTCTTCACTTCAAGACGATCTCGCTCACCTCAAAATCCCCCTTGAAAGCATACTATCCGCCACCAACAACTTTGCTGAAGAAAATTTCATCTGCAGTATATATGGATATTGTAGGGAATACAAGGGACAACTCTTGTTGTCCGGTGACTTGATTGATATCACTGCTCGGAGGTTAAATAAAGAAAGGGATGAACGACAGTTTTGGATGGAGATTTCCCTGCTTTCAACTCTCAAGCATAAAAATCTGGTTTCATTAGTTGGCTTTTGTGATGAAAATGATGAGAAGATCATCATTAACAAGAATGAGACCAGGGGAACGCTCAATAACTATCTAAGTGACCCAATGAGGTTGACATGGGTGCGAAGATTGGAGATTTGTGTCGGTCTGGGGCAAGGATTGAGTTACATTCATTTTCACGAGCCGCGCGATTTTAGTGTGATACACCGGAACATCACCAGTGCAACAGTTGTATTAAATGATGGCTGGGAACCCAAGTTATGTGATTTTGAACAATCCATGAGGATTGAAACATCTCAAAGGCACCATTCATTTCATACTAATGAACTTGAGTATGTGAACGGGTATGGAGACCCAACATATATTGAGACTAGAAGTGTGAACCACAAGTCGGATATGTACTCATTTGGGATAGTATTGTTTGAACTACTTTGTGGTAGGAAATCAAAATCTTATGATCATTTGGCTCCGCTGGCCATTACCCATTATCGAGAGAAAAAACTCGATAATATAATTGTTCATGATCTAAGGAAGCAGATGGACTTGCATTCATTCAACATGTTCGCGGAAATAGCGTATGAGTGTTTGGAAGAAAAACGAACGCAACGCCCAAATATAGATGACATTGTCCCAAGACTTGAGAAAGCTTTGGAACTAGCACGTGAAAAAAGCGTAAGACCTCTAAATTTTCTCTTTTATGGTTCCACCACAATATGTTTTCCCTTTTCATTATATTTGTTTTAACAAAATTTTAAGACATAAACAAACCAATTTTAGCATATAAATCACTAAAACAAAGACATATCTTCGTTATATATAAAGAAAAATCAAATTTGCTTAAAACTCTTAATAGTGAAAAATGTGAAATTGTTGGTCTATCCATACTTCCTATTCCTTTCAATATTGTACATTACATCGATATTTATTTTTCTTTCATGACTACTTATAAGCTCGAAGTTTGACCTGATAACCAATATACATCCATTTTACACACGAAACACTTAATAGCAATTTTGCAACTATAATTATTTGTCGCTTTAAATTTCAGCCGCTTTGCGCGGATAGTCATCTCAACTATATAAGTGGTATGATTAGTATTTAACGCTTCATGTTTTATTCATGTTGTAAATTTTAGGGTCAATTATTAATTGATAATTCATCTCTTTAGTCTTGGTCAATTATGTATTTAACCATTTAACCTTTTTTTGCCAACATTTTTACTCTTAACTTTCTTTGACTATTTAAAAGACCGCTTTAATTTTGGATAATCATTTGACAAAATCTTTTAACTAAAATCGACAACTTTTTTAATCTATAATATTAAATGAACTATTTTATGATACGTCGCGTTTTGCGGTTTTTAGTTATTAAGTTTTCTTGTGTTTAAATCAAGGGGACCGCTTTAATTGGGTTTTTCTAACATGCCCAAGAGGCGTATTACCTACCAAGGATGGCGGGACCCATAAAAGGACATTCGGACCCACAAAAATACATTTTAAAATAAAATATGTGGGTCCGGACGTCCTTTTCATGGGTCCCGCTCGCTTTTAGGTGTTAAATGCTGTGCCCGGGCACATGTTAGAAAACTTTATAAAAGGGTAACATGTATAGTTGACATTCTACATAGATAACTAAAACAAAAATTAAATTATTTAGGGTGTGTTTAGTTGGAGAAAAAATACCCTTGTTTTGTAAAAATTTGAATGGAAAATTTATCTCCACAAAACACTTGAAAATATGGAAAATGCGTTTATTTGATATTTGTATTTTCTATTTTGAAGAAGAGGAGGGAGGGTTGGGGTTACAATAGAAAACAAGGAAAACAACTAAAATTTGTTTTCTAATTTTCCTTGTTAGATTAGGAATAGAGGATTTTGTGTTTTGCAAAATATTTTGTTGAAAAATGATAATTTGAACGCGATCTCTATTTTCCTTGTTTTTCACAAAACATTTTGTGGAAAACAAGGGTGTTTTCCCCCAACTAAACGCACCCTTACTAATTTTAAGAATAGTAATAATCCCCTTAATCCAAGCACTAAAAATAGAATTCATAGCTAAAGCGCCAAAATCCGACGTTATGGGTCGTGTCGGATAGTCTAAGTAATAAGAAATGTAATAGAAAAGAAATAAATAGAAAAGAAATAAAACCAACTTTATGGATATCACTTAGGATTAAAAATATGATTAAAAAAGAGAAGTTCGGTGGAGATCGCCAATTATACATATATAATATACTGATGATGCATCACTTCTTGTTATTTTGTGTATTAAATGAATATCCTTTTATAACCTGCTTGTTTTTGTAATAGATACACTCTCCGCCCAACCACCTTACTCATCTAAGAATCCCTCTTGAAGATATCTTATCCGCCACCAACTACTTTGATGAAGATAATGTCATCGGAGAAGGTGGATTTGGAAAGAGATACAAGGGGCGACTCTTGTGGTCCCAAGTGAGTTGATAGATATAATCACGAGAGGTTAACTGATAAAGAATGGGATGATGAAAAAGAACAATAGTTTTGGACGGAGATTGCGATGCTATCTGGACTCGAGCATAAGAATCTTGTTTCTATTGTTGGGTTTTGTAATGAATTTCGTGTAGAGACCATCATTTACAAGTACGAGTCCATGGGAAGGCTCGCCAACTATCTAAGTGACACGAGGTTGTTGACATGGGTAAAAAGATTGGAGATATGTATAGGTGCTGCGCATGCATTGAGATACATTCATTACGATGAGCCACGCGATTTTAGCGTTATACACCGAAACATCAGCAGTTACACAGTTCTATTAAATAATGACTGGGAATCCAAGTTATCAGAATTTCAACACTCCATGAAGATTAAAGCATCTGAAAGGCACCATTCTTTCAATACCGATTCAGTTTGGTCTACGAAGGGGTATACAGACCCAACATACTTAGATACTAGAAGTGTGAACCACAAGTCAGATATATACTCCTTTGGGATAGTATTGTTTGAACTGTTGTGTGGTAGGAATTCAGTAAGTGACGATCAAGATAACAAGTATTTGGCTCCAGTGGCAATTTTTCATTATAAAGAGAAAATACTGGATGGTATCATTGATCCGGATCTATGGAAACAAGTAAATCCGCGATCATTGAACATTTTTGCGGAAACAGCGTATGAGTGCTTGAATGAAGAACAATCGCAACGCCCAAATATGGATCAGATTGTCACAAGACTGGAGAAAGCGTTGGAACTTCAATTGGAATGTGAAAATGCTGTAAGAGGGTTTTTTCTCTTTATCTTTCAATCACAATAACTACTCTATAATACGAGCAATGTTAATTTACTTTTTCCTGTATTTGTTGCAATTGATGTTAAAGGAACACTCATCAGTTGTGGACGAAGTTGGAGGGACATCATCTAATCATGAGGAGGTAATTAATTTTTTTTATTTATTGTTGAAAGCCACTGAAATCTTTAAAATAGAGGAAAATGTCAAAACAAGAGAAAGGACAAAGAAAGATGCGAAAAGGGGTAAAATTATTTGTACACAGAAAAAGAATTAAAAATATACTATAAACTGTTTACTTTATACTTCATTTTTCAGTCTCAAAGTTTTGTTATTGACTGTGAATAATAAGAACTTACAGGGTAGAGTCAACAAAGAAGCTCAAAGTTATATTTTTAACAATATTTTATTCTTATTAATGTTTTAAAAACACGTACTGCTTATGGATGGCTTACAGTAAACAGTGACCCTTGTCATTGCTGTTGGGTACTTCTCGAAAGTATATCAGCTATTTTAAAGGTTTAAAAGAAAACAAAACAAAAAATGGGTACTACTGGACTATTACTCCTATATTTTTCTTAAAGGGTGGTTGTGAGTTATGGTTAAATTGAGGTTCAAGTTATACATGCAAAATCTAATTTTTCTTACTATATTTTGCCAACAATTTTTTGCAAAATCTAATTGTTCTTTAGAATGATACACAAGATCCCTCTTGAACTTACTTAGCTTCTTACTATATTTTCTCTTTAATAAATGTTAAAAATGCATGATTAACCTCGTACTGAAGTGTTCCACCTTGAAAATCTGCACACTTCATAATGTTGTCTTCTTTGGTACGTATAGGGATCAACGAGTCACTTCATATCCACGGGCGTTAAATCCAATTCCAGCAAAAAAACAATGTCTTCCCTCAAATACCTTTCCCACTCACAATTCAGCTTTAAAGATATAGAATCAGCAACCAACGACTTTGCTCCTGAGAATGAGATCAGAGACGACAAAACAATTAAATATGTTTACCAAGGCCGTATGTTGCATTCCGGACAGTTCATCGATATTGTTGCACGGGGGATCTATCCTGAATATCGAAAAGACGAGAGCAAAAAATTTAGGATGGAGAAGTCGATGCTTTCTAGTCTCAATCATACGAATCTAGTGTCGGTTATTGGGTTTTGTGATGAGGAGATGATTACCGTATACAAGAAGGAGGCCAACGGAAGTCTCAACAAATATCTGAGTGACGAGACCCTCACATGGATGCAAAGGTTGAAGATATGTCTCAGTGTTGCAAATGCATTGAGTTACATCCATTATGATGCTGGACGTGATTTCAGTGTCATACATTGCAACATCAGGAGCTCAAAAATTTTACTTGATGATGAATGGGAACCCAAGTTATCTGATTTTGAACGTGCATTAAAAAATACAGTAGCTCGAAGGCACCGTCTTCTTCTTACTCATGATATTGTTAAGAATGTATACCTAGACCCAAAATATGAAAAGACTGGCGGTGTGACCCACAAGTCAGATGTGTATTCATTCGGTGTTGTATTATTCGAAGTCTTATGCGGAAGGAGTGCAGGAGATGAACACAAAGATGAAGATGAAGATGACCAAGACGGAGACAATGACGATGATGAAGACGATAACGATGGCAATGAGTTGAGAGAGGGGTTATTAAGTCAGCTGGCCAAATCAAATTTGGATGAAATGATTATGCCGCATTTACGAAAACAGATGGACCCAGAATCACTCAAAATCTTCTCAGAGACGGCATATTATTGCATAAAAGAGGATAGAGCAGAACGTCCGTATATAGATCAAGTTGTCAAAAGACTTAAAAAAGCTTTGGAGCTTCAGTGGAAACATGAGAATCCAGTCAACCTTACATCATCCAATCAATTTGAGGTATGTATAGTAAATAATTTACTTGATCTCTTAATTTAAGACCGATAATCCTATCATAATTAATAGACGAGTTATTAGAAATCGAAATCTATGAGACGAGATGAACAAATAAATTTAGGATCTATCTTAGAATTTGATAGAGAACCACCTTAGATTAAAAAGAAGAAGAAAGGAGGACAGTTAATAGATTAAAAAAAAAAAAAAAAAAAATCTCAAAATTGTTCTTTATAGTGGTTTTCAAAGCCTTACTTTTAATTAAAGTTGCTAATTTAACCCTCACACTTCCGCAACATGTCAAAAGCGCAATATATTACATAGAAGTATTATTTTTGAACCTTTTGATGTGTCACATTGTTTTAATAAAATCATAGTATAAATAGATATTGCAGCTATTAAATGGCACAATAAGCCAATAGATCTATGAAAGATAACACATATAATACCTCTTAGTAAGAAAAACAGAAGTTAGTCATTAAGTCAAGTATTCACGTTATCCTTAAAATCATAAGAAAATGAAACCTTATTTATAACTTAAAATATTTTGATGCTATAATATGCCTTTTAAATATAAATTGAGGTTTCGTATCAGCTAAGCTCGACTAAAACTTTGAATATTGCTATATCTTGAAATGAAGATGTTGAAGTTTTAAAATAGGTAATGGCTTTATACTTGATTGTTGAATGCCGTAGATTTTTTTTAACATAAAGTATTAGCAATCAACGATTTAGTCATGAATGCCAATAAGCTACGAGGAAGTTACTTTAAACACTATGAGTACTTGTTATTTAATAATAGCTTTTAGTTATTTATTTATTTTTTTCATTTGGCACCCCTTTGTTAATATGGACCTTACCCAACCCGACCCAACATATATACCGTGTATTGAACAGTTGAGTTTTTGTCTTTACAAAAAAATCAAAGAGCTATATATATCTTAGTTTTATGGCTGGGTCCGTCACCGAGTATTACCAACTCATATAGTCTGGTTTAACCATATAACCACTAATCCACTATCTATCCTCACTACAAATGCCAATTATACGTTTCATGTCAAGTATAAAAAGTTTATTACCTTACTAAATCGTGTATGTGATTTTGATTTACATTATTATAATTATTTAACATTTTATCAAATTTCTTATAATATAATATCATTAAACTAAAAGTATTACATAAAGAATTTATAGAAGGCACCTAAGAGGGAGGAATAAAAAGTGAAAGACAAGAACTAAAGGTGCGTTTGGTTTGTATATAAGGTTTTGAAATTTAATTATAGGTCTGAGGGAAAAGATAAAGAGATGAAAAAAATGATACTTACGTTAAGTTGTTTCTTTCATAAATTAAGATATGAACATGATTGGATTTTATTACTATTCTTAAAAATATTCATATGAAAAGCAATGGGATCAGACTAGTAAATACAGTTGAAAAAAGAAAAAGAAAAAATCAAATAAACAAAAACGGATTAGGATCTCTTATGTAAACAAACAAACAGAAAGAAACAGAGGAGAATCTCTTATATAATATGAGATTTGTAAAAAGTGAAAAATAATGTTGAAGCAATTGAAATTGAATCAATATGTATGAATAATAGAAATGTAATTATCTATTGACTAATAGAAAGTCAAATTTAAAACAATTTGGTCAAATCTATCTAAATTTCATCCACCAAAGAATATGTATGAAAACACATATGCCACTTTTGTAAAAAGAAAAACTAAAAATTAAGAGGGCAGTTAATAAAACTTTAATTTTTAAACTTTTAATAAATTATATGGACTTAAGTAAACTTATCAATATTCATGTTTTGTAATAACTTTATAAATTTTAATAAATACCCAACACTTTAAACCCTCTACACTTTAAATTTCTCTTAAAAAATATTATCACTATATATTAAATTAACTTATATGAACGGAATAATAAATATCAAAATGAAAGGACAATATTGAGATTGTACGTATACGAACATCTCAAGTTATTCTCTTTTATAAGATTACGTAAGGATGTTCGTAAAAGTTTTTTTACTACACTTCCAATAGCTACTCATGTTATTTCTTTAATAAGTTTAATTTGCGCATAAATGGATTTAAAAATTGAATGCGGCTAAAATTATTAATAAGAGGAATATAAATAATACAATGAGTGCACGATCCCACGGGTTACTATGAGATAAAAACATACACACAATATTGTGCATATAGCAAGGACACATGTAATTACTCTTTAAAGTTTAAATAACGATTTCTAGAAAAACATTTTTTAAGAGTCATTTATTGCTATCAAACACATATAATATCTAAAAGATGAAATCAATAGTTAAATTTAAACAATGTCAACCTCAACACTATACCATTTTAAAGTCAAATCTTTTGTCTAACTAAAATCTATACAAAATACTAATCAATATTAATACATAACTAAAAATTTACGTAAAAATCCGGGCGAGCACGGGTGTTTTAACTATATAAATATAAAAGACTTTACATAATGTTGTAAACTAATCTTCCTATGCAAGCTTTACTAGTGCCAAAATAGAAATTTACATTTTTAACCAACTATATTTTTAAAAATAATTATGATATACAATTTTGTATGCACAAATAATTAAGATCTAAACATATTGTAACTTTTATCAAATCACATTAAGTATAATTTATGTCAAATACTCGTACGCGCACATGGTTATATAACTAGTAGTATATAAAAATGAGCTTTGCACAAAGTAAAAAAGGGAAAAAATAAGAAAAGCTACTTGTTACGAGGAGTTTCCAAAGGCTACATTTCATAGCAAAAAAGTGTATTCTTAGATTCATATTCCAAACATCTATCTTCTCTTTTATTCCGTTGCTTAAATTCGAAAGTCTTAAATCAAACACAACATGAGAGTTAGTCATCTAAAAGTTAGGAGAACAAAGGTAAATAAACGTACCCTTAAACTAACAGCCATAAAAATATTAAAAAAAAAAAAAAAAAAAAAAAGGTATACATCTAGTCGCGTTCAAGATCCCCAGTGCCGAGTCCTTGTCAACCAATGGAGAATGATTTGACTAAAAATATACTCTATCCTCCCCTATTATGGCTAAGCAAACTAACTATGAATGACAATGGGCGGGTTTTGGGCGGAGCGGCCATTCCCATCCCCAAACCCGATTTGCAAACCAGGCCCCAAACCCACCCCAATCCTCATTGGGGATCTTATCGGGGCGTCCCATTGAGGCGAGATGCTCCCCAACCCGCTCCGATCCCGGTTGGGAATTTTATTGGGGCACCTTTTCGGGCGCAATGCTCCACCAAACACATGTTTTCCCCCGTTAATTATTACTTTTACACTATATTTTAGTAAGATGATTATATACAATAACGTGAAGGATTAAAAACCCAATATATATTAAGTACTAGCCTTGATAAGTTTTCAACAAAATTAACATAAATAATGATAAACCATCCCTTAAAAAATAAAACTTCTTTTAAAAATATGACACAAAATAAGTTTTTATAGCCACAATCAGATTACAAAAATACAATAATGTTATTATTATGTAAATACTAACATAACAATATATGAATATAATAGATCTATATGTATATATATGTTTCGAGGCTGGGCGGGTTGGGGATGATATGCCCCGCTCCCCGCCCCAAACCCGACAAAAATCCCGTTAATGCCCCAAACCCTACTCGGTAACCCGATAAGCATGCCTCGCCCAACCCCAAAAACTTTAGATTTTGGGTTTCCCCATCGAGTTCGGGTTTTTTTTTTACATCCCTAATACTAACTAAACAAAAACAATAAAAGTGACACCTAGACCCAAACTTGATTAAGTTTTTTACATTTATTGAATCTACAACGAAAACAATACCTAATCATCTTAATATGCTTAAAATTATTAACTAATGATGATGAAATATAACTAATATGCTTCAACTAATTCCCACTTCATTCATCATTTCAAACACTACATATGTGTTTTCTTTCTTAATTTCTATTTTCAGTCTTGTCACATATCATGATCTTTTGGTTAGATGTACTTTTAAGCATTAGTTTTAGGGATAATATTCATATTTTTAATAGTTAGCGTAAAATAAATCATTCTATTGCTTTTAAACGTTCTCATCTATATTATTTATAAAAGGGTTTAAAATCTTCCCTCTTATAAATTGTTTTAAGACCACCGAAAATAGAATTTTAAGCAAATACAAGTCATTAAACATAATTTACAAGTATGTAAAGAACAAATCATTCTCATCTTAAAACACTATTTCTTACATACAATTAATACATCCATTCATCAATAAATACAATTCTCTATTCACAATGTACACAAGCATGTAGCACAATTATCACTCTGAAATCCAGCAGCCCAAAACAAAATAACATTTGTTCGCCGGAAAATTTAGTCACAGGGTATCCGCCGCCACATTGCGTGGGTACCCTGTTAATTTGTAATTTATAGTTTAACCAATTAACATTTTTGGGCGATGCTTTATTTTTAACTTTGATTAAATGCTTTAAAGTAGGCAATTCTAGACACGATCAATTTCTGCAATGAACCCTCGTTCTCCTTCTTGATAAAGACTTCTCTTCTCTTAATATTACTGGAATCCTTACTGGCATTAATGTGGTGTTGCACAACTTCATATTGTTGTAGGGAAAGAACTTGGAACACTTGATGATTGGACTAAACGATATAATCGAGGCTACTAAGAATTTTGATGACGCATACTGCATCGGGTCTGGCGGATTCGGTAAAGTATACAAAGCAGATCTTGAACATTTTGATAGCAGTGATTCCTCGTCGATAGAAGGGGTGGATAAATGCGATTTACCCAAAAAACGAAGCACGGTAGCCATTAAGCGCATTAACAATCAAGAAGGAGAACAAGGGTTCATCGCATAAATTGAAACTCTAACTACTTGTAAGCATGATAACATAATCTCTCTTCTTGGCTTTTGTTTTGAAGGTAACCGTTCAATGATCCTAGTGTATGAGCATGCTTCGAAAGGAAGTCTTGAACACTATTTGGGAAACAGTGATACTGTGACTAATCTTACTTGGGCGCGACGCATAAAAATATGTCTTGATATTGCACAAGGGTTGAATTACATTCACAACAACACAGATCATGGCAAACAAAAGATGATACACCGTGACATTAAGAGCGATAATATTCTATTGGGAGACAATTGGGAGGCAAAGATTGCGGATTTTGGGCTCTCCAAATTCCACCCTGTAAATCAAACGGCCAGCACTATCTATACCAATATTATTGCAGGTACATATGTGTATTTGGATCCAGAATATCAGAAGGATGGTAGATTAAATAAGAAATCAGACATTTACTCATTTGGAGTAGTGTTGCTTGAGATCTTATCTGGGAGGTTGGCCTATGATTCAGTATACACCAAGGTGAATGAGAAGGGAATTGCACCCATTGCAAGAGATCATCTTAAAAAGGGAACAATAATGGAAATTGTTGATCATAAGTTAAAGGAGGAGACTGATGAACATGTCTTTTCTTTAAGCAAAGGACCCAATAAAGAGTCTCTGGACATTTTTTTAGAAATCGCATTTCGATGTGTGGCAGAAACTCAAGTGCAACGTCCAACAATAGAAGTTGTCATCAGAGAACTCAAAAAAGCGTTAAAGTGTCAGGTAAGTCACAATGAAAAATTTAGATAGCATGTAGTAGTTTCAGTTTATTTTTTACTTATCAAATCAACTTACTGACCTATGATTCACAGGAGAACCATAAGGACAACCTTAAACTGTCACTTAAAGACGTAAAGTTAGCCATGCAAGATTTCAGTCAAGAAAATATCATTGGACATGGAGATTTTGGGAAGGTTTATAGAGGAGAAGTTACTCGCGCTCATGGACGTAATATCATTGTGGCAAAGCGGTTTGATAGGAAGTCTGTTGCAAAAGATGATGAATTTATGACAGAGCTGGAAATTCTTATGGAGTATAAACATGAAAATGTCGTTAGTCTTGAAGGCTATTGTGATGAAGAGGATGAAGAAGTTATTGTATGTGAGTATGCATCGAGAGGTAGTCTTGATAAATACTTGAGCGATGATAGTCTTACGTGGGTGATGCGGCTTAAAATATGCATCGATATTGCAATTGGGTTAGAGTTTCTTCATCGAACTGTTTCAAGTCGAGGAATGGTAATACATGGGAACATCAGCAGCAGCAACATTCTACTATTTCATGATTGGAAAGCAAAATTTACCGGTTTTGGGCTTTCCTTAGTATGTCCAATAGATCAGAATGCAGACTATGTCATCAATAATGTTACAGGCACAATCGGCTATCGTGACCCACTACACTCGAAAACAGGCTTCTTAACTAAAGAGTCTGATATATTCTCACTGGGTGCGGTTTTATTTGACATACTGTGTGGGAAACAATCATCCAAAAAGCTAGATGATGAGTATTTTTATTTACCCTTTTTGGCGAAACACCACTATCATGTAGGAAAACTTGATAAGTTAGTGTTTGAGGGTATCAAAGAACAAATTGTGCCACATTCATTTATTACATTTGCAAGGATTGCCTACCAATGCATACATCACAGGAGAGAAAGACGACCAACAGCTGATGAAGTGGTCATACAACTCAAGAAATCGTTGGAATTTCAGGTAAGTTTCTATATTTTGACAAAATTGGCTAACTTTTTATTCATATTTATCTAAACTATGGCCTTTAACTGTTTTATAAACTGTAATAATGTAACTGATATGAAACATGAGTTTATTAATTGATTAATATATATACAGGAGGATTTTGAGAAATGGGAGCCCAAATTGCCTAAAGACTATAAAGAAATAATCCAGAAGTCAAAGTGCCCTGAAATCTATTCTACCAAAAAGAAAGAGGAACTTTACAACATTTTTTCGAAGGGAATCCTCCTTCAACAAGACAAAGTGGTAATCACTTCATTCTCATATCTCTGTTATGTTGTATTTCTGGTGTTCTATGCGTCTTTTACCTTTTGAAGGATTGTTCATAATCACACATGCATTTATATTACACATCATAACATTGAGTCTAATTTCATTTTTTTTGTATAACAGTTGTTGTCATTCGATGGTGATAGAGAAAGAAATGAAATGGTGTCAGCGACAACGTTTTCTTACATAAGTAGTTGTCCGCCTGAGTGGAAATTTCTTCCAGAATCAAGGTTGTTCTCTCTACCTGATCTCTAATTTTGTAGTATTGAGTCATAACTCATAAGCATACATATGCAATGATAATAGGAGTATATTTTAATTAAGTATCTTTTTAATGCATGACAAATATATTTAATACTCACTATATGATTGGGAACTGTAATTTTACCTGTTTTGAGTGCTCTGTTCTCATGTACAATAAATTTTGATAATATTCTTACCTTTATTTAAATAGAGATTTGTTTGACACAATAAATTTTAACATAGAATTTAAACTCATGTTCCAATAAATTACGAAATTGAAGAGTAGAACTGTATGGGAATAAAGGGTATGACTGATTTAGACTTGAATATTTATATGTGCAGGTTTGGGACTGTAGCTGAGATGTTAGATATTTCCAACTTGAACATGGAAATCAAGACAAGAGCTCAATTTTTATCTCCAAATGTTGTTTATGGGGTCTATTTAGTCTTCAAATTTTGTGAATCAAGAAACTTTGCAAGTAAACCCATGTATGTTGACCTAAATTATACAAAGGGACACGAAAGTCTTAACGCATATTTTGCAACATGGAGAGATAACGAATGGATGATGATTGAGTTGTACCGATTTTTGAATGAAAGCAAAGACGTTGTTTTTGAGTTTTTACTTGAGTGCCTTTCATCGTACCATTGTGGAGATGGTGCGATATGTGTTGAAGGCATTGAATTTCGAGCCATTGAGAATGTAAGTTTTAAAATACTCCTTTGTTTAATACTACTACGTATATTCTTTTGTTTATGTTGTATAGAGGGGGTTGATGCATGGGAAAAAAATAGCTCATATTCTAATGTTGCATATTCATAACATGATCTGTTTTGCAGGTGAAACATGAAGAAATCGGAAAGTTAAAGGAAGTCAAGCAAGTCTTGAAATCAAACTTTGTTGCGGATCAGGTGCAACAACTGCCGACTAACTTCGAAGAAATATTTAAGATATCCAGAAACTATGATGAGTTGTTCTGGTTGGGTGAAGTAGATGGAAAGAAGCTTCTTATACTTTCGGCAAAGACAGCTTTATACAAATCCTCGAATGTGAATCTTTTTACTTCAACACCATCAGCGCAGTCCAGGTTTGCTTTTCTTAACTAACTTTGTTACAACTTTCTTCAACCAAAAACTTATCCAAATTAAATTAGGCTGTGCTCATCTATGCTTATTCAAGTATTTAAGGTCCTAATTTTCTTTATTTCCGAGTAAGATATTGAAGAATAATGTATAGATGGTTGACAAAAGTGTCACTTAGCTTCTTGCATTTGGTTCTGTCTTCAATTTTGACTTTGTTGAGTAATTGTATAATCTATATCGTACATGCAGATTTCAAGAGGTGATTGAGCTTTTACCACAAAAAGTATTTCATATGAACTGTACGATCAAAAGTCAAATGCTGTCACCGGATACGCAATACGTGTGCTACCTTCTGTTCAATCTTTCAGAAAACTGTCAAGGAATGCATTGTCCGGTGAAAGTACGAGATATACTCAACCAAGAAATCAAAGAGGCTGAATTTCTCTATTTTATAACCCCAAAGCCATCGAATATACATGATATTACTCGGGTTCCAAAACAAAGGGAAGATGGATGGATGGAGATTCAACTGTGGAAATTTAACTCAGCTCATGAATTCAAGGATGACTCTCTTTCTATGAATATGAAATTTACAAGTCTTGAAGGACCTATGTCTGGCCTCATTGTATGTGGCCTTGAGTTTCGGCCATTGTAAAAGAACTATTTAGTCTATTTGTTGTACCGGATAATTATAACAACTATGTTTGAATTTACTTGCACACAGACTCAATTAAGCTAGCGTGACCACTTCATGGTTGTTCTTTTATCATATGGAGGTCTTGATTTTACAAAGAGAGTTTATCTCCCTCTTCAGTGAGATGTGCTTACAAAATCATTATCACTATCATCTTTAGAAGAGACAAACTAACGATTTCACAGTATATACATTACAAATTTACCATTTCCAAAAAATAAAATAAAATAAAATACTTGTCCCAGCTAGAAGCCCTTTGGTAGAAAACCTCATTTTCTATAAAGGAATTTTTCAAAAAGACAGCTAACAAGAGCTGTACTAAACTCATCCTTTGGGCTTCCCAACGACCAAGTTGCTCTCTAAATGCAAGTATCTCATCACTCTGTACTATATATAGATACCACAATGGACCTTTCATGACACCTGAACTTGATTTGGGTGACGTATCATCAATCTTAAGCTTTTTCAGCAGGCTGTTCGATGCTTGCATGGCAATGGCTACATAAACTAGCACCCAACTTGTGGAATTAGGTTTATTGGGTCACAAACTAAGAAAAAGCTTTAGTTAGATTTCTGACATATTTACATCTTGTGATTAGGCAGTAAAATATATAACTTCTTATTATAGTGTTTTAAATAACTGGCCAGATACAAAACCATATAGTTAAATTTCATGTGCACGAAAGTCAACTTTCTTTTGAACTAAAAACTTATAATTAGTCAAATTTAACAATAAGAATGCAAACCCTCTAAGAGCAATAAATCGGTCAAACATGACAACCTAATTTACAGGCATTGAAGAGATACACGAGAGTATAGGGCAGTCTTTAAAGAACCCGCCTGACATTTCTTGGTGCCTAGTATAATGTTACATTACGGATCACGTTCCCAGAAAGCTTAGACTGCTTGTGTATATCAAATGCATTTCGTCACCGAAAGGTCAATGAATGAAATCCGACCCGTCTTCTTCCAGAGAGAAAAGTTAAGCTACCAAACAAATAATTTTCATTCCTGTAAGAGAAGGATCAATAATGGTGACGTTTTTCCTCTAACAAGTCAAGGGAAGAATCATTCTTGTAACAGACTCATGCATATGTGATGGAAAGCATTTTCTAATAGACGTGACAAATGGGCACCTTTTTGACCCATTGGTTCGTAAGGTGCATGAATATTGATCTCAACTATCTATTTTCTACTTTCAAAAAAGCTAGTATATTCAAATCACAGAAAATAAGTGCCACCTGTAAATCGATCTTGTCAAAAAAATATGACCACGGGTAATTTAGTAGAAAACTAAAAGAGCTAATTATTTGTTGTTTTATTAATAATCCATTCAATGAAGATAGCTAATGGGTACCTGCGACTGTAAAAGCTGATTGGGCTGCTGATCTTGGAACGATGAGTAGGCTTGTGGTTGTGACATCCGATAAGATGGCTCTTTTAGATCCAGTCTACAGCTTGACGTTTTTAGTATTCTACTTTGTTCAGCACCTGGGCCCCACATTTTAGCTACACAACACAAATCAAAAAAGGTCACGGAGTGTTTGTATTTGCATTTGTAACTTGATGATCTGATTAATGTGTTTGAAGCCACAATATTCAGTTTTTCTTAGTATTCAACTACCAGGAACTACAAAACTACTTAAAATGGAAAAGGAAATAAACGGTATAAAAACGGACGAAAACGTATAAAAACGGATGAAAGCGGATAAAAACGGGAAAAACCGTATAAAATCGAACGAAAACATATAAAAGCAGACAAAACGTATGAAAACTTATAAAATTGGATATTGAGAAAGAGATGTAGGGTTTTTGAAAAGAAGATATAAGAAGTGAAAAATAATGTCTCATATTTAGAAGAGGAAATAAGTGAAATAAAGCTCTTTTGTCTGCAACAAAAACAAATGGAAAGCTCTGCGCTCCCACAGACAAAAGAAGCGAAAGGAGGGAAAAAATGCTTCTTTTAAAAAAGCAAACGACACCTTAATCTACTCTAATGTCTAAATGTTTCATGAGGACCAGCATTGAACTCCCTATTAATTTTCCAAGGATAAATGAGCAAAAGAAAAAGAAAGCATTAACGCACGATACAAAATGAATCACAAACAATAAAATAGATCATACCATGTTTGCAATTTCAACATATAGATACTCATCACTGACTGGTGCCATGTGAATTCTACAAAATAAAACGAACACAGAGATACCATTACGCCTACGTCAAAAGGCGTATACGCACATATTTGGCAAGTACAAGATATCACTTTGACTTCATATATTATGTATTTAAAATATACTGACAAGCGTTCAATGCATAAAATGTTAATAATTAAAGAAATAACAGCAACTTTTTCATTATATATTGACCACTCGTCACATAAAAAATTCATAGGATGCCTTTAAATCATGATAACATGAGAATGCATCATTAAGTTAAGATCACCTTCCAACACTAGGGAACATTTTCCCATTAGGGACAAGAAAACGATCTCTTGCAATGACATAGGACTCGAGCATTCTTTCATTCACCAACAATGTGCCTGTAAAAAAAAGATGACCAGTTTTTTTACCAACTAAATTGCATAAACAAGTTATCTGTAATTCGTCAAATAAACCTGCATAAGACAATATGAACATGACATGATGAGCTTACCAATAGGCTCTGAGATCAATATATCGGCTTTCTCATGCAATTCTACATCTTCAAGTTTGCCCTTGATAACCTACATGAAGATGCCAAGAATACCTCCAAAAAATAAGCATCCAACAATATAAGCAAGCAAGCTTTTACTAAGGGCACTAACCGTAATTCGTTGTGCCAAGAGAGGATTCCCAGCAATAAGCTTTTGAGCATAGTCAGCCATTTCCGATGCTTCCACAGCATAAACATGTTTTGCACCATCCTAAACAAGAGAAGAAAGAAAGAGGATGAGAAACTATGTGATTTGTCGATACATGTGTGACTATGTTTAACTATAAGTTACTTATGAATAAGAGTACATGATACTGTGTTGGTGTTTGGATGTAGGCTTTACGAAATGGAAATATAAAGATTCCAGGATTGGGTCAAAAAAGAGATACATAAGTAACTCTAATTTAAAACATGATTGTTTGGTTTTGAAGTAGCTGGTACAAAACTAGTTAATAAAATATGTTTTGATCTCTATACACTTGGAGCCAGAATATGATATCCAAGCATTAAACACTGATTATCACAATTTCAAGTCCTAATAATAAGAGGATTCCAAAATGCAAATCTAAACACCCCCTGTAAGTATTCATTAGTAACACCTGTGCAGCAAACAATGATAGTATGGTTCCTAGTGAAGCCACTAATCTATCTTGTCATGATTATTGTGGTGGCAGGTTGAATGATCATGATTGATAGATAAGGTGGAAATGTAGCTAGATGGTTATTGGTGCTATAAAAGGTGAATAATGGTTGCTGCAGTCTTATACAAAATTGATGATAGTTGACAGCAGAAGAATGGATTTTTGATGTCTCCAGTGCAGTAAGGATGCATTGTTATTGATCTTGATTGTATTAGTTCCATTGTATATCATGATGTTTGTTATGTTTTGTGTTCAAAAGAGTTATAGGCATGTCTATAGCTCTTTTTAGTTGTATGAGTAATTGTGATTAATAATATATATTCACCTTTTGCACCATAAAAAAACATCAACCTCTACCCGTCCAGCAAAATCTACTTCGTTCTCAATAACCGCGGCATAGTAGGAATCTAAAAAAGAAAGCAACATTAATCATACATTTCACATGTCTCACATAATCCTGCATCATATTTTGCTGATGAAGCAGTTGTCCGTAGTAATGGAAATACATCTTAGCAGAAGATGCTTCAATTTTATCATCAAACTTGCTTTTGGAGGAAGACAAGTTCCATTTGCTAAACTTGATCCTGTAGAAAGAAACAATAAATAATCAAGTCATCTATTCCTTCAAAAATATAACTTTCATGGAATGTAATTATCAACAATGTTTAACTAATTAATCAATTAAACGAATAACAAATACAGATAATGATATTTATACTACCTGAGTGGTTGTAAAGTCAAAGTTGATAGAATGTTGACCATCAGGTTCGAGAAAGAACTGCAGCTCCGGTGAGCGGTCACCGTTTTCGCAGCACAAACAAGAGAAGGAACGAAGAGGGAGATAAAGCGTATCATTAGTCATAACAACAACTGACAAAATATTTCTCGATGTGATTGATTTGCACACCAACTGTTTGATAAAATGTCTGCCTGTAAATTGGTCATGGTAGTGACACCCTTGAGATTTGTTGCTGGTTAGAATGGTTCAATATATGCTAATGGCCTGTACAATAATGACGAAAATGTTCGAACTTAGTTTTTGTTCATTCAAGTTACCAAACTTTGTATTATTTGTTAATTACTGAACAATTAAAAAAGCTACCATGTTACTTCATTGACTACTGACTAGTAACTTGTTACGCACTAACCGGATTACTATAGTCCATGTCATATACGTCATTTTAGTTGTCCACGTCATTTACACATCGAATGTTTCAAATCTTTCTTCTTATTGCTCACACATTACTCATAACTAAATGTTTTCTAATCAATGTTTATACTTTTATTAGCTAAAAACTTGCATTTTTAGGTGGTGTTGGATGTTGATTTGAGTATATCAGTGTTTAATTCTTCTTAAAACTCAAATCATGTCTATTTTCTCTATGTTTGTTTAGTACTCAAACTAAGTCCTTCCCCATCTAAAATCGCAAACAGACCACCACCACTACTTAATAGACAGTCACATAACTGAAATGAAATAAAAAAAACACAAAACAATACAAAATATACAAGCCTAAACAAAAATATGAAAAAAAAAAATCCTTTCATAAAAGAACATTGACATTTACTAGTAGATTCGAAGAACAAAACGCAAAAACACACAAAATACACATACGACACACACTTAAAAACAGCAAAACAACTTGCAGCCGGTGGATTTTCGGTATTGGTGAAGGATTGCGGAGGTTGCGTCCAAGAGGGGTTCAGGTGGCGGCGGATTCTGGGCAGAGACGGACCCAGGAATTTTGAATGGGTCTTGCACAAATTTTCTAAGAAAAGTTTTGCACAAATTTTTTCAATCACAAGTACTACAATAAAATTTGAAACATAAAGAAGATTTGGAATAAATTGAAGTAGCACTAAATATTATCGGGGGTTGCACGTACTAAAAAACGACAATTCTCCAAAGAATTTACACTTCGTGACACAAAATCGGGTGTTGCCCGTGCAACACCCGACTCCCAAGTGGGTCCGTCCCTGATTCCGGGTATTTGAGATTGTGGTTGCGATGGAAGATTGTTGTTGTGGTGGCTATATATGAGAAAGAAGTTTGAAAATTGAGATATGAAGGTAAAAATAAATAAATAAATAAATAAATAAAATAATAATAATAATAATAATAATAATAATAATAATAATAATAATAATAATAATAATAATATTATTATTATTATTAGGACCACTTAGGGTGGTTCCGATTTACGGCTTGGGACGGACTATGAATGCTAGGACCTACCGATGTGTGTTATGTTATCGGCTAGGTGTTCCCCTATTCTCTGTTCAAATGCCGTGCTCAGCTTGTTCCAGGGTCTTTACTGGGGATATTTATGGGGACCATGTTGTATCTTGTGCTGATATTATTGGTATTAAACATCGGCATAACGTGGTACGTGATGTTCTTGTTGACATATGTTCTCGGTCGGGGATTTCGGCTCGTAAAGAGGTTGACATTGGGCTTTGTAGGGAAAAGGACAAACCCTTACGGCCAGCTGATATGTTGCTCTACTCGTGGGACGGAGGGCTTGATGTATGTGTTGACTTGACTGGGTCATCGCCCTTGACGCAATCTGGTATGGCTGATTTTGTGGCGGGTCATGCGGTGATTGAGGTGCCTAGCGTAAAGCGTCAAGTATGAGACTAAATCTTGTGAATATTGGATATGGGTTCCCCCTTCTCTTCTCTTCTTTTGGGGAACTCGAGAAGGATGTAGTGACCTTCTTGAAACGAATCCGAAGTTCACGATGACCCAAGACATTGGAGCACGTCTTCGCCCATATCTTTAGTAGGATTAGCTTTTCTATTGCTAAAGGGTGGGAGCCCAGTTAGTATCTCGGCTTCCCACTAACTTCTTGTAAATCTTTTGAGGTTCTAATAATAGTAATAATAATAATAATAATAATAATAATAATAATAATAATAATAATAATAATAATAATAATAATAATAATAATAATAATAATAACATCCATAATTTTTTTTGTTGTAAATTGCAAAATCGTCCATGTGGTTTAGCAAAATTGTAGGTTCAATCTCTATTCTTTTGAAAGTGTACTCATCATCTCTTTGAGGAATTTACAAGGGGTGGCTGAAGTTAAATTACTAAACTACCATATTCGTCTTCCTTTTCACTTAATTTGGTCCCTGTAAGGAAAATTTAGTCATTTAATTTTGGTCGGGGACCAAGAATGCACTTGTAAGTTCTTTACAAAGACGACGGGTGTACTTTCGAAAAGATAGAGACTAAACGTGCAATTTGGCCAAACTACAAGAATGCTTTTTGAAATTTACTCTATTTTTTGGGTGTATTTTTTATTCAAGTAGCCAAATGTGTATAAGTTGCTCCGGTAAGTATGTAAACCGGCAATAAGAAGTCAAAAAATTGTTTGAGTAACTTATATAACCGGTTATAAAAGATTGGTAATTCAAATGAACAAAAACAAAGTTCATTAACTTAGGCGAATATTTTTGCAAAGTTCAGTAATGTATTTGTATATTAACCCACTTAGCTTACATAAGAAAAATAAGCTTAATTAAGTGTTTATCTAAGCTTGTATGTTTGGGCTTATAAGCTTATTTGAAGGGGTTTTGATAAGCCCAACCTTTGTATTTTATTTGTGGAAGGATAAGCTTATATAGAGATATTCCAGTAGATTACATGGATCGTGCATATGGTTTGTTAAAAATTGCATCTATCATCTCTGATAGTTTTAAATTGCATTCACCATTTTAAGTTTACAAAGAAATAAAATCGATCGTCCCTGAGTCTAACATTCCTTTACTTATACCGTTAATTCTCACATTTGCATTGCACATGAAGGTAAAGTTATCTTTTCCCCACTCCATTTCTTTTTTGATATAACCACCGAGTTACTTTATCTTGCATACCCACTTTTCTCTACATACTAATAGACACATCCTGACCATTGAATCAAAAGAACAAAAATTAAGGAAAATAACATGGGGGGCTAATAATGTAAATATTTTAAAAAACCAAGGACTAGATGTGTAAATTACATCATAACTATCATTATCCCACTTTCCCCCAAATCACACACATTTCACCCCACTTTCTCTCTATACCAATATTCAAACCCTAGCCATTAAAATCAAAAATCAAACGTGGTTAACCATAAATTAACTATCAAAGCTTGTTAAATCACAACAAAATGAAAGCATCTATCGTTAGAAAGTTGATTCCCGCAAAAATTTATGAGTCAAAATGAACCAATACAGCCTCCGATTGAAGAAATGGTTAAATGTACAATACAAAGTCGAATAGCGGTTATAGACGGTTACAGGTAGTTATGGATGGTTATGTCCATTAATGAAAAGTCGTGACTCTTGGTGAAGAGACACAATATTTTGGTTCATGTACTATAAATAGATTTGTATGTATTTGTTGTAAGGTGTTTCTCAAATTAACAACGTAACCGATATTATGTTGTTAATAAACCTGAATCAATTCTTGTCAATCTTGTGTGTGCAATATCGATCCAGGAAGTGCAATAAACCTATGCAACATATATCCCTTACGGCCCGAGCTCGTTGCCACAAATCCTTTACCACATTTCGTCTTCTTATTGTCACCATTTGCACCTCCTTGCTTACTTGGCTCACTCACGATCTTCCTCTTATCACCACTCTTGGATAATGCCTCATTCCTAACCATCTCATCCTTTAAGGTTGCAGATTTCAGTATCGCATTCTGGAGAGTAGGAGGATCAGTCGCTCTTACCATCCCGCGAATCTTAGGGACCAAACAGTAGATGTACCTCTCAATTCTATTGGATTCAAGAGTGACCATATGAGGTACTAGTTTAGCGAGCTCATAATATCTATCTGTATACACCGCGTGACCAGCTTCTACCTTAGTATGGTTGTAGAACTCATGCTCTAGCTTCTGCATCTCGTGACTCGGGCAATACTCCTCCTTTAGCAACACTTTAAAGTCATCCCAACTTATCATAGCAGCTTCTCTTCCTCTGGCTTGGATTTGTTTGTTCCACCAGGTCGGTGCCTTATCCTACCAATGAGCTTGCGGCACACCTCGCCCTATGGTGAGTTGCACACTCGCTTATGTCGATCACCACTTCCATCTTCTCGATCCACCTGGCATACACCAACGCTCCTCCATTTCCGTCAGAATCCACTAGGTTGGTGTGCAGTAAATTCCTCGTACGAACACCCTTTCCCACCATTGTTGTTACTTTTATTTCCGCCATTGTCGTTGGTGTTGTCGTTCTCCACATTGTCGTTCCTACTACTATTGTTTCCGGGGTTGCTGATGCGAGCTCCTACCCGAGCAACGATAGTGGGAAGCAAGTTCTGCAGCTGTTGGGCGATGGTCGTGGAAAAGTAGGGGTTTACGTCGTTGTTGTTGTCGTTCCCATTGTCGCGGTTACTACTGCACCACCTTGGTCAAATCGAGTCGATCTTCTTGGAGGCATGACTTCCTTAAGGAAGGACGTTTGGTGAACGCTATATAGGAGGGGTTTATGTAGAGACGATCGGTAGTGGTTTCCTAATTCTACATCGTAGTCGCGTCCTAGTTCTATGTCGCAGTCCTAAGCTGACGATGCATGATTTTGATAAGTCTATGTCGCATCATGTTATTGTAAAAACGTTGGCCAGGCGTTTTTAGAATAGCATCATGCCACATTTACTTATCATCATCACCTCACGCCATCTAGCCTATATTCCATCCTTGAGTCAATTCCTCAAATCCATTAAGTTAATAAACAACTTGCACCCATATAAATTCGCAACCCAATTAAACAAGAACGGTCTTGAAATTAAGGTGCAAGTTGTTTAAGAAACTTAAGGGGTTTGAAAAATATTGACTCAATTCAGGAAGGGTTCCTAAGGTCTAAAACTAGGTACCAATACATACAAGGCAAGTAAGCACATAACCGTACACGTAGGTCCGATTATGCAATCTATATGAAGGTTCTTAGGTTATAGTCTAGGTTAAACCACCTAATTCTCTATAACCAAGGCTCTGATGCCAATCTGTCACACCCCAAAATGGCGCAGCGGAATGACATTTACGGGGCATGACTTCATTGACAAGAACACAAGGCGTCCAAAATAGAGAAATACTAAATGCATATCACAACATAAGTCAAGTTACAATAATCCCAAGAGTCGGGTGTAGACAAGACTTGATACATAAGTTCACCAACATTATGAAGCCTTAATATAAGCTAATGCATAATTCCTCGAAACGCAAATGATCCATGAGGTCTTGTCTTACATCGCTAAGCGACCAATTCAAACTCTTAAGCTACATCGCTAACAACACCGAAAATGGATACTCGGCGTCCAACATAATGTTGGTGAGCTCGTGGGTTTAAGAGTTAAACCACTAAGTCGTGAATGATATAGAGTAGGACAATAGTGAGCATGATATACAAATGTAAGCACTAATCGAAACCACGTTGCATGCAACAAGCGAACCTCACAAATGTCACGTGTACACGATTTCCAATGATCCCAATAGTACTATCAAATGCTTGACTCCAAACGGAGTTAAACGATTCTTGCACAAATGAACACACAACAAGATCACACGAAGCCATATATTGCAATCAAACGCACATAATTGTCCAAAACATGAAAACAAGAAATCACGGCATAAAAGCAGCTTTTAAAATATCATTTGAGTACCATTTTCCCCCAAGAAAAATATTATGAAAAAGGGGCTACGAGAACTCACCTTGGTAAATCAGCAGTCTAAAGCAGTAGTCAAGTAGAACTAGTGGATGGCACCGACACGCGACCTAGATTAGTACGGCAAGTTTAGTTCACAGTTCCAATTTAAGACTCGATGTGTGAAGTTTTAAAAGTTTTTATATGTTTGTGTTATTGTTGCTTGTGTGGTAGAGTTTTAGTTTAAATAGTTTCTAAGTGTTTGTAAGTATTGACTCTCGGAAAAGTGTACAAGTATATCTAACATATAAGAGGATATACATCGAATAAGTTCTCGGTTTGAAAATAACCAGAAGACGAGTATGGAAAGTATTATGACATGTAGTTATATAATAATAGTCATCGTCGATAAATAATAATTACTTATAATAAGTATTTAGCTACTTGGTATACATATATAATATGAAAGTTTCCAATTTGTAAGAATGTATATTTACATGAAAGGTTAGTGTATGATAAACATTATGACGTTTTCATTATTATTAATTTTATAAAAATCTATCTTTTATAGATATAGGTCGAGTTAAATAGATTCAAAATAAGTAGAACGAAATAGGTTTGGGACTAAATAAGCTAATGATAAGCTATTGGGCCGTAAGGCCCAATAAGTTCTCGTTAAGCTTATTTAAGCAGACACAATAAATATCAATCCAAGTTTAAGTGATTTACAAATAGTTAAGTTCGTTAAGTCCAAATATGTAATAAACGAGTGTGTCATACATAAGTCGAGTTATGTGAAATTTAAAATGAGTTATAAAATTTAGAATGTATACTTTGATTATTTGGTTGACTAAAATAATAAACACACCCAACAAAATAATAGCAAAACAATCAAAAAATAATATTAATAACAAAATAGTAACTAAAGCGGGAATCGAACTCGGGTCTAATGGGAAAGGATGGAACAACCCAACCACTGGACTAGGGAGTCCTTTGTTGAATTTTTTGTAAGACTCTCGATTTACATGGGTACTTAACTGTGGTGTTATGTCTAATAAGCCCAAATAGTCCAAAAAAATAAGCTTCAAACTAGAAGCACGCCACTGTGGTTCGACCACAATGGGCTCCGACTCAAAACAAGAACAGTCAAATTTCAACACCACCATAACATATTACCTTTACTAATTTTCTTGAGATTTCAATATGAGAGAAAAATGAATGAGATCAAAATATACCACTGTTGGGTTCGACCCATACAGTGGCTCAACATTCTTTCCCAACACAACCAAGATTCACGTTTAGTACAATTTATGTCAAAAATAGCAAACTTAAGTTAATAAATAAGCTAAAGTATTGTAAGCACTTTTTTTTTCCTTCCCAATTGAGCCAATAATTAATGTCTTTAATAGATACATAATTTCCTTGGTTTATTCGAGTCAAAAAATGTATATTAACTTACAAAATTAATTATGAGTAGAATAGTTTACAAAATAAATACTAGCTTATTTGTATGTGCTTATTAATGTTTTAATAGCCATTGGTACCACACAAGTGCAACAACACAATTTCTTTACTTATGCTATGTATAGATCGACCAGTGTATGTGTCAAGAAGTGATTATGTGACTTTTCAAACCTTAAAAAAATTCACATAAACCTCAAAGTAACCAAGTTTATTAAAAATAAAACCAAGAAAAACACAATGTTTTAAGGTTAAAAGGGATCCTTACAAGGGTGGTTGTGGGTGTATGTTCGACAAAGATGAGCCCAGGAACCGCAAGATTACTTCCCCAAACCACCAAATGTTTACCAAATAATCTAAAACCTTCCAAGCATTGAACTAAGACCCTGAATGTGATTTGTTTTGTGAAATTTGACAAAGAAATAAGAGTGTGTTTGCACTTGTGTTTCGAACAGGTTATAAGGATGCAAAGGAAGTAAGATTTGACCATGTTTTCCAAGTGAGACATAATGGTGTGTTCACTTTGAGTAGGCTACATCTCTAGTCACTATCTCTAGATTTAATTATCAATGTTTGCATGTGTGTTTGCTCCTGGTGGTTCGAACTATATGAAAAAAAAGAAAAGAAGGAATAGCATGTTTGACTAAGCTTTTCTAATGTATGTAAAGTTGTGTGCTCATTTTGAGTAGATGCTAACTTTAGTATGTAAATGTCACTTTCTTTGTATAGTTTTAATGTAGGCATGTGAGAATTTGATAGGGTGGTGAGTCAAATGGGGCGGTATCTTTTTAAAGGGTTTGTCTAACATGTGCCCTAAGGCACATGTTAAGCACACTAAAAGGACACCGGGTCTTATAGAAATTGACACAGGGATTCACAAAAATTGTACTTTCTGTAGATCCCTGAGTCATTTTCTGTGGGACCCGGTGTCCTTTTTATGTGCTTAACTTGTGCCCTTAAGGCACAAGTTAGAAAAATCCCTTTTTAAAATAAGAGGAGGGTATTATTTTTGTGTTAAATTCGTGTATTCCGTGTCCTGTTGGAGCTAAAAATGTAGTCACGGTATCCCGATTCGTTATAAATGTGAAAAATACGTTTTTTTAAGCGTTTTTATAAAAACAATAAAAACAAAATTATTAACTCCGAGAATTATTGTCGAATTTTAACACATAGTAATGCAGTGTCGGTACGCGTGCGGGCTCAATATCCTCCATTTGTGTAGTTTCGTTCAAAGTTATATGCAAAAGTAAATATGTAAACTTCAAAAATAATTTATTTTGAGTTTTTTGGTTTAAATAATGACCTAGAAAATTACGGGTTGTTATAATTGCCAATTATTGTGACATTTTTATTAGAATGTTAACTGATGATCACAAATAATGTAATTTTGAGTGGTATTTAATTTAATTTGGTAATGTGAACTAGGTTACTCTGAGTTTTGTATACATGGATGCACACCAAGTGTTTGATGAAATGTGTGAGTGAAAAATATCATACGTGTAGTATCACTAGTGATATTTAAAGATGAACTGTATATGTGTATTATCATTTGTGATATTTGTATTATCATTTGTGATATTTGTATTATCATTTGTGAAATTTTATTTATTTGATAGATTTTTTTTACTTGTTAAGTTGTATTATATGTCATGTATAGTATCACTTTTGATATTTCATTATTATTGTTTTATAATCATAGTTAAAGTTTTTTTTTTTTTTTTTTTTTTTTTTTTTTTTTTGTTAAAAGTTTTGATGATATACTATTTACTATGTTTTATCACATTTATTTTATATCATAGTTTTGATGTTTTATGTGCTTTTGTGGATGATAATTGTGTTTTAGTTACAGATACGTTGTTTATTATAGTACAATATTGCTTATTATTTAAGTTGTTAGATTAAACAGCTTAAACAAGTTGATTTTGCTTTAAACACATAGTCATATATACTGTGATTTTGCTTATTATTTAAGTTGTGATTGGATTTATCTATTTAATGGATACATTGTGCTTATTTTAATAGGTTTTACAACGGGATTTGAAAATAGCTATGGTTGAATCAGCAAACTGAAGAAGCTATGGTTAAACAAAACACAACATCTTCATAAACAAACTGAAGAAGCTCAAAAACAGGTTATATCACATGTTATATCACACGTGATATCACAAGTGATATCATCTGTGATATCACCTATGATATCACACGTGATTCAACAAATAGAAAAAGCTGACACATCTGTGATGTCACTTGTGATATCAAATTATCCTCCAAAAAGTTGAATAGCATGAGATTGAGATACACAAAAATTAGCTATAAAATTGTGGTAGTTGGTAGTTATTGAGGGATTGTTGTTATAATGTGATGAATGTTGTGATAATATGAGAAATCACAAGAGATATTGAGCTTGTAACATGCTTTTGTTAGATTTGTATGCATCTATTTTCTTAATTGATAGAGTGTGCATGTTTCGATAGGTTTAACACCGTATTCGACACCAAATGTATATTTATTAGACCATGGGGTATCGTAACGATGATGCCCGCCAGATCCAACGTGGAAGCCAAAGTGGCGCCGCCACCCTCGTGCCACCGTACCCCAGCTGCCTCTCGCCACTTCCCAAGCCACTTAAGTGGTGGACGCTACTTTCTCTTTTCTATTTTTTTTAAATGTGTGCTATCAGCTTTAAATGGAGAAGATGATACAGAAATTTACACTTCATCCCCAAAAAAATCTGCATGCAAACAATATTATAGTAACTGAACTAAAGCCAACACAAATGAAGCCAATATGTGATCAAGATGTTTTTTTAAAAGGTTTTTAAGATTATTACTGTAAAAAGAAAAAAAAAAAAAAAAAAACTTACCTCAGTTGATATTCATTCTTGTTAACACACACATACACATGTATATGGTTCTTCAATTTTCTGTCACTACTTTGAAGAATTGAAGTCTTGAACACCTTTTTAGTTGGTTTAGGTTCGGTTCCCAAGCTGAGATAAGTGTCCATGTGTTTCCACTTTCATAGTCTTGTAAGTTGTAACCATTGATTTAGATATTTGGGTGATAAATGGACTGTTGAGATTCAATAGTGTGTTAGTACGTGGCCACTAAATTTTGAGTAGATGTGTATAGTTATTCACAATTTAAAAAAAATGAGTTTGTTTAAAAAGTAGAAAAATAAAATAAAATAGTGGTTAGGTGGGCCTCAAATCACATGTTATGAGTGAAGAGGTATTTTGATGTGTGAGTGTTAAAAATGAGGATGCTGAGGTGGCGATGAGGTGTTACTGAAAATAGGAAATTAGCATGTGATGATACCCCATGCTCTTAGGTCCCGAGCCACATTGCATGGTGCCCGAGTTTGTACTATTTTGGGAATGGCTAAATGACATGTATGATCATTTGTATGTAAACTAACAGTATCACACGTGATATTACTTTTAGCTAACTAAAACATTTTGTTTTATATTAAAACTAGACTATAGACCCGCGGGTTTCGCGGGTGGTAAATAAAAAGTTATAAATAAAAATAACTTGAAATATACGAAATATGTTTTCGTTTATTAAAATAAAACATTCACGAGATATACAATGTAAATCTATACACAAATAAAGCATTATATGTATATCAATAATATCACGACTATCGAACCTGTAATAAATTCACCAAAGACCAGAATATTTTTAAACAACTCAGTAGCATCAAAACATTCAACAACAACTGAAATCCCAAATCTGTATGATGCTCAACAAAGACATTTGGGACGGCATTTCCTTCGGATAACACCCCCTGATTAATCTTAGCTTTAAACACCTTAGCCATTCAACCTTGGGAGTAGAGGTGTGGCAAAGTTACCTCATGTCAAAATGGATTCCACCAGTCCATTTTAGGCCATTATACTGTAACTATATATATCTGACATTAAAGGCTATTCTTGTACACACACATACAAGAGTGAAGTGCTTTCATCCCTGTAAAATCGTGAGTGTGGCAAGATATCCACGAATATCACTGTTTGAATATCCTCATCCTTGAACATCTGCTATTATAGACAAAAACTTTTCTTGGCTTGGAGGTATCGTGATATTAGCCATCAAGTTTACTCCGAGCTTACATGCATTGATATACTTCCACATGCCACATAACTTTATAGCCCAAAACTTTGTAACATGCGTTAAAATTTCGGAAAATTAGTGAAAGCTCAAAGCTTTGTAACATGAACAACCTAAAGGTAACAGATATAAAATAATCAGCCATCAAGTTTACTCAAAGCTTACATGCATTGATATACTTCCACATGCCACATAGCTTTATAGCCCAAAACTTTGTAACATGCATTAAAATTTTGGAAAATTAGTGAAAGCTCAAAACTTTGTAACATGAACAACCTAAAGGTAACAAATATAAAATAAATGGCTTACAAAGTAAGAGTGCATCAAATAGGATTAAGAAAACAAAAGACATAGTAATCACCCGTTCATTTATTATTTCGGTAAAACTAAGCATTTTGAATGTTGGCATGCCATTTAATACCTGTGACCAGGTTTATAACTAAACACCTACAAAAGCAAAGCCATATATTGATTTTTCTTGTAGTATATTTTATAAGTCTCACAGTCACAACTACCCTTTTATGTTGTAGAATTTCTATTGTACAACAATGACCATGTATTATGTATGGACTTAAATCGATACCTATTGTGGCAATATAATGACAATACTTAATCGATGCCTATTGTGGCAATAAGGAAACATCTAAGTTTTGATCGAAATAAGTAGTCATGAGTTGAGAGACAAGAAATAGTACTTACGCCTCAACGCTTGGTGAAAGCAAATTAATTAACTTCGGAAATGAGCTGAGAAGAGGTTCCTGCACATAAACATGATACATCACACACTTAAAACTTAAAAATAATATAATTGCTCTAATTTACCTTCTTTATTCGTTGCCCAATCACGCCAGTCGATTCAATTCGAATTTCATCCAACCTCACTTGAAGTAACTGTGAAATTTCCATATCAGTATCGCTATCGTCATAACAGAGATACGAAACCCTGTTAAAGTACACATACCTTAGCAAGGGCATCTTAACAGTCTGTTACATCTTGGTAACCTGCATCCCCCTGGAAGTCATACAAGAATCACATACAAACTTCATGAACCATGAATCGAATCAAACTAAATTGTACAAGACCTTAACCGTTTATGGGAACACGTTTCATAGGCAATATGAATTTAAATCCCATGTCTCACATAAAAGTTACCGTTGCTGCATTTGCTTGACCAACATTTATCAACACTGCACGAGCCTAAGAGGTTGCATTTTCGAAGTATAACACGTTTAATTGATTTTATTAATTAAAAGAAACAGTCGTAGAGATAACATACCGTTTTAGATTTTTCTAATGCACGTTTGCAATAAACAACAGGCGCAGCTGCAACCACGTTTTTAGTAAATGTTCCTGAAGTAAGTTTGTCATACAGTAGTAAGCTTACCACATTTATCTAAACCATACATTTTACCTACTCATTTTATAGAAACCTTTATTAGCAAAATGAAATAATGTTGGACTCTCAACTCGTGAAAAATAATACGTGGTAAGTGCATTTTAATGCAAATTAGTAAAATATAGTGTTTGTATGAAACTGCTTCTCTATATTTCCGACTAAATAAGCAGTTAAGGGGGGTGTATTGGATTGCTTAGTTAAACTGCTCGTATATTACAAATATAAGCAGGTTACTTTAAGTACATATTATTCCTTCTTAAGCGCATATTGAGCATAAAACTAAACTAAAAAAGGAAATAAAACAATCCAAAGTCTCAAAAAGTGCTTACTGAGCATCAAACCTCTAACATATCAATTTGGTATCTCATAAAGATTATTGCTTTCTATAAGTTATGCAATCCCAAACAGCCCGATACCCCATATAAGTAAGAGTTATACATTGAACTAATAGAAACAACGATTTTTATTATATTACATAATTTAACATACTTCAATTAACACAAATTATGTATGATAGAATTTCAGAATTAGCAACAACAACAAAAAAAGTTATTCAAATTGAAATCAGTAAAAGCATAATCAAACCAAATTAAGCATCAATAAAATCTAATAACCCTATGATTTGAAGATTAAAGATTGAATTCATACCACAAAGATCGAAAACTGGAAACAGAGCTTCGATTTATTGAATACAAACACTTGGGGGGCACCAAAAAATAAAACATATTGCTCAACAGTTGGAGTAACTCATACACACTCAATCAAATTGGATGAATATATAGATGAAAGATGAACCTAACAAGCGAACACAAATTATACGAATATTAATCCGGCTCAATCATATCTCTTGAATCTAAATTTGAGATGAAGATGAAAATTAGAGTAAATAAAAATTGGGGGTTTGCCGGTTTAGCTATATTTTAGGAAACAATAGAGAGATTGAATTTTAAAATTAGATTATCGAAAAACATGGAGATGAGATAGCAGTAATTGAGAGAGGATAGAAAAATGCTAGGTGGTAATATGGCGTCATATTATGACATCAGAATTGGGCTTTATGGCATTGAAAAATGTTTTCATTTATTATATATAAAGATGTTTCATATCACAGGAGATATAACACTATCAATTACATATACCAAATTTGTATAAAAACAATAAACAAAACTAACAAAATAAAAATATTGAAATATTTTAAAAATCAAAGAAAGTGTTGTATCAAATTTAACAGAATATCACAAGTGATATAAATATCAAAATCAAACCCAAGTATTGCATCATTTTTAACTTAATATCACAAGTGATACCATGATACAAGTACTGTATGAATCAGAAAAATCTTCATAAAAAAATTGTTCCAAACTATTGAGCATAATTTTTTAAGAAACAATACTGAAAAGCTATGACTCACAATTAATACATTAACAAAAGAAATTCAAAAAAAAATGTAAAATCAGACTTTGACTGCAACAAATCCACCTTCAACGGAGTTGCCTCCAGGAACACCGTCGTCACACCCACCGTCTTCAGGGTCACCGCCCCTGGTAGGGGTGAGCAAATGGACCGGATGGACCGGACCGACCGACAAAACCGACCGGACCGAACCAAAACCGACCGGACCGATGGATGGCGGTCCGGTTTGGTCTAGGGTTTTGCGGATTCGATCTCGATCCGGTCGAACCACAAACACGAAATTTAGCCTTGTTGGACCGGACCGACCGACGGACCGACCGAGACGGACGGACCGGACCGACCACATTCGGTCTCGGTCTCGGTCTAGGGTTTTGCGGATTCGGTCTCGGTCCGGTCCGGTTTTTCTCGGTCCGGTCCGGTTTTCGACCGATGAGCACCCCTAGCCCCTGGGACAATACCTATAGAACACTCGTAACGCACTAGCAGAAACTATAGGAACCCATGATGATTAAACTCATGAAGATTAAACGATTTAGGTGTTTTTGCACTAGCAAAAGCTGTAAACAAAGGTGATAAAACACACAGTAAATAGTATATCATCAAAAGCTTTAACTATGATTATAAAACAATAACAATGAAATATCAAAAGTAATACTATACATGACATATAATAAATATTAACAACTAAACAAAAAAACCTATCAAATTAACAAACTTTTACTAGTGATAATACAAATATCATTAGTGATATTACATATATACAGTTCAACTTCAAATATTACTGGTGATACTACACGTATGATACATAACAGATTCAAAACAACAATCAGACATAAAACAACATTCAAATGCAGTTAAAAATAAAAATTCAACTAACAACTAAATTAATAAGCAGAATTACAGGAGCGTATAACAAGATTATCTAACGTTTTTCACTCACACATTTCATCAAACACTTGGTGTTCAATTTGATAAGAAAAAATGTTAACAACTTGATCCACATCACTTTTTCACTCAAACATTTCATCAAACACTTGGTGTGCACCTCAATTCAACTAGCAATATGGTAGTACACACGAATAACCTGACGTAAAGATCAAAACTGTCATCAATAGACCTTTAGCCTAGAGATTATTCATAAATATCAGACTGTCTTGTTAAGTTATTATAAGATCATCATGAGTTGTATTACTATTTTAGGAGAAAGGGAAAAGTAATAAGGATGACATGGTGATGGATGAGGCGGTGATGGAAGGAGATGGTGAACAATTGATGATGATCATCATGAAGTAACTGATTTTGGAAGGAACCAGTTGGGAGGAAAACAAACAGTAAGTATGAAATTAAATGAGCGATTAGGATAAAATAAATTATATAGTTGAGGAAAAATAGGTTAAACCAATTTAATATTATATTAATCCCCACCATTAGATCAACTAAATGAATGATGGTGATTTGTCCTTCAATAAGCACGAGTAAGCAAATGAACTTTTCTCTATAACCACCATCTTTGTGAATCTGTCTCAATTTTGTACCAAATATTATATTTTTCAATATTATATTCTTTAATCTTGTAAACGAATATCTTACATTATGACCAAAATGCATTTGTAAGAGTATGTAGCATCACAATTTATCTTGAATAACAACATGAATATCTTAATGCGTGAGCAATTTATTTATTTGTGACATAAACGTCATTAGTATTCCATAACTAATCGACACCACACTACTACAGATCCACATTTGGCCACTCATAAACACCACTCCATTGTCATTTTATTATTCATCAACCATTAACCCATCTTTTGCCACCATTGTACGCATCTACAACCATCTTCATCATCATGTGATACGTTTACACAACGCGTTCGGGGTCAAAGGAACTTCCTTTTCATCGAGCAAATTTTTCAACACCCTAGGCAGTGAACCTAATCGTTGTAGTGTAGTATTAGGGTAAGCCACGGGTATTGATATCGTTCTCTAGGGGAATAGGAATGCTAGTGAGAAGTTACTACGCTAAGTTTAAGGTTGAGGAAGATTATTTTTTATCTTTTATGTTTTTAGGAAATTGAAAAGTACGAATCTCGGGTATTGGATTTGGGGGTTGGTATTTCTCTGATTACTCTTACTATTATCTAATTATCTAAACTAAGGTGGTGGTAGTCTATGTCTAATTAATGTGTGCTCGTATGATAGTTTAAAGATGTGTTTACTTAGGTTCTACTACTCCTCAATTATCTCCTATTGATGGTTGAGTTGTCACGTCTTATTCTTAGTTGCGTTGTGTGTCTAAAGTTGTAGGGTATGCGTTTCTCCCTAACTCTTTGAACTTACCAAAGGGTCTCGTCTACAAAACCCACTAGGGATAATAAACTCTTACTCTAAGGCACTCTTTGGATGGTCACGTCTTATTCTAAGGTTCACAAAGATGAATCAAGCATTAAGTACACAACGAATGACCTATCGCATTACTAGATCATTAATCAACTAAGATAAGAAACAACCAATCAATATTTAATAATTAAGTTTCATATTCCCTAAGCAAACACACAAATAAATTAGCCGGACATGGAGAACATGCAAGCATACACACAAATAATCAAAGACATAATTGAATTGATGAAGTAAATACTTATCTTGATGTAAGATAGGGTTTGGAACCCTAAAATCTTGTACAAGACACCCTTGGTTCGGTTTTAGGTTTTCACTCCACAAAAGACTCTCCTAAAAGCGAAAAATTCGGATTCTATATATAATATTACATATGCGACGGCGTCACCTTATGTTTTGTGACGTCGTCGTGTCGCCGTCATTAGGGTTTCGTCTTGGCCACGTTAACCTTGCGGCGTCACCTTATGTCCGTGACGCCGTTCTCTTGACTTCGGCGTCGTCGGATTGCATCTAGGCCGTCCGAGTAGCGACGGCCTACTCTTTTAAAGCCCGACGTCGTCACTTGAAAATAGGGTTTTGGCTTCAGTATTGTCACAAAATCCTCCGACGGCGTCGCAATTAACACCGACGCCGTCGCGCACATTTCAGACTTTGAGTGTCTCGATTCGACTTTGGCCATTTTCTTCGTATATTCGCGCCTTGTTATCCAAATAAGTGCCATTCCAGCATTTTGCTTTCAAAAGACCTAAAAAGTGAAAAGGAACGATATTAAGCAATAACGGATACAAAAGTGGTCAAATAAGGACTTAAACGACCCCTCAAAATGGTACCTTTTAAAACCTTATCATCATGTCATTGGACCTGAGCAAAACCAAATGAAAACCGAACTAAACTGAAAACCGAGCCGAACCGGCCCAACCAAAACCAAACCGACGCTATTCAGATCGGTTTTCGATTTTCTGTATTTACGTTTTCGGTTTCGGTTCTACGCGGTTGTAACATACCTAAACCATCTAAACCGAACCAAACATACTGACACAATACCGAAACTGACCGAGTCACTTCAGTTCGGTTCTTGATTCATGTCTTTCACAAAATAGGTTCTCAGTTTGGGTCAGTCGGTTTTGACCCAATGCTCAGCCCGACATGTGATAACCTTTATCACAAATATGTAAGTTAAACCAAACGCATATAAAAAAGTACATAAATAAGAATAAAAATCTCAAATCCATTTAGATATGAAAATATGAACTCAAATCAAATCTAGATCCAATCACATACTAATCACACAAAATAGACATATGTTATTAGCATCATCGGTTGACGAAGATGACAGAGTAGGAGACAATCCAACTGTTCTGGTGAGGGAGAAAAGGGAAGGCACCGGAATATTAAACGGTATGTGTGGAGGCGAAGGTGACATTGTTCTAGAAGTGCCGTTGTCACAAGATAGCAATGGTGTGGCTGGAAATAGCTAACCACCAATGACCATTGTTGGATTTGATGGTTATGGTCATTGGCTGTTATTGAAAGTGGGTTATACATGAGAAAGAGGTATATTAAAGAGAGATTGAGGGTCCGTTTGGTTTATAAGTGGGTTTGGATTTGGTTTAAGATTTGAATTGGTTTAAGATTTGAAGAGAGAAAATATATTTATTAAATGTATTTTATAAATAAAATTATAATAAAAAAAATATTATTTAAAATATAAAATAAAAAGAGTATGTGAGAGTAAAAATAGGTGGGTCCCATGGTTTTTGCCAAAACCCTCCAAGTTGATGTGGAATGAAAATTCATTCCATTTATCATTACTTTTCTCAAAAGAATGAACCAAACAAAACGTTATTGTCACACCAAAGGTAAAACCCAATCCAAAGTATCCAACCAAACGCACCCTGAGTGAAGGAAAAAATATGTAAATGGTTGTATGGGAAAAAAATACTTCATTCGTCAAATTATGGTTTTCAAATACACACCACAACCAATTAAACATCCAAAGTGATTGGCACACTCAAATAATTAATTTGGACACTTATAGACAAGCATATTAAGCAGAATGTGAATTTTGTGCAAATCACTACTAATTAAACATCATCCCCACCCACTAAACTATCCTTAGATTGATTGTAATTGAAAGTGAAAAATTATTTCAAAATAGAAAGGTTGACAATAATATTAGGACGGGGGAGTATTTATTTGAGTGTTAGGTTGGCCGATAATATAAGGGCTTGTTTGGTTGGTGATTTTGAATTTAAGATTGATGGTGAGAGTTGTTGTTTGGTTTGTGTGTTTGGCGTTTTTATATATACATATATTTTATTTTTAAATTATATTTCTTAATTCAAATTTTTTATTTAATTGATAAAACAGATATAACTTCTCTATCCTAAATCTACATCAAATACAAATCTTAAACCAAATTCAAATTTTATTCTAAACACACTTATAAACTAACTAGGCCCTAATGGTGTGTTTGGTAGAAAGAAATGAGATAAGAGAAATAAAAATGAATTGAATTCCATTGTTTGGTAGATGAGAGAAATTAAAAAGTGGAGAATTGGAGAGAATTGATGGATAATTGGTAGTGTAATTTTTAAAGTTTCATTTCCATCACTTTTAGTTGGGAAATTGGAGAAATAAAAATGGTTAGTTTTTGTAAAAATTTTTACAGTATGTATTTTTCCTTTTTAAACTTACATGTGTATTTTAGTATCATATAGATTATTTTAAAAAATAATTTGTTAACTCTTTTTAAGAAGAAAATACATTTAATTTTTTTTTTAAATTTTTATAAAAATAATTTTTTCAAAAAACTATTTAAAAAAAAAATTCTAAAATAATTTTTTAAATAATTTTTTTTAAAAAGTAATTTAAAAAAATAAATTAAAAAAATAAAAACTTATATATATATTTTTTTAAATATTTAGAAAAAAAATTATATTTTCTTAGAATTGTTATTTAGAAAAAAAATTTACATTTAAAAAAAAAAAAAAAATCAACAAATAAATACATGTAAGTCTCTCTCATATAACACAATGTTTTTTTTTTTTTTTTTTTTTTCGGTCAAGTCTCAATTGTTACCAAACATTAGAATTGAACAAAATTCTCTACTGACTTCTATTCTGTAGCTCATTTTTTTTTCTTTGAAATTCTCTCTATCAAACGTACCATAAGTGTAACATGGAATGACAATTTTAGCCTTATGTGCAAGGCACATGAGGACCATTAAAGGCAACAATTAACGTTCAAAACAATGATCTATGCAATTTACTCAAGATATTAGGTTACCCCCAACCCTCAAACCACTTTATCTTTTACACCAACTTTCTTTCTTTTTCACGACCATCTCATTTTTCATTTTCAATCATGCCACACCACTTTATCTTTCAACACATGTTTATTAAAATACCCACTAGTTAGATCACACGCACTCACAAACTAAAAAACAAATAATAAAAATATCCACTATGCATGATGGTTGAAAGATGAAAACTTTACCTTTGGTTGCACCTCTTTCTTCTTTGCCAACTCCTCACGCCACTCTCCCAACCATGGTTGATGCATGAACTCCTTTGCCATTTGCTCACTAAGGCTGCGTTGGGGGTAGCCTTATATAAAATGACTTTTATCCACTGATTTAATAATTACAACTTTTTAATGTTTATAACTTGAGGAGAGTTATTTTACATACCAAAATTTTCTCACATACCAAGGGACTCATCTCTACCATCCATCTAAAAATAAATAAATGGCTGAGATTACATGCATTTTATTATGTCACATATTTTTTTAAAATTTAAATATCTATTAAACCGTTAATCGTTAAGCGAAAATATTACACCATCGCGACGAGCATTTAATCATCTTTCTATAGACGGGCACTTTGATATATACTTTCGAAAAAAGAAAAAAAAAATGTTTTTTTTTCACTTTTTTTCGTTTTTTACGTTACTGAAATTTGCATGAAAAAAATCAGATATGATTAAACACTAAATTGAATACCACATGTGATATTAGTGTTAAATCATATATGATATGTAATATCACATGTGATATGATATGTATATCATATATGATTTTACACTAATATCACATGCGATATTACGTATCATATATGATTTAACACTAATATCACATGTGATATTCAAATTAGTGTTTAATCATATATGATTTTTTTAATGCAAATTTCAGTAACGTAAAAAAACGATAAAACTTAAAAAAAAAGGTGAAAAATATGAAAATGTTTTTTGTCGAAAGTATATCAAAAGTGCCTATCTATAGAAGAATAATTAAATGTTTGTCGCAATGATATATTTTTTTCAGCTTAACGATTAACGGTTTAAAAGATATTAATATTTGAAAAAAATTGATGAAAGTGGTTTTTTTAAATTATTGTGATTAATTTCATCTATTAGATCAAATTAAAATGGATGGTGAAGATTAAAATTTTTTTTTCTCTTTTTCCGTCATTTTAACTTATTAACTATGATAAACTAAGTCAAATATAATAGGGAAAAAAAAAAGAAAAAGAAATGAGAGGTTTATACAATAATTTGTTACTTTTTTCATAAATTTGTTTATGAGATTGTGAAAAGAAAAAGCATAATTATAAATGTGATGGTGAAAGTCAAATGGTGTGTATATCCTCTGTCTCGTATTTTTCTTTCAAATTTGAATTAACTTATTTCAAGAGATTCAAGGCTTATCACTTATACAATTTTTGGTAAGTACATCAAAACACTCCCATTTGAAAAACCAACTATTTGATGTTAGTGCGACCCATTTGAACTCTTGTTGTTTGCAATTATTCTGTGGACTTCTTTTTCGGTTTTTGTTAGTTGCACACCAAGTGTTTGAAGAAATGTCTGAGTGAATAGTGGTGTGAATTTGTTATGTTGGAGTGACCCATTTGAGTTTTTATGTAGCGAAAGCAGATAAATTAGCAGTATTAGATGTCTTGATAATGTGACTTTTTTAGACTGTTTATGGTTTAAGCCCACGGTCTTTGTCTTTCTTGAATTAGTCTCTCTACCCTTGGATAAATTAGTAGCGGTAGATGTTATGATGATGTGACTTTTCTAGACAGTTTATGGTTTAAGATATTTGTAGTGATCAAGAAGTTGGTAATTTTTCCGGCGAATTCGGATAAATTTGTAGCATTAGATGATGTTATGATAGTGGAATTTTTTTTAGATAGTTTGCGGTTTAAGAACGAGGTAATTGTTGAATGGTGCTATAGTTTAAGGTTTTTATATGTTTATTTGCTTACGAGAGTTGGGTTTTATGGCGACTGTTTGTTGGTATTGTTAAGGTGCTTAGACGACAGCAAAATGTATTATGTATGCACAAAATTGAAAGTTGGTTGTTCATAACAGTCATAAAAAAAGCAAGAATTTCACTTCGATACAGATTTGGAAGTAAGTTGTTAATATATGACTTGAGCCCAAAATGAAATGTCTGACCCATTTGACTTCTAGTTGGTTAGAAATTTAGAAATGATTTTATGAAGAGAAGTCGGACAAACTAGTAGGATTAGAAGTTATGATATTGGGGACTTTTTTTTAGACAATTTGTAGGTTTAGATATTAGTAGTGTTTAAAAAGTTGGTAATTCTTTAATGGTGATATAGTTTTAAGGCTTAATTGTGTTTTCTAGGTCTATGGGAGTTGGGTTTTATGGCTACTGTTTGATTATATTTGTACTTGACATTAGGATGTGAAACAGCCACTTATGCGTTTTGATTATATTAATATTCTTAATATCTCTGTATTATGTTTGCATATTTGAAACCACAATCACGAAAACTTCTTTATTGGTTAATCTAATCATATATCTGTTCGAAATTTTGAAAGTCAAGTTTTATATGTCATTTGGTTGTTGTGTAATTATGTTTATAGTATTCATTATTCACTAATCTTATCCTACAAAAAGCTGTTCAGGTTCTGTCACTGAGAAATTGCTCGTTATTTACAAAATCGTCTTCTTTTAGCATCATTGATTTTCTACGGTGCTCTTCCATTGAACTCTCGTCGCTCTTCCATCTTACATATTTCTATATGAATCCCATAAGTTCCTTTTGTACTCAGTCAAAGTGAAGGTCTCGTGGACCTGTGATGGTTGCCAAGAAAGAATCTAAAGGTACATACTGGATTACAACTTTTTTTAGTCAGGGAAAATTATCTCATCTGAAGTTCTTACAGAGTTGTTTTTACTTTAAAATGATTTTATTTTGTGGTTTAGAAACAAAGCAAGGAGATGGAAAGTACAAGTATACCGTTGACCTTCCTAAGACAACTTTTGGCATGAGAGCAAATTCTGCTCTAAGGGAACCTGAACTCCAGAAATTATGGGATGAAAATTAGGTCTATGAAAGTTGCTGAAAAGAATAACTGGGTTAGTTTAGAAGCTCAATCGAGTTCAACTTGTCTGCTACAAACTTCCTATCTCTGCTCATTTGATAGGGAAGTTTTATTCTTCATGATGGACCTCCGAACGCTAATGGTGATTTACACATCGGACATGCATTAAACAAGATTATAAGTGGTATAAGGTATGGTTGCAGCATTCACTTTGCACTGCGATATTTGAAATGTGTGCGATAGAATGATGCACTTCATTTAATTACTGTCGTATGAAATTACTTATACAATTGAATATGACAGCTTCTCCAAAACTGTAAAGTTCAATACGTTCCTGGTTGGGATTGCCATGGTCTACGTATCGAGTTGAAAGGCAAGTGATAGTTTGTTGCTGTGTTTTATTTTCTTCTTGTAACTCTTAGATTCAATCATGGGTAATTTAATAGTTGAATAATCTTAGTATTGCAGTCTTTGGACCCAGATGCCCGAAAGGGGCTAACACCAATAAAATTGAGAGCCAAAGCAGCTAAATTTGCCAAAGCAACTGTGAAGGCTCAAATGGCGTCATTCAAGGTCAGTTTAAACAGCAAATTTACATAACTAATGATTCTACATAAGGTCATGTACTTTTACTTATTTACATGTAGTATCGATGTTTTTGGTTACATATTCAAACTATTAAAATTAATAGAACATTAAACATTTTCCGTATCTCACTGTTTGTCTACAGAGATTTGGAGTATGGGCTGATTGGGATCATCCGTATCTCACCCTTGATCCAGAATATGAAGCTGCTCAGGTAAAATGAGGCTATAGCATATTATTGTTATATTGCTCTTGTTATCATTATCATATGAATCCTTTTGGCCTTCCAGATTGAAGTGTTTGGGCAGATGGTTTTTAAAGGGTACATATATCGGGGCAGAAAGCCAGTGCACTGGAGTCCCTCATCCCGTACTGCACTTGCTGAGGCTGAGTTAGAGGTAAAGGGATTAACAGCTTCTTTGGTGAATAATAGGTTTTTTTGATTAATCATAATTGGCAACTCTTTCATAGGTTCTAGTTTTAGCTCTTCATATAGACTAGTAACAAATAGAATTTTTCATGCAGTATGAGGAAGGCCATATTTCAAAGAGCATGTATGCAATTTTCAAAATACTAAGTACTCCAACTAAAGGTGGATTGCTCGATGAATTTCTCCCCAAATTAACCCTGGCAATTTGGACCACAACTCCCTGGACGATTCCTGCTAACGCTGGTATTTTTATTTTGTGTGTGCGTGTTTACGCTTGTGAAGTTATCTACATATATAATATATTCATATGCTTATGCATACTTCCTTTCTTTCTGTATTTTATTCAGCTGTTGCCGTGAATTCCAAGCTCCAGTATGCTATTGATGAAGTGCAGTCATGCTCACCCCTATGTTGCTTCATCTTCTGAAGACAAAAAGAAAAGATTTGGTAGTGCTTTACATCATGATGAAAAACCATTTTTCATTGTTGCACTGGACCTTGTGCCAACACTGGAAACTAAATGGGTGTGAAGCTTGTTGTAAAAAAAACAGTTTTGGGCTCAGATCTTGAAAATTGCAGGTAACTAAAATTAAAATAAAGTATTCTTCTATTAAATTTACTTATGCACATCTTTTATATTCTGTGATAGATATACACAGAATATATCACAACAGAATCAGGAACTGGGCTTGTCCACACAACCCCCGGTCATGGCCAAGATGATTATATAACCAGATTAAAATACGGTTTGCCTTTAGTATCCCCAGTGGACGATGAAGGAAAGTTCACTGAAGAAGCTGGAATCTTTTGTGGGCTTGATGTATTAGGTGATGGCAATGCTGCTGTGATAGATCACTTGGATGAACGTTCATCAATAGTCATGGTAGAACCTTAAAGGAAGTAGCATTGTTCATCCATAAATATCAACATTTTCCCAATGAGAGCCAGCCTTATGAATAGTATAATTAAATTGCCATTTATTTCATTTTTTAGAGCACAAGTATCCATATGATTGGCGAACAAAAAAGCCTACAATTTTTTGAGCAACAGCACAATGGTTTGCCTCTGTTGAAGGATTCAAAGAGGCTGCTATGGACTCCGTCTCAGGTAGTATGGACTCCGTCTCAGGTACAACTACATATAACCGGTACATAATGTTGTTTTGATCTTCAAAACTCGAAATTGCTCACTTCCAGGATTTGATTGATTTAAGTGCATAAGAATATCATTTTTAGTTTCTGGGCTGGTTTAATGTTCATGTAACACAGAACCTGAGTTTGGAGCAATTAGTAAACCCCTTTTTATAAGCAACAGTAGGAATGATTTAGGAACACTATAAAGACCAAAATAGGATAGGACCATAGATCAGTAAAGCATTTTAATGACAGCTACAGGTTTGTATCTGTACATGTTTGCAAAACGGGTAAACGGATGAGGTTTTCCCTCTTTAGGTTACCCGGGGAGGGGGAGTCTTTGAATCAGATGTACTCGGCGTTTCCAACCCTTCCATGGCTACCCACAAATGTGTACCTAGCGAGGTTTGAACCCTTGACCTCTTGTTGGTAGGTAATGTGCCTTACCACTAGTTTATAAATGATACAGAATAGTTAATAAATTATGACTTTCCTTAGCTGCCAACTAGTTTATGCATTTTGTTGGTAGTATTCCTCTAAATTATCATGATCATTGTCATTCAGGCAGAAAACAGAATTTCTACAATGACTTCTATCCGTTCAGATTGGTGTATATCTCGTCAGAGGATGTGGGTGTCCCAATTCCAGTTTTCTATGTTAAGGGAACTGATACGATGGATGTTTGGTTTGATTCAGGTCTATTTATTTTAGTTACATGTTAAACACGAACAGTTCTTGTATCAGTTATATGCGACTAGATCTGTATATTAACCTATTAAACATACATAAACTGCAGGATCTTCATGGGCTGCTGTTTTAGAAAGTAGAGATGGCCTCAGTTATCCTGCTGATTTGTATGTTGAAGGTACTGATCAGCATCGGGGGTGGTTTCAAAGCTCTTTATTGACCAGTGTTGCAACTAAAGGTATCGTGACCATCAGTATATATTCTTAATTTAACTGATTACATTATTGTTATCATATTTTCATTATATGTGGCAGGAAAAGCTCCATATTCTGGAGTTATAACGCATGGATTTGTGCTCGATGAGAGGGGTAAAAAAATGAGTAAATCTGTGGGTAATGTTGTTGATCCACGCACTGTGATTGAAGGAGGGAAGAATCAAAGTGGTCATTTAGCTGTGATTAAAAATCATAGTATTTCTTATTAGTAAATCAAATGTTTTCTATTTGTTTCTCCAGCAAGAACCTTCGTATGGAGCAGATGTGCTTCGGCTTTGGGTCTCAAGTGTAGATTTTACAGGAGACGTTCAGATTGGACCTCAAGTCCTCCGTCAACTGTCGGACATCTACCGAAAACTACGAGGAACTTTGCGGTTTCTCTTGGGAAATCTTCATGATTGGAAAGTATGTTTTTTGTTTCCAAATATTCCTCTGATATGCTTTTGGTTTAAAATACAGTTAATACATTACCTTATATTGTGCTTTTATTTTGTAGGCAGAAAATTCTATTGCGTATCATGATCTTCCAGAAATCGATCAGCATGATCTGTTTCAGCTTGAAAACGTTGTGAAAAACATCAAAGAAAGCTATGAAACGTATGAATTCTTCAAAATATACCAGGTAAAGTGTTGTTTTTACTTAATACATGGTTTCTCATTTTTTTTTTCATACTAACTGAATTCATTTTCTTTCAGATGATCTCTCAAATTTCTACTTTGATGTTGCCAAAGATCGCCTTTATGTCGGGTAACTTTTTTCTTTTATAACATAATGAAATTTGATTGATTTTATGGTCAAATTAGTTGACTTTGATATGTTGCTTCTGTTTCAGTGGTGCTTCAAGTTTTACAAGGAGAAGTTGTCAAACAGTGCTTGCAGCTCATTTGCTCTCGATAGTGAGAGTAATTGCTCCAATTCTACCTCATTTAGCTGAAGATGTGTGGCAAAATCTTCCTTTCGATTATAGCATTGGCAACACTGATATAGCCAAATTTGTTTTTGAGTCAAAATGGCCCGAAGTCAATGAAAGATGGCTTGCCTTTCCAGAAAAAGATATTGACTTTTGGGGAAATATACTTTAGGTAACTACAATTATGTCTTGTTGATAACATATCAGTAAATTTTGATTTTTTAATAATCATCTATTGTATGAATTTGGTAGTTGAGAACTGAGGTAAATAAAGCTTTGGAGACTGCTCGCACTGGCAAACTCATTGGTTCCAGCCTGGAAGCAAAGGTGTACCTCCATAGCTCTGACGATAGCCTTGCACAGAGATTAAGAAATATGTGTGAAGCTAGACTTGATGCCGACTCTCTGAATCGCATATTCATAACATCTCAGGTATTTCCAATTATTATTTGGTAGGACTAGCAAAATGGCTGGGTCGGACGGGTTGGGTCATGGGTCACAACACAACAGGTTCCAATGGAATCCTTTGGTCCATTATTTTTAAAAGCAATTAATTTGTTAATATTGACACAAAAAAACAAAAAAGTTGTTACAGTATTAATCTGTATTTTTGTGTAACGAGTTGGGAAGCTTGCATTAAATTTAGACTTTGTCAAATTTGTAGGTGCTTGACCTGCTACTTTTTAACGTGTAAGTTCTATCATTTGTTGTTCTTACATGTCAAAACTGTTGGACATGTTTTTGCTGCTGTGAGTTTGATTTATTTTTAATAAACCTATTAAAGGGGCTCCCAAACTTGCACTTGAAAATAGTTCTAAATATTAAATATTAAAATTAATTGACACTTTTATTTAAAATAGTTATGAATCACCTTAACTTTCAATGTATTTTCCATTATCATGCCGATGGGCATCTTCGAGGATTCTACTAAAATAGACGTAGCAGAAATTAGTGGTCCATTCAATGTGGAATTCAGCAGCAACCTCAATTGACTGATTCATAACTAAATGAGTTGAAATTGGCGATTGGTTGAGAAATTCCACTTTTAATTTGTACAATGCTTGAGAAATTCCACTACTACTCTACTCACCAATCAAATATCATAGTTTTACACTAAAGTCTATTTTGATTGGTTGAAATATCAAAGTAGACAAGTATTTGGGGACCACCAAACATACAAACATGGACTTATAATTTGGGACAGAGGGAGTAATGTTGACTTAGATATTTATGAATCACTGCATGTATTTCATTTGTTAAAAGTTTGATGATATTGGTATCTAAATTCCATTGTTTATATTGTAGGTTGAGATTCTTTCTACCTTGGAGGATGCACCAAGCGAAAATATACCATATTCTGGAGATTATTTGATTCACGGAGAAAAGAAAATATGGATTGGCATTTCACGTGCAGAAGGTTCAAAATGTGAACGGTGCTGGAACTTCTCACCCCAAGTTGGTTCATTTCTCGATCACCCCACACTTTGCAAACGTTGCTATGATGTTATTGCTGGTCAACCACTTCCTGCTCTTGCAGCTGTCGGTTGATATGTTTGGGAGTGAAATTATTAGAAAAATGTGCCCTGTAAGTTCTAAAAAGGGGTAAAATGGTCATTCAAAGATTACGATGAACCCGGGGATAATACTTGCTACTAGCATCCCAATGAATGATTAGTGCGAAATTGGACAAACCTCAATGATAACTTTTGCAATTTACTCAAACTATTATTCTCACTTTATGAATGCATTTTCTACATATTAAATGAAATACAAATATATTAACGAAATGATAATTTAGTACAAATAACTAATATGAGATATAGAGATTGAGTAACGAACATGATGAGTGTGAATGATATAATGTTATTTAGCTATGGTTTTTAATTTAATAACACTTATTAGATTGAGATTTATTAATTATTATTGTAAAAATAATACGAGGAATTATTAACACTATTTTAACAAAAGAAGCCAATCTCATATTATTGGTGTATGTAGGTCTTACAAAATACCTTATAAAAAATATCCCCTCACTTAAAAAAAATAAAAAATAAAAAAAAGAAAAGAAAAGAAAAAAATATCCCCTCACTTAAAGGACAACATGAAGAACCAAAACATTTCAAGTTTATAAGACCATGCACTTCCTAAACTATAAAGGATCTTATTTTAATTTTTATCCACAAACATAATATGGTAATAGCTTTAAAGTAGAAAATATTTAGAGCTTTTAGACTCAACTTCAAGATCAATATAACATACAAGGCAAGTATATAACATAACATGTGTTTGAAAAGGCTCAGAATTTCATCAAACACGTTGTAGGCACTTCATTAACTCTCTTATTGTGTTATCTTGTGTATTAATTCGCCTTTTACTTGATAAGCAGACAATGTCTTCGCTTAAAGACGATGTCGCTCACCTCAAAATCCCCTGAAAACATTCTATCGGCGACCAACAACTTTGCAAACGAATACATGGGACAACTCTTGTGGTCCGGTGAGTTGATTAAAATCAAGCTCGGAGATGGTTAAATGAAGAACAACTATTTTGACTGAGATTTCCATGCTTTCTAGTCTCAAGCATAAGAATCTTGTTTCTCTTGTTGGGTTTTGTGATGAAAAAGATGAGAAGATCATCATTACCAAGTATGATAAGACCAGGGGAATGCTCTATGATTATCTAAGTGACCCAATGAGGTTGAAATGGGTGCGAAGATTGGAGATTTGTGTCGGTCTTGCACATGCATTGAGTTACATTCATCATGACGAGTCACGCGATTTCAGCATAATACACCGGAACATCAGCAGTGAAACAATTTATTTAAATGATGACTGGGAACCCAAGTTATCTGCCTTTAAACATTCCATGAAGATTGAAGCGTCTCAAAGGCACCATTCATTTCATACTTATATACTTGGGTATATGTATGGGTATGGAGACCCAATATATATAGAGACTAAACGTGTGAACCACAAGTCGGATATGTATTCGTTTGGGATAGTTTTGTTCGAACTACTTTGTGGTAGAAAAGCAGATGATGATGATGATTTTCCTTTGCTAGCCATTACCCATTATCGGGAGAAAAAACTCGATAATATAATTGATTCGGAACTACGGAAACAAATGGACATGCATTCATTCAACATGTTCATGAAATAGCGTATGAGTGTTTGGACGAAGAAAGATCGCGACGCCCAAATATAGTTGATATTGTCCCAAGACTTGAGAAAGCTTTGGAACTAGCACGCGAAAACAGGCCGGTAAGACCTTTATATTTTCTCATTTATGGTTTGGTAGGGTTATATATGCATTTTTGCCTCTATTATATTAATTTTAACCAAATTTTAAATGAAACATTATGAGATGACATAAACAAACTTATTTTTGCATATTAAATCACTTTTGATAAAACAAAGACATATTTTAACTACTTATAAATCATGAATAAAAACTCTTAATCTCTTAAACTTCTTAATTTTTATTCTACTTAAAATACCTTTTTATTAAAAATGGTAATAAAATCTATCACTAAATTAATACTCCCTCCGTCCCATGTTTATTGCCCACTTTGACTTTGACCAGTGTTTCTTGTTTAACTTTGACCATTAATATATTTATTTGTGTTATATAATACTTGATGATAATTATACCAATGAAAATACATTTTAAAACCTAATACATTCATATATTTTTCATCAAGTATTATATAATACAAACAAAAATAATTATGGTCAAAGTTGAAGAAGAAAGACTAAAAAAGTCAATAGTGGACAATAATTTTGGGACGGAGGGAGTAGTTTAAATATTGCTTAATCATCTAACCTTTATCATTTTTCGTTTGTAATCACACTTTTTTTTCTCGCAATAACTATAAATTGAACTCGTAAGTGTTGCATTAGGGGTCACACAAACCACAAGTTCGCATGTATAATTATTTCTCGAAATACACCGTCGTTTTGCGAAGTTATTCGTCTAGTCTTCCTAATATATAAAAGAAAAATCACATTTACTAAAAAACTCTCGAAGTGAAAAATGTGAAATTGTTAATCTATCCATACTTCCTATTCCTTGCAATATTGTACATTACATCGATATTTATTTTTCTTTCATGACTACTTATAAGCTCAAAGTTTGACCTAATAACCAATATACATCTATTTTACACACGAAACACTTAATAGCAATTTCGCAACTATAATTACTTGTCGCTTTAAATTTCAGCCGCTTTGCGCGGATACTCGCCTAAACTATATAGGTGGTATAATTAGTATTTAACGCTTCATGTTTTATTCATGTTGTAAATTTTAGGGTCAATTATGAATTGATAATTTATCTCTTTAGTCTTGGTCAATTATTTATTTAACCATTTAACCTTTTTGGCAACATTTTTACTCTTAAGACTATTTAAAAGACCGCTTTAATTTTGGATAACCATTTGACAAAATCTTTTAACCAAAATCGAAAACTTTTTTAATCTATAATATTAAATGAACTATTTTATGATTACTCATTACGTCACGTTTTGCGGTTTTTAGTTATTAAGTTTTCTTGTGTTTAAATTAAGGGGACCGTAAGTTTGTTTTGACCATTATAACTTCTTGTTCTTTTAAAATGGTAACATATATAGTTGACATTCTACATAGATAACTAAAAACAAAAAATTAAATTATTTACAAATTCTAAGAATAGTAATAATCCCCATAATCCAAACACTAAAAAAGAATTGATACCTTAAGCACCAAAATCCGACGTATCATGGGTCGTGTCGGATAGTCTAAGTAATAAGAAATGTAATACTCCGTATTGGATATGACCTTGACACAAGCCATACAACTTTCAGTGACAATAAATAGAAAAGAAATAAAACCAACTTTATGGATATCACTTAGGATTAAAAATATGATTAAAAAAGGGACGTTCGGTTGAGATCGCCAATTATACATATATAATATACTGATGATGCATCACTAGTTCCTGTTATTTTGTGTATTAAATGAATATCCTTTTGTAACCTGCTTGTTTTTGTAATAGATACAATATTCTCCGCCCAACCTTGCTCATCTAAGAATCCCTCTTAAATATATCTTATCCGCCACCAACTACTTTGATGAAGATAATGTCATCGGTGAAGGTGGATTTGGAAAGAGATACGAGGGACAGCTCTTGTGGTCCGGTGAGTTGATAGATATAACTGCTGAGAGGTTAATTAATAAAGAATGGGATGATGAAAAAGAACAACAGTTTTGGACGGAGATTTCGATGCTATCTGGACTCAAGCATAAGAATCTTGTTTCTATTCTTGGTTTTTGTAATGAAGTTGGTGCGGAGACCATCATTTACAAGATCATGTCCAAGGGAAGGCTACACGGCTATCTAAGTGACCTGGTTTTGTTGACATGGGTGAAAAGATTGGAGATATGTTTCGATGTTGCGCATGCATTGAGATACATTCATTACGATGAGCCACGAGATTTTAGCATTATACACCGGAACATCAGCAGTTACACAATTCTATTAAATGATGATTGGGAACCAAAGTTATGGGAGTTCCAGCATTCCATGAAGATAAAAGCATCTGAAAGGCACCATGCTTTCCATACCGATCATTCAGTTTGGTCTACAAAGGGGTATACAGACCCAACATGTTTAGAGACCAACATTGTGAATCACAAGTCAGATATCTACTCCTTTGGGATATTATTGTTTGAACTACTCTGTGGTAGGGAATCAGTAAATGACGATCAAGATAATAAGTATTTGGCTCCAGTAGCAATTTTTCATTATAGGGAGAAAATACTCGATGGTATAATTGATCCTGATCTACTGAAACAAATGGATCCGGAATCATTGAACATATACGCGGAAATAGCGTATGAGTGCTTGAATGAAGAACAATCGCAACGCCCAAATATGGATCAGATTGTCACAAGACTTGAGAAATCACTGGAACTTCAATGGGAATGTGAAAATGCTGTAAGATGGTTTTTTCTTTTTATCTTTCTATCACAATAACTAGTCTATAATACGAGCAACGTTTATTTACTTATGGCTATATTTGTTGTCATTGATGTTAAAGGTACACTCATCATCAGTTGTGGACGAAATTGGAGGGACATCATCCAATCATGAGGAGGTAATTATTTTTTTTTATTTATTGTTAAAAGCCACTGAAATCTTTAAAATAGAGGAAAATGTCAAAACAAGAGAAAGGACAAAGAAAGAAGATGCGAAAAGGGGTAAAATTATTTGTACACAGAAGCTCAAAGTTTTGTTATTGACTGTGAATAATAAGAACTTACAGGGTAGAGCAATGTTTTAAAAACCGGTTTTTTTATCGACCCGGTTTAGTCGCCGGTTCACCGGGTCGCCGGTTCAACCGGTTGAACCGCCGGGTCGAACCGGTTCTATACATATATATACTTTTTCCTATATTTAATAATTAGTATTGCATGATCTATAAATTTATCCATTTTTATTCATACATTCGATTAAACCGATGAAGAAAATTGAGACAATACCAATAAGTTTTGCTTTTTAAGTCTACATCTATAAAAATATAGCCAAATTTTTCAAGGTGATTCTAAATTATAAAATAGTTTATAATAAAACTATATTAATCGGTGATTCTAAGATCATATATAACTATAATTTATTATTTTACAAAATTTTAACAAATATTAGTTATCAACATTTTAACTTTTCAATTAAAATTGGAAAAGTTAATGGAAAAAAAATCATTTTGTTAATTTTTTTTTATAAAAAGTAATGTGTTAAGCCCCTTTATCACGTATACCTTCCTTTACCACACAACAAGAACACGTTCTACACACAGTTATGCGTAGAAAGAAAGAGAAAAGATTAAGCAAAGAGATGGTGACTTGATGTATATTCGTATGTATGTTTATAGAGAGGTAGAGAGAAGAAAGATGAAACAATAAGATGTTATATTGCTTCAAGGAAAAACACACACACACACACACACACACCCCTCAAATGACCATTTGAGGGGTATTTATAGTACAAATACAATGTTGCCCTAAAGGCTTTGCTTGGGCTTTTCGTGGACTGGATTGGGCTTGGGATGCTTAATCTTATAAACGGCTAGCATACCCTAAAGTTTAACCAATTAGCTTAGCCCAATCCACGAGCCCGTTGACTATTCTATCACGATATCTAACACATGATACAAAGTTCCTAAACGTGAATGACCATCACTTCTAATAAAACTATTAAGGCTAACAATCTCCCCCTAAGGGGTGGTCATTCAAATGATGCTCCACTGGAATAGGTCTATACTTTTCTTGAGCTAGAACTTTGTGTGTAGATACAGAATAGTCTTAATTCGTTGTTCCTTCATGCTTTGTGATCAGATAATGTGATTGTCTGCCGTTGTCAACTTCGTTGGTTAGGTGTCTCCACGCCTTTCTCCACCATGCTCACACTTCTATTTGTCTTTTGGGTACCAATGATGTAGTTCTCGAGTCTTTATACTTTGCAGATTCTTTGACATTGACGAAGAATCATCTTTAACTTTGAGTAGCCTTTGATTATGATGAGAACTTTCATGTGTTGTTGGTATGAGCATGTGAAGAGTCTGCACGATCAATCCGCTCCGGAGCTTCCATAAGAAGAAAACATAAAACAGGTTAGAATAAGCGGATTCCGGCACTTACAGGTTTGAATTTCGAGGGTGTTAACAGCATAGTGTGAAAACACGTCTCTAATTCTCACAAAGACCGTTCCTGAACTAGAGTCCCACAAGTGAGATAACGCGATATACCAAGTACATCTGATTCGGATGAGTCGTTGAGGTACAATCAAGCATCACCTCACGACGTAGACCGTTTGAGACACACTAAGCGTAATCCACGGAGAATTACCGAAGTGACTGCTTTGTCGAGGTGCTTGATGTTGACCACGGCGGGAGTTTCCATTCAATCATCAAGAATCACAATTGTGAAACTTCTCATAAATGTTACGGCGGTTGCTAAGACTGCGTGGGACTCTAGAATGTATCACTTGAGTTCTTATTGATGAACAACAAGCGATGAATTGTCATGTGTTCCTATGAGATCTTTTGATGAATCTCGTGGCTCTAGACTCAATTAGTGCATTTTGGTTTTCTGACGGAGACTAGGAGAGGATCTCCTTCTTCAATACCAACGATCTCTAAGAGAAAGTCGATAGATTATGTAGGGTTCCCGGTGAGAATGAAACAAATCCTTTTGAGAGGAATTGAGTGGCTAGAAGGTTAGGTGCGATGCGTCACGGGTCCATGGCGACTTGTCTTCAATACCGTGTCATCTAAGTGACAACCAAGAGCATATGTATTGAACCCGGTTTACGCCTAAGGTTGAATTATGGAGGGCTATTTCTTTTCACCCTTTCATTACATTTCTTTTAATTCTTCAACCCTTCTTTCTCCTTTCTCACATTACTCCTTTTTTCAATCATACCTAAGGACTTCTAATACTAACTATTGGTGATGTCCTTGGGTAGATCCCTCCGGCTCTGGCGGATCATAGGACGTTTATTCCTAAACTTAGTCACCTTATAACTCCATGACTGTCCTATTGTTGCCATAAAACCATTTTTCTTGAAAATCTCTTAGAGTGTTTATGATAGAAAACATGTTTGAAACACTCCGGGAGTTTTATATTTTCAGAAACACTCCCCCTGCACATGTGCTTATAAGTTTTACAATCGCACATAGAGGGTAGAGTTCGCACTTTTGAATTGATCCGCTCATGATAGACAATTCCCACGAGACACAAGTTACGTTGCTTAGTTAAAGAGTTCCATTGTCGGTTTTAGTTGACAACTAGCTCTAATAACCACCTTGAAGTTGTAAACACTTCTTAAAAAGAAGGTTAGACCCATGTAAGTTCATGTCTATTACAAGTTTCTCGAAATGGTACAATGATTACTCGTCAATTCATTGGTTCCGACTGAGTCGAGCTCTTTTGAGATTCAAACACCGATCATAAAATCTTTTTGATCACATTTTAATCACGTCTCCTCCCCCTCAAAAATAGCATAATCTTGATATTTTTGATATCAACGGATTAAACAACATTTATAAAAACTTTTGGGAAGACAGACGGATTTGATTTAAGCATGAATTTGGAACATTTTGGTTTTATACTCCCCCTTTAATACAGCATAATCAATTAAAGGGTTTAGAGGGAGTTATCTTGGTACCAAATGTGAGAGATTTTGAAAGATCTTTTTGAGAAATTTCGAATCAATGGTACGCAAGATGAGAAGAAGATTTTGAAAATCTTTTGAAGATATTTAGAGAAAAAAAATTATCTTCATTTGTTTTAGGATAAGTGCTCGATATATATGAAAATCGATTTTGCGTAGCACTTTCCTTTCTTTAAAGTTCGGGTTACAGTCTGAAGTAACTGCAAGCCATTATGTTTTTAGGAATAGTGCTTGAAAAAATATTAAAACCTTTGTTTTGATTAAGCACTTTCCTTTCTTTAAGCACTGGTCTTTGAACCGATGTGTCGAAGCCATTAATTTGAAGTCCGGGTTTCGTCTTGAATTATCTGAAAGCCATTATTTAAGAAATTTTTGAGAAACGACATGCTTTAGAAAACATTTAAAGAAACTCTCGCTCAAGCATCTGTACATACCCGTATCATTGTTGAATGACATTTCTAGAACGTCTGAATATCGATTATCGAGAGACATGTCGTGAGAAGAATATTTTGGATTTTGATTTTATATTGTTTTGTATTTTTGAAAATTTTATATTTTTATATTTTGCTTTTGTTGGTTTTTCAAATTTTGTATTTTGTTTTTGAAAGAATATTTACAAAGAAGATTTTAAGAAAGAGAAATTAAGTTGGGACAAGTAAAAGTGGAGTTAAGAGTGGAACTAGAAAAGGATTTCCACATGCGAATTTGGCATATAGTTCTTCTTTACCACACGGGGTATAAGAATCTTCAACACTTTTACAAGTACCTGCATCCACAGAAGAAGAATTTTCACAAATAACAGTGTTAGAAGTACGTGTTTCCTCACGGTGAGGGTGATCACTATCAACGGTTGTAGTGGATCTGACTTCCTTATCCGAATGATTTTCACTATTATACGTGTTGGAGCAAGTATCAAAATCTTTCCCTGGGAATCCATCTAAGACCTATTGAGTTGAAAACTTTGCCCGTGGGAATCCACCTAAGGTAAGATCTAGGAGTTGTTTTCTTATCGGATGCGGGAAGACTCATTTTAGAAAAACTACGTCTGAAGAGATCCACCTATTAGGTTTCTTTTGTTTGACATTTTATCGGCGGGCTTGTTTCTATTTGGTGTCTTAGTGGATTGTGCCTTACACGAAATTATCTTTCTTGAGATATAGTAAGGCACATGCATCATGATTTCTTTGAAAAGACACATTTTTACATGTAGTACGACAAATTCAATATTCTTGTTTAAAACAATGACTTTAACTTTGTCACTCGGTCTTTTGGACATTGATTCTTGTTCGAAAAAGACTTAGAATTCCTAGTGTTGTTTTCTAAGGGCATAGCATTTTCTTTTGCAACTACTCTTAGATGCAAGCCAATCCTAGTCTTTTGTAGAGTGTTCCTAGGTAATGGTTTACTACTACTAGCGGTGCCTTGAAATCTTGTAGAATTCATCACCCTAGATGTTGCACCTAAAATTCGTCTTTTGAGTCTCATGCCTTTTTCCTAGCTTCTTCTAGATAGTGATTGTTGACCATGTTGTTAGAACCAACGGGATCTTTAACCCGATTTTTGGTCACATTCCGTGTACTATTCCTAGAGATGCCGGTGTAATCACTTTTGGTGTTTCAAACAATGACTTTTCCTTTTTCAAAACTTTTGACAATTCTCTTTTTAATAGGCGGGGGCTGTGGAGTGACTTTTTGACAAATCATATTTCATTGACTTTTGGAGGAAACGAGAATAGACATTTTGGTTTTAAAACCGGTTTGGAAACATTTGCTTTCTCCTCGGTCAATGGTTTTGCAAACTTAATATCCACCGCCTTTCCTTTTAGACTTTCCGGTGAGCCCTCAAAAGATCATTTTGCTCTTGCATGTCCTTGTAGGCACGCTCATACGACGGTTTGTCATACTTGCATTCCTCGATTTTCGATCAAGTCGTTTAAAATAGGACACGTTTTCTTTTCAAGTTTTTCAAGAGCTTTTCATATTTTGAAACAATTGCGGAGGTCTCATCTTGGAGTCTTTCATGATCTTCAACGAATATGTTTGTAAAATAATGGACATAATATCGAGAGTCGAACATCTTGAAGAGAGTCGTTTAGAGTTTCCAAAACTTTGATGTTTTCAACACGGTCTTTAGCTTGCTTTACCGAGGATTTATGGTCCTTGACAAAGTCATTGTTTCTTTCAAAAGGCTTGTTCAAAATGAATTACCCTTGCACGGATTGCTTCCAGCTGAGGGGCAATTTGAGTTTCAAAAAACTTTCTTTGTTCGATATCATAACTAGAAAACCAGTTATTAGGTGTAATAGTGGTTTTAGTTTTAACTGTGCCTTGAAGATCTACAATTCTAGTTTTCACATTGTCTAAAATACTTCTCGCATCACTTGAGTTAAAAGGATTGTTTGAAGACATTTGTTCAATGTTCGAAAGAGATTTTGAGACAGGTGTTGACTCTTTGTTTGAAACATTTTGAGTGATGGAAAACTTTGGCTTTTCTTTTTGATTAACAAAAGGGATTCCGTTAATTTTGTTCCATTTGTTATAATCAATAGGTTTGATTTCCGGACCTTTTTGTTTCATTTTTTCTCTACTCTCCTTGGATAGTTCCAACGTTTCAAGAGAATCATGCACAATTATGGGTTCATGCAAAGGTTTTCCATCGTGCAACACATTCTGATGTTTCTGAGATTTCTGAGCTTTCTTGAGGAACGAAGAAGGGTCGTTACCAAGTGCCATCTTATGTGAAGTATGAAAACGTGGATTTACTTGGTTTGAAAGCATCTTGTTTGTTTTATCTGAATGACCCGTTGTAAGAAGCAAATTGTCCAAAGTTTTAATTTTCTCATTTTTATCCAGAATTTCATCAAGAAGAGAATCTTCTCGTTTTGCAAAATCAGTTATCAACTTTTTCTTCTCTTTTTCAAGATCAGAAAACAGTGCTTTTTGTTTAGAAAGTTGGTCATTTAGATCTGAAATTTCCTTGTTTAAAGATTTGATTTTCAAGTGAGAATTCACATCAAGTGTGTCATACTTGAGTTGTAATTCTTTTCCTTTTAAAACAGAATCTCGATAACCAATTTCTAGTTCAGATAGTTTGTTTGTATGAAATTCATAGGCTTTGGCGTGCTCCTTGTAACTCTCAAGCTCAGCGGTCAATCTTTTATTCGCGGCCTTAACCCGCGATCGACCTTACTAACTTTTCAATTTCAATACCACAATTATTAATTAATGATTCAAAATAAGCACGAGTTTCCTCATCATTAGCACCATTCTATATCACTTGACCTCCATTAGGATCCATATATGGAGTTTCGAGTTAACATTGCTATTAACTTGCTCTCCCATATGTGTCATAATAAGGTTCGGGAGACACGAATGTGGCTTCTCATGAGTAAACGAATGTGGTACCTCATTGAGTGAATCATGTCGTGAGCGAGGGTTGTGTCATAAGTACCGTTTGATGTTGTGGCTTTGTTGATTGATTGTGTGACCGGAGGTTGCATTATCGTTTCCTTTATCTTCCCATTTGGGTACCGAATTTGATTTCCTCGTGATCAACTCAATTCCCAACTCTTCTTTTTCGCTAACATCAACATGTCTTGGATCTTTTCAAGCTTTGTCATTGGTATGACACTAGATCCTGAATCTTGTCTTTGAGGTTCGGAGGTAGCATTCGAGCGAAGTCATAAAAGCAGTTATTCCCATTTTGATATCCCATATTCGATTCACAATCGACCCCTTGATGTCCGTTAAACTCGCTCGCATATTGCATCGATTCCCGATTCACATTTCCATAATTCCCAACGACATGGGCTGCAACATTCTATTCGGATTACCCATCGCTCTATTCTCAACATTCGTCCCATCGATTTCCAACATTCGACCCAACCGATTACCGATACGGGCGCTCGATTACCCATGCGACTGCTAAATGCTTTATCCAATAAAGAAAATTTCTGTTGCAAGGTCGCTTCTGCTTGGTCAATTTCAGGATCAGTGATTCCTTGATCTTGGTATTGTGGATATTGTTGTTGTTGAATGACTTGATTTGCTGGTGGATAGAATTGTTGTTGAGGAAAAACAGCTTGTGGTTGTGGAATGTATTGCTGCAAGTTGTTGTTGTTGGAAGATGATGAAGCTTGTTGTTGTGTATTCACTGAAGATTGAGTCTTTGCAATAAGTGCCAATGGATCATGATTCTTTGCCAATCTTTCTTTCCTGACTTCATTCACTTCATCTTGGTTTTGCTTCAGAAAGTCGTTGAGTTGATCAAAGTTCACTTGATGTAAGTCTTTAGTTTGGTTGACAATAGTGACATATCGTCCCCATTCTTATGGTAGATTGTTCAGGAACTTGATGTTTTGAACGATAGTTCTGGGTGTTAACTTGTTTCTGATTAGCTCATACATCAAGTGTGGAAGTTTAACTCAGCTCATGAATTCAAGGATGACTCTCTTTCTATGAAAATGAAATTTACAAGCCATGAAGGAACTATGTCTGGCCTCATTGTATGTGGCCTCGAGTTTAGGCCACTATAAAAGAACCGAGTTTAGGCCACTATAAAAGAACCATCTCCCATATTTTGTCTATTTGTTGCTCCGGATAATTATAAAATTATGTTTGAAGCTAAGGTTCACCTCATCTATGTTTAAAATAACTTTATATATGTATGTTTATGTGACTAATATTTGGGTTGGCAAAGGTATTTTAAGAGTTCAGACATCCATGATATATCAATGCCAATCCCTTTCATTTTGTACGATTGACTCGTGCCAGTTGTAGGATATTTTTTGTATAATATGGAATTCTTGATTTATGTAATTAGAAGAAAGTTCAATTCCCTCTTCAGTGATACATGCTGACAACAGCCATGGAAATACTTTTGTTTAGAATACCTAAGATGTGTGCTTTTCCCCTTCACATACCATGCCTCGAACTTGCCACCAATTGATTACAAATCAAACTCGTAACCATTGATCGAGCCACACAAAGACAGGAAAAACAATCATGGAAATTACAATGCATATTAATAAGAAAACATGTTACTTACAAAACACAAACCTTTCAGCAGGCTGTTCAATGCTCGGGTGGCAATGGCTTCGTAAACGAGTACCCAAATTGTGGAATTAGATTCTTTGGCCCCAAACTAAGAATAAGCTATAGTTAGATTTTTGACATATTTACAGCTTGTGGTTACGTAGTACGGAGTAGTATATATGACTTTTTCGTAGGACAAAGATTTAGCTGTACCTTGATACTAGTAGCAACATCCCTGCTAACCGATCACTACCAGTCTTAACCTAGCTAGATCAGCCGTAACTGCACAATCGACATTGGCCTCAACTGATCGTGTTCTTTTGACAAAACGTTATTCAGAAAGCCTTTAAATAACCCAGATAGAAACCAACTAAAAGGGGACATCATATAGTGAAGGACTTTATGTACATGCATTGAAATGAATTTGGACACTGGAATCGTTTATCGGTTGTTGAATGAAATCGGACCCGTTTTCATCGAGAGAGGAAAGTCGCATCTCATGTAACTAAATTGAGTCGCACACCAACTGTTTGATATAATGTTTGTTTTAGTAGTGTTGTTAATTGGTCATGTTAGTGAGACCCGTTGAGATTTGTTGCGGGTTAGAATGTTCTGTGGACTTAAATCGTCTTTAAGCAAATGGCCTTTTTTAATGGAGATTAAGTCTTTATTGAACGAAATCAGAAGTATGAAATGTGCATGATAATATGCAGACCTTATTTGAAGCTTTTTATTGGATGTGATCAAGAAGATGTTAATTGTTGAATGCTCATAGAGTTTAAAGTTCCTGTGTGTTTATTGGATTATGAGAGTTGGGTTGTATACTTATATACCAACTGTTGGTGTGAAAGAAAATTAGGTTTAAAGCTTATTCTAGTTCATCTTTTGTGCTACAAAGTACAAAGTTCCTGTCTCCACTCTTATTACACAGCATTTCTGCTTTTAATGGGGACGTTTTAGACTTCATAATGGCCCCCTATATGATAACGGTGATTTAAACATCGGGACAACAATAAAATCCAAAATTTCCAAATGAACAAAAAGGAAGAGCTTAATATGAGGATAAGTAGCACGTGAATATTATAAGAGCTAAATATTGTTTAATAGGTAAAAATTATTATTATTTCACAAAGGACAACAATAAAATCAACATTTCCAAAAGAACAAAGAGGAAGATGATAATAAGAGCACTAGGTGTCACGACAAGGCCTCCCCTTTTCGTCATCGCCACCTCGCCACGTCAAGATCCCACTTCTCCACAACAAACCACCTCCTCACTCATAACAAACCTCAACCTCTTCATTTGGGGCCCACTTTTACAATTTTTTTTTTTTTTTTTTTTTTTTTTTTTTACATTTTCACATATATATCGCTAAAATATAAAATATATATATATATATATATATATATATATATATATATATATATATATATATATATATATATATATATATAGAATCCGGATCGATTGAGAAGAGTTTAAGATTGAGAAGAGTGAGAAACAATCATGACCTTTAATCTCATGACCTTTAATCTCATTAAACCAAATCAAGGGTAAGATTGGCAACTTAAAATTTTCATTAATTAACTATAATTTTCATTTAATATGTTTTAGGATGCAAGCGTTTTTTTTTTCTTCTCTCTTAAAATAACCAAATCTACTCTTAAATCAACCACAACACAACCAATTCACCCAGCCAACCACCCCTTGGTGAAATCTTTTATTAACTGAATAGTCAAGAAGATGAGTCCACAAAACGTGTGCTCACCAAACAAATACACAAGACAAAGATAGCCCCCTTCAAAAGGATTCTATCTATCACACTACAAAGACTGTAATACAACTGAACCTCACTACAACCCTCAATAATACCTATCAAAACTATAAACCTGATCAAGATGATCAAAGATAACCAATATCAACAATACCAGACCAAACTTGAGAGAGAAAGATGTGCAGACGATTTAGTGAGAGAAAACAATGAGAAAAAGATACAAATCCAGCCAAGAGTTAGGTATAGCTTTTATAGAAGCCAAGTTACACTTTAACCCTCCAAAAGATTAGAACCTGCTAACAACAGCTAAACATACAAACATTAGACCAAAATGGCACAACAAGCCCTTTGACTTAAAGTCAAACATGAGCTTGTATCCCAACTCATATATTTCAACACCCCCTCTCAAGCTCATGGCTTGAACAAGTCTATCAGACCCAGCTTATCACAAAAAAACTTGTGTTGAGAAACACTCAACCCTTTAGTAAATATATCTGCAACATTGTTAGCAGAAGCAACTTTCAAAGTTTTAATAACCCCTGAAGATACTTTCTCTCTAACAAGATGTAAATCAATCTCAAAATGTTTGGTTTTTTCATGAAAAACTGGATTAGCAAAGAATCGAATAGCGAACTATCACAAAATAAACTTGCAGGTAACAAATCCTCTACACCCAAATCTTTAAAAAATTTTATAACCCAAATAAGCTCACAAGTAGTAGATGCAAGACATCTATACTCAGATTCAGCAGAAGATCTAGAAATAGTGGCTTGTTTCTTACTTTTCCAAGAAATCAGATTATTACAAAAATAGACACAAAAACCAGAAACTGATTTCCTAGAAACAGGACACTTAGCCCAATCTGCATCTGAATAAGCATACAGATTAATACTTTTACCATACACAAACTGAATACCTGTACCAGGAGCCTGTTTTAAGTATCTCAAAACTCTAAGTGCAGCAGTAAAATGAGAGTTAAGAGGAGCATGCATATGCTGACTTAGACAATGAACTGCATAAGAAATGTCAGGCCTAGTAACAGATAAGTATACAAGCTTTCCAACCAATTAATGATACTCAGTCATATTAGACAGAAATTTATCAAATTTCAGTCTCAACATGACTCAAAACCACATTCTGCTGCAAAGGAGTAGCAGCAGGCTTACAAGCCAACAACCCATATTCAAGTAATAAATCCAAACAGTACTTTCTTTGAGAAAGACAAAGACCAGATTCACAATTTAAAACTTCAATCCCCAAAAAATATTTAAGTGGACCAAGATCTTTAATCATAAACTTTGAATTTAGAAACTTTTTAAACTTCTCAATCTCACTGACATTATTACCAGTGATGACAATATCATCCACATAAACTAATAATGCCAAGAAAACACCATCACAATCTTTAGTGTACAAAGAGTAATCATTAAGACTTTGTTTAAAACCATTTTCCACCAAAGCAGTGGTGAGTTTTTCATTCCACTGCCTAGGAGCTTGCTTTAAACCATACAAAGACTTATTCAATTTACACACTCTAGTTTCATTTTTATCATAATAACCAGGAGGCAACTGCATATACACATCTTCATACAAATCACCATATAAGAAAGCATTATTAACATCCAGTTGAAATAAAGGCCAATTGTTAGAGACAGATAAAGCAATAAGACATCTAACAGTAACCATTTTAACAACTGGACTAAATGTTTCTTCATAATCAATACCTTCCCTCTGATTATAACCCTTAGCAACAAGTCTAGCTTTATATCTATCAACTTCACCAGTAGATTTGAACTTGATTTTCCAAATCCATTTGCAACCAATAGCAAATCTACCATTAGGCAACTCACACAGTTCATAAGTATTATTCCTATGTAAAGCTTCCATTTCAGAATTCATAGCATCTTTCCACATAGGATTTTGAATAGCCTCAGAAAGAGATTTAGGTTCACAAGACTTATTTAGAGTAGTAGAAAAACACATATTAACTCTAGACAGATTGGAATAAGACACATATTTCTCAAGACCATACTTCACATTACTACCAACAACAAAGTCATTAAACCTAACAGGTTGAGTTCTAGTTCTGCCAGACCTCCTAGTACTTGGTGGTGCTTCCATTTGAATATTTTGATCCTCACCATTGAAAACATTTTGGTTTATGCCCTCAGAGGTGATATTATCATCTATCTGGGTTGCTGTGGTTGCAACTTCTTCATTAACAGTGTTACCACTGTTATCTGAAGGTGCCATACCACTACCTTCCTCATTAGAAGGGTCCCCCTCTTTATCATAGGGACTTTCAGACCCATGGACATCAAAAAAGTTTAAGTTGTCTACTTCATTATCATCAAAGTTTGGTTGAGAATTAAATTCAGTATTAGACTTACCAAAAACATTTGCAGGCTTATGAAAAACATTTGATAACTCATTTTAAAAGGAAACACAGTTTCATAAAAAGTGACATCTCTTGAATAAAAAACAGATTTACTATCCAAACCATACAACTTATAAGCCTTTTTCACACTTGAAAAGCCAATTAAAACACATTTTTCAGATTTAGAGCCAAACTTATCATGTGAATTTAAAACAGTAGAGTAACACAGACATCCAAAAGATCTGATATGAGAGAGACTAGGATCCTTACCATACACTAAAAAATAAGGGGAAGCACCAGACAAGACAGAGGAGGGAAGCCTGTTAATAAGATATACATTAGTTAACACACATTCAAAGCCACATATTCAGGGAATCCCCAAACATAAGACTCTAGCAACATTAAGAAGGTGTCTATGTTTCCTCTCAAAGAATCCCATTTCTTTGAGGAGTATAGGCACAAGAAGTTTGATGAATCATCCTAATTCGAAAACAAATTGGATAATTGACTATTTACAAACTCAGTTCCATTATCAGACCTTATAATTTTAACTTTTTTATTAAACTGAGTAAAGATAAGTTTTATAAAATTTGTAATATGATCACAGACTTCAGTTTTTGACTTCAGAAGATAAACCCAAACAGATCTACTAAAATCATCAACCAAAGTTAAGAAATACTTAAAACCTTCTTTACTAGTAACCTTATAAGGACCCCAAACATCACAATGAATAAGATCCCCAACAGTTTTAGACTTATGTTCACTTAATGGAAAAGGTTTTCTAGTTTGTTTGGCCTTGTGACAAACATCACAAAGGGAAAGATGATTCACCTTTTTAAAACCAATTTTATTACCCAAAGTAGTCAAGACTTGATCAGCAGGATGACCAAGTCTTTGGTGCCATAACTCATTAGAAACATGACAAACAAAAATGTAATTACACATAGCAAGATTAGACTCACCATCACTACAATCGCTTTCATCAAACAAATAGAGACCACCGTAAACACTACCGGTCCCCACAATTTTGCCCGGTTCAAATCTCGAATATAACATTTATGCTCATCAAAACCAACAAAAACTTATCGTCCTTAATCATCTTATTAATAGACAACAGACTCACATTATACTCAGGAACAACAAGAACATCAAACAAAACCACACAAGAAGTGAGTCTAAGACTACCAATAGCAGTAATATTAGCAACAGTACCATTAGGATGACCAACAGTTAACATGAGACTAGAAATATCAACAACATTAAACATATTTTTAGTAGAATTAGTCATATGTTAATTAGCACCACTATCAATAACCCATCCTAAAGTAACATGATATTTCTCAGAATTAGACTTAGCACAGAAAAACCTCTCTATATGCAGATTAAACATCACATTATTATTGAAGAAGGTAGGAGATGTACCGCCATACTTGCAGACCCATTAGCGAAGGTTTTTCATTAATGAGACTTAAGAGTTTCATCATTTGATCATTAGTGAAAGAACCGGTCATAGAACCGTAGTAGATGGTTGAAACACATCCGCATTATTAGCATTAAACTTTTGACAACAAAGCAGACTGCTTAGACAGATTAGATTCCTTTTAAAACCGGAGGGTAGCCACCAACTCAAAACATCTATCAATAGTATGCCCAATAAGACCACAGTGTTTACAAACTAGATTAGGATTAGGCCCCCTATTACCACTATTATTGTTACTATTACCATTTCTCCTAACAAAATTGTTATTAGAGTTGGAATTGTTATTAGTCTTAGCAACAAAAGCAGCAGGCTGAGCCTTACTATTAGAACCAGAACTAGGGTGAAGTCCTCTATGAGACTCCTCTCTAGAAACTACATTAAAAGCTTCTTTAACATCAGGTAAAGGATCCCTAGCAAGAATATTACTCCTAATAGGTTGATACACATCATTTAAGCCCATAAGAAACTGCATAAGTCTAACAAGCTGATTATGTTTTAAAACACCCTAATGAGCAGCACAAGTACAAGCAGGCAACAAAGTTAAAGTATCTAATTCTCTCCAAAGAGAATTCAACTTATGATAATAATCAGGCACAGATAATTCACCTTGCTTAAGAGAGTTAGTCTTATGAATCACATTAAAAATAACAGAACCATCAATTTTATCATAAGTTTCCTGTAATTCATCCCAAACTTCAGATGCAATTTCTGAATAGACCTGTCCTAGGTACAACTCAGGAGATAAAGACCCAAGAATCCAACCAAAAACTATAGCATTACATCTTTCCCACTGCTGGGAAAGAACAAGACTAGTAACAGGTTTAACACAAGTACCATCAACAAATCCCATTTTATTTTTACCTTTCAAAGCAATTTTCATAGCAGTAGACCACATTTTGTAATTATCAGATCCAGTGAGTTTAAAATGCACAATAGGAATATTAGAATTATCACTAGAATTCAAGTAGAGGGGATTACCAGCATCCAAAGAACTAATGAGAACCTCAGCCATAACCAATCAAGAAATAAAAAAAAAAAACAGATAGCAAAAATCAGACAAACAACCAAAAAACAACAAAGAACACCAGCAACAAAGCTACTAAAACCACTAAGAACAACAACAATACTACCAAGAACACTCAAAACTCACACCCAATTCCACTGAAGTACCCAGTCTTACACCTATCTGTGGGAAGAGCAGGTTTCCGTACCTCTCAAGGAGGCAAGTCAAGAAGTTACCCACAGAGTTTGCAGTGTAAAAAACTAAGATACTCAGAGAATTAAGAGAAGAGAGATAAACCTTTCTAGAAGAACCGCAGCGGAAACCAGATTACCAACCCTCTTGATACTAGTCAAGAAAGTCAATAACCAACCAAGAACCCCAAGAACACCACCAGGAATCACCAGAACCAAGATCCCCAAATTTATCAAATTAGGGTTTCAAAAAACCCAATCGATAAATTCAAGATCCACCACTAAAACCAACAATTAACACTACGGCCGTTAAGAAAACAGCCTCACAAGATCCCAATTGCTCAAGAACCAAGAAACCCCCAAATTTGAGATCAAACCCTAGAAACCCTAATATCAAGAACCAACGGAGATCAAAGCCGTGGCTCTGATACCATGTTAAAATAACCAAATCTACTCTTAAATCAACCACAACACAACCAATTCACCCAGCCAACCACCCCTTGGTGAAATCTTTTATTAACTGAATAGTCAAGAAGATGAGTCCACAAAACGTGTGCTCACCAAACAAATACACAAGACAAAGATAGCCCCCTTCAGAAGGATTCTATCTATCACACTACAAAGACTGTAATACAACTGAACCTCACTACAACCCTCAATAATACCTATCAAAACTATAAACTTGATCAAGATGATCAAAGATAACCAATATCCACAATACCAGACCAAACTTGAGAGAGAAAGATATGCAGACGATTTAGTGAGAGAAAACAATGAGAAAAAGATACAAATCCAGCCAAGAGTTAGGTATAGCTTTTATAGAAGCCACGTTACACTTTAACCCTCCAAAAGATTAGAACCTGCTAACAACAGCTAAACATACAAACATTAGACCAAAATGGCACAACAAGCCCTTTGACTTAAAGTCAAACATGAGCTTGTATCCCAACTCATATATTTCAACATTCTCCATCATATCTAAAGTGAAATTGGCCTTTCGAACCAACTCTGATCCTTTTTTTTTTTATTTCTTTTATCTCTTTATTAGTACTACTTGCCTTCCAATCAATATATAAAAAAGATGTTCGAAAAAAATTAATATATAAGAAGGCAAGATACTCCAACCATTTCATTAGTTATATCACATTACTTGTTTCAGTAATGATTCACTGTACTATTTTTTATTCCACTGTTGTGTTTGTGTATTTAATTTTGTCAAAGTGTGAGAATAGGCATCCACAAATAATTATGATACTACTCATCTCAAAAGTATGACGAGTATGACTTACAAATAGTTTTTTTATGCATTGATTCATATTTTTATTTATGATTCACCTATCTACTTTTGTGATTCACAAAATTTGACACCATTATGGAGTAAGATGTGAGAATTGACATCGGACTTTTATGATATTCACTCATTTGTATATGATGATGCCTACATGATTGAGTTAAACCATTAACATTTTTTGTTAACGATTCACCAATTCCGATATGATTCAATTTTAAAAGACTAACATAGTTTATTGATAATTCAATATTCGTTGATTTAACGATTCACTATTACAATTCGTTTGCGATTCAATATTCATTGATTCATCAATTCGACGATTCACAATTATATATGATCCAATAAAAAAAGTATAATAATACAATTTTCTTCTACTGTAATCATGAATCCATCTTTGATTCATTGTGAATCATCTTGATACTACAAAGTTATTTTATAGATAATCTAATATAGATAGAAGAAACAAAAATTGATTCAAAAAAAAAAAAAAAAAAAAAAAAAAAAAAAACGTGTGAACTTTAAGATCAAAACTAGATTTATGGAAAAGAAATCTGCCTTTCGAGTAGTATATTACCAATTTCGAATTTTGGATACCAAAATTATAGGAATCTCTAATATTATATTAAAATGTTGCTTTTATCTAATTACATATTTACCCATATACCTATTTTAAATGGCTTATTAAATGATTCATAATTAATACAATTAGATGGCTAGGATCTCTTCTCAATCTCTAAACCTTCTCAATGGAACCAAAGCCTATATATATATATATACAACCATATATACTGCGAAAAAAAAAAATCCCAACCTTCTTCTTCCATAAACCACCACCATCTTCACACACACAAACAACCCAACCACCATATCTTCTTCTTCTTCCATAAACCACCACCACCATCTACAACTCACACACACATACACACACACACATTGATTCAAAAAAAAAATTGATTCAAAAAATTGATTCAAAAAAATTGATAATCTAATATAGATAGAAGAAACAAAATTGATTCAAAAAAAAAAAAAAAATGTGTGAACTTTAAGATCAAAACTAGAATTCGGAAAAGAAATCTGCCTTTCGAGTAGTATATTACCAATTTCGAATTTTGGATACCAAAATTATAGGAATCTCTAATATTATATTAAAATGTTGCTTTTATCTAATTACATATTTACCCATATACCTATTTTAAATGGCTTATTAAATGATTCATAATTAATACAATTAGATGGCTAGGATATCTTCTCAATCTTCTCAATCTCTAAACCTTCTCAATGGAACCAAAACCTATATATATATATATATATACAACCATATATCTTTGAAAAAAAAAAAAAAATCCCAACCTTCTTCTTCCATAAACCACCACCATCTTCACACACACAAACAACCCAACCACCATATCTTCTTCTTCTTCCATAAACCACCACCACCATCTACAACTCACACACACATACACACGCACACACACAACCGACAAACCATTTATAAATTGAAAAAAAAAAGATTAATCTCACACTTGGGCCCCACCTTGTCAGCGTTTTGGTTCGTCGTCTGCACGAAGAAGGCTTGTTTGGCGAGCCACGACGAAGCACCACGGTGTGGCGGCGAGCGACGGCGAGCTGCCACGGTGGACGGCGAACCCCCACAACAAGCCCACACCGTGTGCTCTTAGTCATGTTAATTAGCGAGACCATTGAGACTTGTTGCTTTTTATAATTGTTCTAGGTATGCTAATGGCCTTATTTTTGTGGAGATTAACTGTGTCATTAGTCATTACATGTGACATCACAATGTGAGTACGTGGTAGTGTCTGGTTGTTTGGCTGTGGGTTTTGCTACGGATTATGTGCTTATAAATTGAAACGATTTTCACACCAACTGTTTGATAAAATGACTGCTTGTAAAATAATCGTATTAGTGAGACAAAGGAACCTCCGCTAAATGAAGAGAATGTTGCTCGTGTCTAGTGTAAACTTGAACTTGCGTTTATGGAATGTACATTTTTTAATCATTGTGTTTGTTAGTACATTTCTGTAGAAGAATCGCTTCCTGAAAGTTATCGTGATAAAGCATCAGGTTGTGTGAAGATGGATGTTTGGTTTGATTCAGGTTTATTTGCTAGTTACATATTAAACATGAACCGTCCGTGTATTAGTTTTATGCAATTGGATAGGTAAATTAACCCATTACACATACATAAACCGCATGATCTTTATGGGCACTGTTTTAGAAAATAGGGGTGGCCTTAGTTATCCTGACGATTTGTATGTAGAATGTGCCGATCAGCATCAGGGTTGGTTTCAAAGTTCTTTATTGACCAGTGTTGCAACCAAAGGTATTGTGACCATCAATATATTCTTAAATTTAACTGATTTCATTATTGTTATTATATTTTCATGATATGTGGCACGAAAAGCTCCATATTCTACGTCAAAAGGCGTATACGCACATATATGGCAAGTACAAGATATCACTTTGACTTCATATTTTATGTTTTTAAAATATACTGACAAGCGTTCAATGCATAACATGTTAATAATTAAAGAAATAACAACAACTTTTTCATTATATATTAACCACTCGTCACATCAAAAATTCATAGGCTGCCTTTAAATCATGATAACATGAGAATGCATCATTAAGTTAAGATCACCTTCCAACACTAGGGAACATTTTCCCATTAGGGACAAGAAAACAATCTCTTGCAATCACATAGGACTCGAGCATTCTTTGATTCACCAACAATGTGCCTGTAAAAAAAAGATGACCAGTTTTTTTACCAACTAAATAGCATAAGCAAGTAATCTTTTATTCGTCAAATAAACCTGCATAAGACAATATGAACAAGATATGATGAGCTTACCCATAGGCTCTGAGATCAATATATCTGCTTTCTCAGGCAATTCTACGTCTTCAACTTTGCCCTTGATACATGATGATGCCAAGAATACCTCCAAATGATAAGCATCCAACAATATAAGCAACCAAGCTTGTACTAGGGACACTAACCGTAATTCGTTGTGCCAAGAGAAGATTCCCAGCAATAAGCTTTTGAGCATAGTCAGCCATTTCCGATGCTTCCACAGCATAAACATGTTTCACATCAGCCTAAACAAGAGAAGAAACAAAGAGGATGAGAAACTGTGTGTTGGTGTTTGGATGTAGGATTTATGAAATGGAAATATAAAGATTCCGGGATTGGGTCGAAAAAGAAGATACATAAGTAACTCTATTAAAACATGGTTAATTGGTTTTTAAGTAGCCGGTACAAAACTAGTTAATAAAAAATATTTTGATCCCTGTATACTTGGAGCCAGAATATGATATCCAAACATTAACACTGATTATCGCAATTTCAAGTCCCAAAAATAAGAGGATTCCAAAATGCAAATATAAACACCCATATGTTATGGTCCCGACTTATGGATCTGGTTATGGGTCTTTTTAGGGTGAAATCAAGTGACGGGTTAGAGTATTTCTTTGTTGTTCTGCCCTTTTTGTTCGATTTACTCATGAATTTTAAGAGCTCATTAGAGAGAACTCTTCGATCTCATAAACACACACACTTTTCTACTTTTCTGGAAAGACAACTTGTCTGTCCCTTTTCTTATTATTATATATATATATATATATATATATATATATATATATATATATATATATATATATATATATATATATATATATATATAAGATAGACAAGTGCAACTGCTACCAGCTTGTAATCGCAAGGCTTGTAGTAATTAACTACCTAAATTACATAACTGCTTAATACTAGAAAATAACAGGAATTTATTAATAAAAACATAGACATATAAGCTGGACTACTAGGTTACTTTATTGCAGCAACTAGACTTATAGTGATATAACATTACTCCCCTTCCAAACACTGAGCTTGTCCGCAAGCGAAAGAGGATTCCACATAACCAACAACTGAGAAACACCATTACACATGCGATACAGACGGTTCTGGATCATCATTAGAAGATTCAAAAATACCAATGTAAAATAATTGGTTGCAATGGTGACCTGGTGAGTAGATTTCATCACAGTTAAAACAGAGATTCTTCGCTCGTCGCTCCGCTATTTCAGCCCTTGTTAAACGCTTGATGTAGTGACTTGGTCGTTGTGTGGATGATGACGTGTTAGTTTGACTCAGATCAACTCGTTGAACATGTTGTTGTGTTAACTGATTTTCAGATTTACATCGTTTATATAAACGCGCAAAGTACATAGCAGATGTGAGATCAAGTTGGTCGTTGTAATTCTACTTCTACTGCAATGTAGTCTTGCAACCCGCTGATGAAAATCTCCACTTCTTGTTCTGGTCGAAGATGACATGTACGAGCAACCAATTTCTCAAACTGTCGTTGATATTCCTCAACAGATCCGGTCTATTGGAGTTTAACCAAGTCTCCTAACTTACTACGACTACCATAAGAACCAAATCTTCGGCAACAATGGTCCTTATCCTCCCAGTCTATATGTGGGCGATCCCTGTCCAGTTTTAAAAACCAATACTGAGCATCGTCCTCCAGATGTGGCGCCATCATACTCATCTTCTCTTCATCCACAACCCGCTGGTGTCTAAAATAGTAATCACAACGACTCATCCATGGTAAAGGGTCTGTTGACCCATCATATCGAAGAAAATCCAATTTTCAACGACAGTTTGTGACCCCACTTCCTCCACCACCACGATCAGAACCTTCTTCGTTGTGTCGATTGACGCGAGATTCATGTGTGGCGTTGTTGTTAGTGTTTTCTCGGCTTATTTCATCAAACTGAGATTGTATGCGTTGCTTATCCTCGTCGTATCGCTTCATAAAAGCCTCAAATTGTTGCTGAAAGAGTTGCATCGAGTCTCCCATGTCTTGTTGCTCCGATACCAAGTTGTTATGGTCCCGACTTATGGATCTGGTTATGGGTCTTTGTAGGGTGAAATCAAGTGACGGGTTAGAGTATTTCTTTGTTGTTCTGCCCTTTTTGTTCGATTTACTCATGAATTTTAAGAGCTCATTAGAGAGAACTCTTCGATCTCATAAACACACTTTTCTGGAAAGACAACTTGTCTGTCCCTTTTCTTATTATTGCATATATATAAGATAGACAAGTGCAGAACTGCTTACCAGTTGTAACTGCCACTACAAGAAAAAATGGATTTAGTGACCACACGAATATGGTCACTAATAGCACATATTTGGTCGCTAAGTTGATTTAGTGACCAGATGAGAGTGGTCACTCGTCGTCACTAAAAGTCCGTCACAAAATGTAATAGTGATGACATTTGAATATGGTCACTAAATAGTGACGACATAAAGTGGTCATTAAAATTTGTGACAACCTATTTGATCACTTATTCTCGTCATTATGTGGATTAGTGGTCACTATTTTGATCTATTAGTGACCGAAATAGTGACCAGTACATAGCAACATAGTGACAGCATAAGTGGTCCTAATTTAAAAAATATAGCAAAAAAATCAAAAAAACTGCAAATACCACTTTAATACAATTATTTCACGTAAAATGAAAAAGAATTATTCAAACAATAAATTTCACAATTAATAACATCTACATATCCATATTTCTTTGTTCCAAACTAAAAATAAGAATCACCATTACATCCACTTGATACCAACATAACACATAACGAAAACAAAAATAACCCGCCAAGTACTTAATAACGGTTGGGCCAAGCTACGAAAACTAACTTGTGCCTGAGATTTTAGAGAGTATCATGTAAGATACTTCAAAGTCGTTATGTATATACATCAATCTGATCACCTCTGAAATAAAATTCTGTTTTGACCCTTTACTCAACCCGCCGACCCTTGTGTTTGACTCAATAGACATCAAACAATTACAGGTACATTTTAATTTCATCAGAACCTACGATAAATTACTTAATTAGGCATCAAACAAGTAAAATTCCCGATTGCTGTTAACAGCTAGTAATGCATAGCAGTATGAAGGAGCTCACTTAGATTATGTAAATTGTTCATGATATAAAAATCTTTGCAATCAAGCACCTCTCTTGCATTGAATTTAATATACCTTTGGAGCCAAAGTAGCTTTTCAGTCATCTTGAAGTAGCAAATAGCAGATCGAGCAATTATGGGGCCTGCAGAAATACATGTCATATGTCAACCCCTTGCTATTACTTATATGTCCTACAATTAGAAATAAGAAAGCAACAGACCTGCTAATTAACTTAACAATGCTAACTTGAAATAATTACCTTCCTCCAATTCATTTACTTGGTTGCTTTTTGGCAGAGCGTTGACAGCTAGATTATGTACCTGTATCGATAAGAAAATTGCTTTCAAAACCTAATTATGTTAAATATTTTATTTAGTTTAAGAGTGGCATAAAGAAATTTGCAGACCTTTAGCTCAACTGTGACTTTTCTATAAGCACCAGGACGAATCAAAACAGACTGATTGACCTGTTTTCCAGGAGATAAGCTAATCTAAACATCACAGTACCACAAAATTTCATGGCAAAAAAGTAAAATGGTTCATATATAAAGTAGGATCATTAAATCAAGCTGACCTCGTCTGAGTAGCAAGTCTCTTCTTCATTATCCCCTCCAAGATCCGGAATCCCATTATCTGACACCCAAAGTATCTGCAAATATTACAAGGGACTCAGAGATTAACTAGCAGACCCAATGCTTAATAATATAGTACCAGGTTAAGGGTTCAAATAATATCAAACAAAAGGTAAACCAGAAACAACCTGTTGTTGATCACGTAATACGTGAATTCCCTTAATGTTCTTTGTAAGATCTTTTCAGCATCTTTTGAGTTCCCAACATACTCCACCTGGATATTTTCCCATATAACGGTTATAATATGTTCTTATTTAACGAAAATCAAACAGGATCATATTTAGTTTTTTAAGTTTATAAGTACCAAACCTCACCTTAAAACTGGAAGTATCTCTAGACAAGGAAGGTTCTGATAAAGCTTGGCAAGCTTCACAAAACAGTTTCTCTACAATATTCGGCGTTAACTCTTTATTTTGAACCAGACTGACCATTACCACATGTCCACATGGATTTTCGAATATGATGGAAAATATACAAGATAAATGCCAGTGCCTCGAACATCAAAGCTGAAAATAGAAAAGTAACAAAATACAATTGATTTTAACCTTTTTCTTATTGTAAGCAGTTTTGAGAGCATCATAATAGAATACTGGAACTTAGCTTTTGTACAAGTAGAGAAAAAGGATTGACGATTCTAAGTAACAGCACTCTGTAGTGGTTTTCATATAACTTTTATGCGGGCAGTAAGTTGAGGCACTTCACACGATGCCAAAAGCAAAACTTCATATTGCAGACATGAGAAGTACAGTCATTAGTAACTAACCCTAAGGGGGGAGGGAGTGGTCACCTAGTACCCAACACTACCCAAATTGCCACATCACCCATCCAATAAAAACCCTCCAACTCAAAACTACCCAATTCTACCCTAACACTACCCAAAGTGAAGGGAGTGATACCCAATCCTACCCAATTTCTTTTTTTTTTTTTCCATATATTTACCATTTACCCCTTCCACTTATATAAATAAACACACACTCTTTGTCTCACCACCTTATCATCATCACTTCACTCACTCACTCTTTGCAGTTTGCACCACAACAATGACGTCAGCATTGCTCTCAGATCTAGCTACTGAGATAATAATCCCAGTATGTGCAGTTATTGGCATTGTGTTTTCATTGGTTCAATGGTTTTTGGTTTCAAGAGTCAAGATGACACCTGGACCTCCTCCTTTAAATAGTCATAATAAAAATGGAGGAGGGTTTAATGATCATAACTTTGCTCCTCACCGCTCGGCTTCCCAACCCGATTTGGTCACCGATTTGCGCTACCCGACATGGGCGGGGCGGTGTTACCGATCAAACCGATCGGCACCGAGCCCTACCCGATGCCCACTCCCTCCCCTCTAAAAGGGTCTGAAAGGATTAATAACAAATTCAAATAAGCACATTATATTGTCAGTCGTGATGTGTCTTATTGGGATCATTATCTATAACCAGAAAGAGAAACAAAGATAGAAATTGACCTTGAAATTGATAAGAAATAACATTTTAGGCTAATTATGTTATTACTTTTCTTCTTTACTTTTTTGGATACCCGATATAGTTAAGCCACAATTAAATAACACTAATCAAACAGGCCCACAATTAGATTAGTAGAAACTAACCAGCTGTACGACTACTGGCATAAAGAGAAAGCACGGCCTGAATATCAACATACATAGCAGGAACATTGGAAGTCTCAAACATGAATTGAGTCATCTTCTCTCTGTTAGCCTTAGGGATACCTCAAAGTAAGGATACCGCAAAGTAAGGATACCTCTCCTTGACTGTGCTTCATCACCAACGTAAGCATCTTTTTAGTCCACCATAACACCGGTATGTCTTGGTCTACCAAAAATACTTTGGAAAAACTACCCTCGAAGCATCATCACCAGCAAACACAACCTACAGATTTCATAAAACAAACTCAAATCAAAGCAAAAAAAACAATTAAAATTTTGAATTAACAAGTATCGAATGATACAAACCTTCACCATTCCAGTACCATTGTCACAAACTAGGGGCTGAATATATTCGGTATTGGCCATTTTCTATGGACTGTAATACAAAAATAAAATAAACAGTCACTACGCCATTCGCTTGTCAACTTAAATAACAACCTTCAATCAGTTGCGCATTGTGCATAAATTGATAAACACCACAATTGACACTATACATGAAAATACTAAGGCATGCTCATTTCACTTTCTTCCTAACAATTATCTAAATCTCACTTCACGAATTTATTATTCAAAAATATCAAGTTCAGGTTTCAGCATAATGTGATTATATATATACATAATGCTAATTATGCCTTTGTAAGCATCTAATAATCAAACACAACTAATTTTTATAATGGTGTTGGCCTTCGATCATTTTGAGCTTCTTTTTTCTATTCGAATTTCGAAGAGTAGCACTAAAACAATTCATCCACCTTTACTCATCTTCGTATCCTTAGTTTTCCAATTAAGTTAGACAAATCAAGCTTCAACTTTTGCAACTAACTAACTAAACTACATTATCTAATTTTGAATTCACATCAATGTAAGAAAACCACAAAGTTAGTTCAAACCAAAGAAACTCACCCACTATTATTATTACGACTCCCCACATGTATGGTCGCATATGTCATGCCTGCTATTGGGCTAACAAGTGCGAAATAACATGCTCTAACTGCAAGTCTAAGAACACGCTACATTGCCATTGTCAATTCACTACAAGAACAACTACCTCGGCTCATTATCTATTAAATTACAAACATTAAAACACCTTGAGTTCCAACTTTATGTTAAGTAAATGCAATTAGACAACCCACGTCACAGGACCATTAACACTTTAGTCAAGCTGCTCTCAACACATACGCAAAACATAGTCGTAACCATAAGACTAATTATCTACAAGTATGAAATAACAATACAAACTTATAGTGCTAATCCTGCTACAACATTTCCCTTGCGCCTTCTATCAAGCACTTGTCATGCGTAAAAGGCCTACCGTTATCAAACACTGAATTTGCTACAACATTTCCCTTGTGCGTTTTATCAAACACTTGTCATGCATTAAAAGGCCTAATCACATTAACATTACACTTATAAAAGAAAATTTGCATAGAGGACTAAAATTCATTTATTGCACACAGGACTAAACACATAATCAATATCTAACCAAACAAAATTGCAGGAAATATACCTATCATGAACTCGAAGCAATTCCATAGAACTAGAGGCAATTCCGGCGAGTTCTAAGCAATTCCGGCGAGTTCTGGTATTTAATTGCGGAGGGTGGAGATGAGATATGTATTTTAGTCTTTGTTTTTTTTTTGAAAATTGACTTTCATTAAACACCAAAGGCAAGCTATCTCTAAGGCGGAGAAGCAGGCCGAAAACCTACAGAAAACGAGAATACAACGGACCAAGAAAAAACCCAACACTACCAACCGAAAACCCCTACTAAAAACCTATGGAAAACCTAACGATAGCACAATCATTTACCGACATCTTGATAACCTTCACTTCTCAAGATCTTATGAAGCTCTGGCATAAAATCCTGCAAATTCTCAACCCCTAAAGCCCTAGCCAAAGCAACTGTTTCTTCAGCTTCTACGTCCAACGGGCTACGATCAATTCGTATTCCCGCTTCATGAACCAAATCCTCGACAACCGTCTGTTCCACCACCTGATCATTCTGCAAGTGTAGCTCCGAACCCATGTTTAGATCTGGAGTACAAAAAACACCATGCGATTCCCTCTCTTCGTTAGTACCCTGAGGTGTAGATGTTGCCATAATACCAATTAGTCTATCTAACCCAAACGGGTCATTATCGTCCCTTGAACGTTTCTTTGGCCTTTCTTGAGAACCACTCGCCTCCCCTATTCTTGATCCCATTTTTCCTTCTATACTTCTTACGAAACCCCGGCGTACCTTCCTTCGAAACTGCGAATCCATTGACCGAAGACTCGGCATTCACTTCAAAAGGAGTACCGGTAACCGTATTAGGTTCGTTATCCAACCGAACGTCTCCCCGGATTTCACCCATCTCCAAATCATCTCCATGCACAGAGTCCTCCTTCCACTCATCCTCCCTATCAACCCCATTCTAATGAATTTGATTAAAGGATTCAACATTTCTTCCTTCCTCACGCGCATCAACGTCCTTCAAACAATCAGGACTCCATTCACCCACGTCTTCGTCTATCCAAACTTTATATGTATCCTCTCTCCACCTGATATCCACCCGATCAACAATCCTACCACGAGATTTGCATAAAACCCCTATACGAGCATACGAGAAGTTGTTATCCTCAACCGACTTCGTGCCGGTGCACAACCTCCCCATACCGATCGCCACCACATCTAATACTTGATCTATCGCTAGCTGAACCGAATTCCATGCACGCAACCAAGCTATTCTCTCATCCACTACCTTGCCTTTACCCTCCCACTTCTGTAATTCAATGAAAAACATCGACCACATCTCTTTATCCATCAGGAAACGATCACAGTCATCCAACCCCTTAAAGACCAACATAACATTAAGACCACTAATGTACTTAATTGCCACGTAACTCCACCCTCTGTTGCCCAACATTGCCTTCAGAGTAATGAGAGTCTTGACGTCAATAACCTTACCCACCAAAGACAAAGCGTACCACGCAGAAAACCCCTCTATATTGTCGTCTACTTTGATCACGTCCACCTTGTTCTTATTCAATACCGTATCAAGAAATGATCTCCCTCCTCCCACTTCAGTGTTATCATGACCTCGAAAAACCTGTTTGCCCACCCCATTAAAAGCTCCCCCTGAATAAGTTTTTGCTGTGGACACATACTCCCCCGTCTTGTCCTTCCTTTTGTTCACAGACTTATCATTATCAACTGTGTGACCATCCACAAATCTTGCCAAAGTAACAAACAATTTATAGGAACCCATCCATAAATCACCCATCTCCCCTTCCAATCTTTTCGCATTACCAATGTCCCTAAATGAAACTAAGGCAAACCTTTTCCCCATCCTATCTAGCTTCCTGGCAATATAGGACCCATATTTTTGTCTTTGTTAACACGATATTTAGTGGAATCGGTTGAGATGCAAATATATTTAGTGGAATCGGTTGAGATGCAAATATTTTTATTATCTATTACTATATGTACCCGCGCGATGCGGGTACCCTGTGACTGAATTTTCTGGTAATGTGATGTTATGCAGTCATACATTTTTTAACAAGTAATTTAGAAATAATAATAACGGAGATCTTGTTTAGTTTTCTTTTCCTTTTCGAGTCTAGGTAGATCTTTGTTATTAGTTTATTACTGTGAGTTGGGGAGTGACCAGTGGGTAGCCTAACAAACAACAAAAAAAGAAAATCTTACAAAGTTAAAAATGTTTTTTCAATAATGTAACAGTTCACTTTTTGTTTTTTAGTCAAGTGAGTTATCGGTCGAGGGGATGAACCCTTCGTCAATTTTGGAGCCGACCGACCCAGTTCGACTCTCATGCTGCAATGGCAGCGACTCAGTCGACCGACCACTGCGGGCAGCCTAATGGCTTTATTTTTAAGTGCTTGGCTTAGTAGCTTGATTAAATTGTACATTGTGGTTAAATGGTTGTAGAGTTTGGTGAAAGGGTAAATTAAATAGTGTGTTAATTGTATATGTTGAATAGTATTTTTTTTAGTTTTATTTATGCTTCAAATAGTTGTAACTTATGCTTTTTCACTTGTATTTACTTAAGGCTTGACACAGTGGCGAACTAGTTCGCTTGTGCCACATCGCCTTTCTCTCTCCGACGACCGACGACGACCTAGTTGCCACAAAGGTGACCTAAGAATTTTTTTTTTTTTTTTTTTTTTAATTTAAATATTTTTAAAACAAAATTAAACTTCATTAATAACATTACAACAATAATTAAAACTTAAACTAATAAAACGTAGACGTTACAATACTTATTAAAACCGAAAAATCACAAAACTCTTCATCGCCGCCACGTCTTCGCCACTTTCGCCTTCGCCTTCAATCTCTTGATTGCTCGTGATTTTCACGCTTCTCCAAATGTGTTCAACCAAATCGATTTTACGCTTAGATGAGTTGATCGATCTGTTAACTCCTGAGTAACTACTAAGGATTCTACATGGGATCTTACTGGATCATGATCACGGTGGCCCTCTTGTGGAAACCATGTAGGACAAATCTCCCGCTGCTTGTGTTTGATGATCATATTATGTAATATGATGCATGTATACACAATATCTTCGAGATCCTGTTTATGCAGCCCTCGAGCCGGAACTTTAAGCATTTTTCACTTCTTCTTCAACACATCGAAAGCTCGTTCCACATCTTTCCTCGCTGCTTCGTGCTTCCTCTTGTACAATATTCTTTTTTCATCACCAGTAGGAGGATTTGAAATGGACTTAATAAGAACATACCATTCCGGATATATCCCGTCAGTAAGATAATATCCCCTTTGTAAGCAACATCGTTAGCCTCGAATTCAAGTTCCGCCGCTCTCCCATATTTGATATCATTGAAAGCAAGGAACGATATAAAACGCTTATATCGTTATTCATCCCGGAGACACCAAAGAACGATGCCAAATCCATAAATCTTGGGAGGCGACCGCCCAATAAAATGAATGGATGTGGCCCGTGATCACCCTTAGCATATTGACCTCTCAAACTATTTGGGCAATTCTCCCAAGGCCAACTCAGAAATCAATGATTCCCATCATCCCGAAACCCATGCTTATGCTCGTGATGCATATAATCTTTCAAGGTCGAATACGCTGGGTTTCGCAAATACCAAAGACCATATAACTCCATGATAACCGTGCAAAAGTTACGGAGACAATCGCATGTTGTTGTTGCACCCACTGCAGATACTCGTCAAGAGAATCAGAACCGCCACAGATCCCAATTGACAAATTGCCGCAGACACTTGACCAATGGAGAAGTACCAAGTAGCCCTCTACAATCAGGAGTTTGTTGAAATTAAGGAGAATAATTGGTTACCTCTTGCACAATTTGAGTGAATAGGTCTCGGCAAGATCCGGAACCGCCGACGGAATGTTTTTTCATATACAATGGTTCTTCTGAGAAGTAAGTGCAACTAAACGATTATGAGCACCTACACGATCCCTAGCCGTGTGGTTTCGTTGAGCCTTTAGCGTTGACGCTGGTAAGTGTCCCAAGCATACCAGAACTCCATAAACTCCGTAAACTCGCTTATAACTTCTTCCTCGTCGGAAGACGAAAAATTAAAAATATCTCAGAAGACATAATTATCAAAATGTGTTTGAAAGTGTTTATGAGAAGTTGTTTGAAATTGTGTGTTTAAAAATGTGTTTGAGGTTGGTATTTATAATGTTGTAAAAGTGGTAAAGTTTTGGAAAAGTGGTAAAGTTTTGGCTTGTGAGACTCGGTTGTCTCCTCAACCGAATTGCATGTTCTTCTCTCCTCAACCGACCTCGACCTTCTTACCAACAATGGGTCGACCTTGCTCGACCGATGCCCTCAACCGACGTCGACCTTAGCCATTGTGGCTAGCCTAAAAATTCTATATTAGGAAATCTTAAAAAAATTAATGGGAGGGAAGGTACAAGATGCATTATAAATAGTATAGATATAGATTATATTACAACCATTTAGTGGGAATAATATTTAGCGAGCACATAGTGCATCTTTTGCGATTTGTTGTTCACTAGTATGCATATGTTACGTAAAATTATATCACATATACAACGCTAGCAATACATGTCACACAAAGTGATCGGCATTTTCGTCATTAACTTCTAAAATTTTAGTGATTCGTAATGTCATCACTTTTTTATATTGAAAAAAATCTCACATGTACTTAGTGACAAAGTAGTTACCACTTTTAAGCTTGGTCACTAACTATTTATGGATGACAAAATATTAATGTCCATGTGCTATATGGTCACTATTTTGCTTAAATAGTGAACAAAAAAAAGTCGGCACTAATCTAGTCACTAAAAGCCCTTTTTCTTGTAGTGTGCAAGGCTGCAGTAATTAACTACCTAAATTACATAACTGCTTAATACTAGAAAATAACAGGAATTTATCAATAAAAACATAGACATATAAGCTGGACTACTAGGTTACTTTATTGCAGCAACTAGACTTATAGTGATATAACACCATATAGTATTCATTAGTAACACTGTGCAACAAACAATGATAGTATGTCGCCCAAAGACCAATATCAACCACTACCCGTCCACCAAAATCTACTTGGTTCTCAATCATCATGCATAGTAGGAACCTAAAAAGAAAGCAACATTAATCATATATTTCACCGTCTCACATAATCCTCGCATCATATTTTGTTGACGAAGCGGTTGTCCGTAATAATGGAAATACATCTTAGCAAACGATGCTTCAATTTCATCATCGAACTTGCTTTTGGAGGAAGACACCGTTCCATTTACTAAACTTGATCTTGTTAAAAAAAACAATAAATAATCAAGTCATCTACTCCTTCAAAAATATAACTTTCATGTAATGTAATTATCAACAGTGTTTATACTACCTGAGTGGTTCAAAAAAGAACTGCAGCTCCGGTGACTGGAATATCGCCGACAAAGAGGGAGATGAAGCGTATCATTAGTCATTTTACAACAAGTGACAATTATTTCTCGATGTGATTGAGTTGCACACCAAAGGTTTGTGATACGCTTACACAGCGCGTTCGGGGTCAAAGGAACTTCCTTTTCGTCGAGCAAGTTTTTCAACACCCTAGGCAGAACCTAATCGCTGTAGTGTAGTATTAGGGTAAGCCACGGAATTGATATCGTTCTCTAGGGAATAGGAATGCTAGTGAGAAGTTACTACGCTAATGTTGGGGTTGAGGAAGATTATTTTTATCTTTTTATGTTTTTAGGAAATGGAAAGGTACGTGTAGGACCGTTAAAACAAGAGATTCATGTGGTTCGGGGTCGGGAAGCTCAAAGAATAAGAAAGACATGGTATTATTTAGATTGAAGAAAGGGAAGATGTGTGTTTCTAGAGAGAAAGAAGAAACCACACACTTCTTTACAAAATGTGAATCTTCCTACCCTCCTAGTTGGGACTAGGAGGTGTATTTATACTTCTACAAGTCTAACTTAGCATAAATGACTAAACTAGTCCTTGTGAATGAGTAAAGAAGAACTAATGCAATTCCGTAATGACTTCACTTTAGCGAGGCTAACAATCTCTCCCAAGTGATGTCATACGGAGTTGCTTACAATGTTCCCTACAAGCAAAATTAAATACAAAACATAAGCACAACACTCTAAGAGTGTCTTCATAGTCTTCAAACTTCATGAATCTTCTCACCGCCATCTCTTTACTTGCAGAAGAACAATATGAGCAAATCTAATTAGGGATTAAATCGAACTTTTGCTCTCCCTAATTAGTGCTCTCCCAAACCGACAACCTTTCGATGAATTTCCGAATTCAAGAAGTCTTTTGATAATTAAATTAGAACCGCCTTTAGTCTTCTAACACGCAATGAAAATGTAGAAAAGATCGTCGACTCGACCTTCTTCAAGATTGTCCATTCGGGGAATAAGATATCAACATCTTCATCTCACCAAATGCCTTCCGCTTATCTTTCATCTATCAAATCAGCCCATAATGTACACATTTCTCCCCGATGGTTACGATTTATCGAAATCAACATACAATTGTGTACATGAAGCATTAATCGAAGCATTCTATCATAAATCATATCGCCCTTGAGAAGATGTCGATGAACAATACCATTTGAAATTGTCTAACTCATTTCAACCCCCTGTATCAAAATTCAACGGCTGTCTGTAGTAACCACATGTGAGGATAACCCAATATGACGAACTTGAGGATGAAGTAAAATCTCCCGGAATAGTTACTTAAGCTTGTACTATCCTTGTGAAAAAGAACGGTGTACCCATTGTACAAAACCTCTTGACGTATCCTCAACTACGTGAGACACCGAAAGTGATAGCTACTTTGTGGGTTAAGAGAGAAAGAATCACAAAAGTAACTAGATAGCAAGTCTTCATCACACTTGATATATTTGCCCAGACAAGTCATCTTCGCGGAAGGGAAGAAAGAAAGAAGACGAAATAAGTAAACTCGCCCGTCAAACGTCACTTCAAACCCGAATAAATAATAACGAGTCATCTTCGTAGTCACATTAAAATTCATCGAAAACTTTTAGCCGTGGAATAGTAACCTCGTGAAAATTTGTTAAACCAAAAATACCACTCTTTTGCTAAAAATACTCCAAAATGCGTACAGTGTATCTTTAGGACGAGCCAAGCACTTGATATAACAACAACTAAACGGGCCCAATCCAATAAGTAATATGCCCGATGCAGCTCATATTGCGGATAAGAAGCCCAACAAAGTCCAATTGAAGGGAACCAGTATATAGGATTTACACAATATGTGATATTACTTTGACCTAAACACACGGTATTATGTGTAAACCTAACACACTCATTTGATAAACCGCCTACCAACAAATCTGCCTCTCTCATCTCACACCAAACTCAACAAGAGATCTCATCATCTCATCTCAATAGCATCAAAAATCGATCAAAACTAAATCGAATCTCATCACATGACCATCAAAAATTGATTCATCTATCACACATAACAAGTCATGGGAATCGAATCAAAACAAACACAAACCCACTGTACTTGATATCGTCGTGTCTTCTCCAAACAAAACAATATATCGTGTATACGGCTTTAAGATCCTGGAGGGTCAAAGGTAGGTTTGCTTTACGTGATTTAATTGTTGATTTAGGTCTTTGAACGAGCTAAAGAAAAAGGGTATAACATAGTTGTTATATTCCTTATCTTTTTGATTCGGATATTAGTTGAAGTTATACTTCACAAATCGATGATGAGAATAATTTTCGTGTGCATAGACCATGAGTGGTCTTGATGTTACATTAGCCAAACACGAAAATGAATCTGAGATATATTGATTTTTTTTTAATTTTTTTTTCGAGTCTTGATTGATGATTGTTGGTGTTGAGGATGTGGGTATGGCTGTGATGTTGGCTTCGTTTCTTTTATTTTTCTTATGTAGACTTTGGAATGATGATCGATTAGGACTGAAGTTCAATGAGTCGGTATTTGTATTTTGGTATATGGTTGTGGTCGTGGTCAGTTTTTCTAATAGTATACGCATAAGCCTTTTCTTATTTCTTTTCAGTTCTTGCTTACGCGTAACATTTTTCAAAACCTTAAGCGTAGGGTCAGGCTTACGCGTAAAGAAAGGTCTTATGCGTAAACAGGGTTTTACGCATAAAGCTTATGCGTAAAAACCTTACACGTAACTTTGCTTACGCATAACTTCACAGTTATGCGTAAATACCTCTGTAGATGCTCCTTATGCGTAGAAAAAGAGGGTTTTGACCCTTTGACTTTTTTCCGACGAGTATTTCCGACCAAATATTCCGACCAGCTTCATATAAAACCCAGAAAAGCATAAAACCGCTTTTAACCTTGTTTGACCACCTAAACCGACGGTTTGACCACAAGTTTTCCAATGGATTTGGTACAAAATAAGTCACAATACATATGTTAACAAGAAACCGATTCTTGGACTGTTGGGACACAAGAAATGTAAACCTAAAACTGCATATAAAAAGTGTTGACCTATTTGACCAAAATTATACAAGCACATGTCTAAACTGTTAACATCAAAAGCAGGAATTGTTTTTTCCAACACATAAAACTTGGTTAAAAAACAGTTTAAACACATATTCAAACCACACGAATCTGTAAAAATACACAACCTGGCTCGTTATACCACTTGTAGGACCGTTAAAACAAGAGATTTATGTGGTTCGGGGGGTCGGGGAAGCTCAAAGAATAAGAAAGACATGGTATTATTTTGATTGAAGAAAAGGGAAGATGTGTGTGTTTCTAGAGAGAAGAAGAAGAAACCACACACACTTCTTTACAAAATGTGAACTTCCTACCCTCCTAGTTGGGACTAGGAGGTGTATTTATACTTCTACAAGTCTAACTTAGCATAAATGACTAAACTAGTCCTTGTGAATGAGTAAAAGAAGAAACTAATGCAATTCCCGTAATGACTTCACTTTAGCGAGGCTAACAATCTTGAATTTTGGAACAATTTTAGATTTATACTCCCCCTTAACGAAAGCATATTTTTCATACAGAAAATTTAGAATCAATTAAGTAGCCTACCGTGACCCTTATACAATGATCTTGAAGCCAAAATAGTTGTTTTATCCGTGGTTCGTGAATAGGCTGTGAAAGTAACACAAGAATCATTTGTTTTTGAGGATTATTATTATTTATATCTTTTGTTGTGTTAACAAAAAATAAATATTTGGGAAGGGTTCAGTTGGTGTTTGAAAGGGAGAAGTAAAAAGTGTGACTGCGTTTTTTGAGAGAGTGATTAGGTTATTAGGGTAGTGTGAGGCTTAGTGAGCGTTTTTATACCGAATATTTAGGGTAGAATATTTGGATTTGGGCTGATCAGTTTCTTTAAGTGGTGTTGGGCTGCTACTTGGACTTGGACGGGCATATTTTTTTGGCTTCTAAGATTTGATATCCGAAATTGTGCTAAGAGATTTAAGGGTTAACTTTGCGTTATATAATTTTGAGCTAAAATTGTTAGTTATATTTTCGGGTATATAAATTTAGACCACGGTTTTGATTAAGCATCGTTAATCCGATATTAATTATTCTTTTGGGTTGAGATTTTTCGGGTTCATTGGATATAACTACCGTGCTAGTTATTGGATAACTCGATTCGAAAACATCAAAATTACTTCTTTATCGTCTACAAGATCCGTAAATTCATTTCACACATACCTTCATCAATGGCAACTGATGAAGATCGTCTCAAAACCGCTTTCACAAATGCTATTGCTTCATTCTCCAATGCATGGATTTCGTAGTTCAAACGCAGCTTGCTCAACCACGATGCATATGAGTCAAGAAGGACACATGGTTGATGTTATTGGGAATCGAATGAATTTGCTACGGTATGAAAATGGGGAATCGATGCAATATGCATGATGATGTTGGACATCGGGGGTCGGTTGTGAATCGACAACGGATATCAAAATGGGAATAATCGCTTTATGACTTCGCTCAAAATGCTACTTCGAACCTCAAAGCCATGATTCGGGTTATTCGAATGCGTGTCAAACCAAGGATATCGTCCGAAAAGATCAAGTACATGCTGATGTTAGCACCGAAAGAAGAATCGAATAGAGTTGATCGCCGAGGAATACGCATTCGTGTATCCAGACGGCGAGATAAAGCAAACGATATTGCTAAATCCAATATACACCTACCAAATAGGACACAACATCAAGCGATACTTGTGACACAACTCCCGCTCACGATACGTATCCACTCAATGAGGTACCAAATTATAGTAATGTTTCTAATTCGTTTACTCGTGAGAAGCCACATTCTGTGTCTCCTGCACCTTATTATGACACATATGTGGGGGAGCAAGTTAATAGCAATGTTAACTCTGAAACTTCATATATGGATCCTAATGGAGGTCCAGTTGAACAGAATGGTGCTAATGATGAGGAAACTCATGCTTATTTTGAAACATTAATTAATAATTGTGGTATTGAAATCGAAAAAGTTAGAACGGTCAATCGCGAAGTTAAGGCCGCGAATGCTAAATTGACCGCTGAGCTTGAGAGTTACAAAGAGAACGCAAGAGCCTTTGAATTTCATACAAACAAAGTATCGAATTAGAAATTGGTTATCGAGATTCTGTTTTAAGAGAAAACAATTGCAACTCAAGTATGACACACTTGATGTGAATTTGAACTTGAAAATAAAATCTTTAAACAAGGAAATTTCAACTAAATGACCAACTTTCTAAACAAAAAGCACTGCTTTATGATCTTGAAAAGAGAAGAAACAGCTTGATTGTCGATTTTTCAAAACGAGAAGATTCTCTTCTTGATGAAATTCGGATAAAATGAAACTATCAAAAATTGGAAAATTTTCTTCTTACAACGGGTCATTCCGCTAAAACAAACAAGATGCTTTCTAATCAAGTTAATCCGATTTTTCATATCGCATAAAATGGCCCTTGGTAACAAACCCTTCTTCGCTCCTCAAGAAAGCTCGTAAATCTCGAATGTTTTACACAATGGAAAACCTTTGCATGCACCCATAATTGTACATGATTCTCTTGAAACGTTGGAACTATCTCGAGGAGAGTAGATCAAAATGAAACAAAACATCCGAAATCAAACCAATTGATTATAACAAATGGAACAAAATTAATGGTATTTTGTTTGTTTCTCATAAAGAACAATCAACGTTTTCCACCACACCCAGTGTTTCAAACAAAGAGTCAAAACCAGTTTCAAAATCAGTTCCAACTTCAGTTGTTGTCTCCAAATCTCTTTCGAAAATCGAACAAATGTCTTCAAACAATCCTTTTAACACAAGTGATGCTAGAAGCATTTTAGATGACGTTAAAACTAGAATTAGGTATCTTCAAGAGACTATTAAAACTAAAACCAATATTACAACAAACATCTGGTTTAATAGTTTTGATAATGAAAATAAAAGTTTTTGAAACTCAAATCGCCCTCCGTTAACTCGCCATCGATGCAAGGGTAATTCATTTTGAACAAGCGCTTTTGAAAGAAACAAATGACTTTGTCAAGGATCATAAATCCCTAGTAAAGCAAGCTAATGAAAGTGTTGAACACATCAAAGTTTTGGAAAATTTAAAGGATTCTCTTCAAGATGTTATGACTACCGATATCATGTCCATTATTTTACAAACATATTCTCGTTGAAGATCATGAAAGACTCCAGCCCGAGACCTCCGCAATTGTTTCAAAATATGAAAAGCTCTTGAAAAACTTGAAAAGAAAACGTGTCCTATTTTAAACAACTTGATCGAAAATCGAGGAATGCAAGTTAACAAATTGTCGTATGAGCGTGCCTACAAGGACATGCAAGAGCAAAATGATCTTTTGAGAGCTCAGCTAGGATGTCAAAAAGGAAAGGCTGTGGATACTAAGTTTGCAAATCTCGGGGTTTGGATTTGGGGGTTGGTATTTCTACCGATTACTCTATTCGTCTAATTATCTAAACTAAGGTTTGTTGGCGTTTAGGTCCCAGAACAGGGTTAGATAATCAATGTCAGCAGAAACAAACAACAAGTCAGCAGAAACAAATACCACTAGGTGGTTACCGGATATCACTTGGACCCGTGTGATCACTTTCCAAAGTAAACTATTCGACCCTAATGCCTGGGTTACACGAATATCTACTTGGGATAAGACCAAATGTTTGTTATTGAATTAGGCACAAATCAATAACCCTTGCGCTTATAAGTGTTAATCGTTTTCTATATCTACTTCATGCATAATCAGATCTCCTATTTATAGGAGGTTACTCTGAGCTCGTCAAATGGAATTATGAGAATTAATCGCCCATTAATAGCCTCATAATTATCCCCATTATAGCCGTTAGTGGTTACATGACCAATTAAACGTGGTCATTATGCGCTTGTAATCGCCACTTGAATAGGTCAAAGCCCGTTACAAGCAAAGACCTTCATCAATACTTTCATAGCGCTAGCGATGGGTACACTACTTGGAAACATCGCATATCGCTGGAAACCACAATCGACTTTCCACTAGCACTATCAATACAAACCACTATAAGAGTCGTGGTGTTCATGGACCTTATGGGTGTACACTGCACCTCCTAACCCATTACAAGGTGTGAACTAATCCCACAAGTGCACTAAATTTTCCAACAATCCTCCCAAATTTAGTTCACTTCCTTTGCATGAAAACAAACATTCAACAAAACATGTGCATAAACGAAAATGTCCCGAGGATTGAATTTCCATCTTAGTAAATTACACGCTCAAATATTTGAGAATCGTGGTGTTCTAAGAATTGAACCCTTCAACCCATTTGAATACCAAGATAAAATACACACAAGTTTTCAAACACTTATCAACTCCCGACACTATACAAGCCATGTGTCCATATCCAAATTCATAAATGTTGTAAAAGCTAAAGTCCAAAAGCTTCAAAGCGGCAAAACTTCAACATTCACATAGGTGGTTCCTTTTATTCATGCTCTTGCTAAGCACTTTTTCAAAGAAAATTAACCATTAAGAAGTAAAGACTTCATCCTCCTTTCAAGAGGTTCGAGCACAACCTTGGGATGTAAATAAAACATGTGCTCCACCACCGAATGTTCTTTCCACATTGAACTCGGCCCCAAGTTTCCTTAGGAGGAGTTGGGTGTCCTAGCATTCGGTGACTAAGTTGGACTTAAACCCATCCCTTTAGCGAGACTTTATAACCAAGTCTCTAGCCAAACCCTTCGTCAAGTGATCGGCTAAATTCGTTGAGATCTAACAAACTCTATAGATACCACCCCATTCATGATAAGCTCACGAATCATGCTATGCCCGACACCTAAGTGTCTAGACTTACCATTGTACATTTGGCTATAAGCCTTAGCCAATGTAGCTGCACTATCACATCGGATAGAAATAGGTGCTATAGGTTTAGGCCACAATGGAATCTCAAGACGCAAGTTTTTCAACCATTCGACTTCTTTACCAGCCAGCCTAAGGCCACAAATTCGATTCCATTGTTGAACCGGTGATTCAAGTTTGCTTCTTGGATGCCCAAGAAATTGTACCTCCACCAAGTAGGAATACCCAGCCACCGGTAGACCTAATTGTCTTCGAGTTACCGATGTAACTTGCATCGGTGTATCCTTCCAACATTGATGGGTAACCAAGATATGAGAGACTATAGTCCATAGTTCTCTTCAAATACTTCAAGACCTATGAACTGCTTGCCGTTGATGAGCACTAGGATTACTAGTATACCGCTCAATTTTACCACTACAAAGCCAATATCGTGCCTTGTACAAGTCATGGCATACATCGTGCACCAATTACCCTAGAATACTCAAGTTGAGATACACCTTGCCATTATTAGGCATCAACTTCTCACAAGTATCCATAGGTGTACTCATCGAGTACAATCAAAGTAATTGAATTTCCTCAACACCTTCTCAATATAATGAGACCGAGAGATAGAAATTCTTTTACTTTCATGTTTAATCCTTATACCAAGGATAACATCGCCTCCCCATGTCCTTCATGGAGAACCTTGATGACAATAATTCTTTTGCCGTGTCAACCTCGATTTTGATCGGTGCCAAAGATCAACATGTCATCAACATATAGACAAATGATGACCTTTACCGATTCATCAAATTTGCTATATACACATTTTTCAACTTGGTTAAGAACATAACCACTAGACAAAACCACTTCATCAAATTTTTGATGCCATCGCTAGGTGCCTCGCTTTAGCCCATAGAGACTTAATCAATTTACACACCTTGTTTTCATTGCCGTGCATGATGAAGCCACGAGGTTGGTTCATATAAACCTCCTCTTCCAATTCACCATTCAAGAAAGTCGTTTTCACATCCATCCGATGAATAATCGATCGTGAATAGATGCCAATGCAATCGCTAGCCTTATGGTAATCGACACGAGCCACGTGGGCATAAGTATCAAAGTAGTCTATTCCCGACTTTTGTTTAAAGCCTTGAATGACTAGTCTAGCCTTGAACTTTTCAATAGTTCCATCTACCTTCATTTTATTTTTGAAAATCCATTTGCAACCCGCAGGTTTGCAACCGGTGGTAGATCAACCAACACCCAAGTGTTGTTGCCCATGATGGAATCCATCTCATCAATGATTGCTTCTTTCCGTAAAGCAATATCTCGGGACTTCATTGCTTCTTCAAATGTCTTGGGTTCATCCTCAACAATGAAGCAATAGGAGTATTGGTCTCGAGACCTCATCCTCGGTTCCTTCAACTAAGTATAGTTGAAACTCGTGTCCAAATGATTTTGGAGTCCTCGACCCTTTGCTCTTTCTAAGCACAAAGTTGTTGAACCACAACCTCATCGTGGACCACCGATGGTTCATCATCGTGGACCTCGATACACCAGTGTCATGAGTTCCATTAGGAATCCTCGACTTGGTCTAGTGGACCGATGAGAATCTATTCTCATCAAAGTTTGCATCCCTTGATTCAATTATTGAGTTAATCGAACATATTCATTAGGTTCAACAACATAGAACCTAAAAGCTTTGGAATGCTCAAGATATCCAACAAAGATGCAATCAATGTTTATTTCACCCAAAGTTTTCAACTTTGGATCGTGGAGTCTTACAATGACCTACAACCCCAAACCTTGAGATAGTTTAGGTTGGGTTTCCTTTTAGTCCGAGTTCATAAGGGGTAACCTTGTTCCTTTTGTTGGGAACTCTATTTAGTAAATAGCAAGTCGTTAGCATAGCTTCACCCCAAAACCTTGACTCGATCTGAATAGGACAACATGAAATTAACCATTTCCTTCAAAGACCGTTTTTCCTTTTAGAAATGCCATTTTGCCGAGGAGTATAAGGCGCCGTTTCATGGATAATACCAACAGACCGAAAATACCGAGTATCCATGTACTCACCTCCCTATCGGCCCTTAATATTTTGATCAAAGACCCAAGTTGTAATTCAACTTCAGTTTTAAACACTTTGAATTTATCTAAAGCTTCATCCTTAGTATGTTGATGTGCTACGAATGGTGCAAGTTTTAAAAATTTATAAACACGATTTAACCGTCTAACCTATTAACACATACGAGCAAGTATACTCGTCCGTGATAGCAACGTTTGGTAAGTCGAGATCGTCCCAAGGGATTTTGTGTATGAAATTGTTTTTATATGAAAAGATTCCAACAAGAAAGCTTGTCAAGGCTTCCTCCAATAGTTATGTTATAACGAAATTCAATAATAAGAAATATATATACTTGTGTGTAGTCTATAATCAATCATAAATAGTGTTCATGAAGGTTTGGTGTATACTCTTGATGTGATGCACAAATCATAAGCAAATGATTCTCCAACCATGGTATGTGTTTGTAAAAATCATTCAAAGAACAAAAACATATAGGTAATCCTTTCGGCCCTTATCCTAATGATTATCCTTTAGAAATTCCATTTGTTTGCAACATGTTCTTATTAAATTTGTTCTTACGAATCTTTCGACCCTTTCGTGATGAAAATGTTCCTAGTCTTGTTTTAATAAGCAAACATGGTGGTTGTCAATCACCATATCCCCATACTAGTTTGTCACTCAACTTTTTGGAATAAAACAAAAGAGAAATCCTTTCGGTCCTTTTTCTTAAAACATGTTTTATCAACAAAGCAAACCAAGACTGGTATTTTTCCAACAAACTCATTTAAACAAGATCATATATACATGCATTACATTTTGAGAACACTAGAATGATTAACTACATCCCAACACACAAGTATATCCCAAAACTACTCCATGATAATAATAAACACAAATCATAACAAAGTAATTCCAACAATTCAAGAGAATAGAATTCCATAACAAAGTTCATAGAATACCTAAACTTTTGTGATTACAAGAATTAGAATTCGTGGATTGTAGCAACCACGTGCCTCCAATCACCTAGATTCACCGTATAACTCCAAACTACCAAAACTATGGATGAGAATTGTTCCCTCCTTGCTCCTGGACGTTCTACAGCAGGTACTAGACTTTTGGGCTTGCTAAAAATGGTTGGTATTAGTTTTGGTGTAAACTAATACAATTTTGGTTGTGTCACACCTAGTAAACTAGGACTAGGTTCATTATATAGCCACAAATGCTTGTCCAACTGATAAAAAATGTTCTCCTCAAGTTAATATCAATAAATGATCGGCCTCCAATGATTATGGGGAGTTAAGGCAACAATAAATGCAACTTTGTGTAATCAGCGATTCGCAACCGGATCGATTACGTTTGATCAATTGCCCAAACGGATCCGTTACGAGTTACGACCGATTGGTCTGGTGTTCTGATTTGACTTTGTTGACCTTTTCTCTTATATGCTTCATTCTTTGCTTTCACGATGATTTCCAACGCAAAACTTGATCTCTCCTTGTCAGAGATACTTAGAAATCATTGTACTTCCCAATCATTGAATCCAAAAGCTTCCTAGCTCGACTTCCTTCCTCGTAATCTTCCAAATGTGCATAAAACTTCATTTCTTCATCATTCGTGATACCGCTACATACACACACAATCGCATCTTTTGCACTTTTGCAACAGCTTATGAGTAAATATAGCCGATTATCATGCATTAAAACTAACAATAACGCTACTAAAAACATGTTCATTTTAGGCGTTATCATATGTAAAAGATAGACTTAACAAAACCTAGAAGCATCATCAATAAATGTCACAAAGTACTTCTTATTCCCAAAGATGGAGTGGCATGCAAATCACACAGTCACTGTATAAGCTCCAAGAGCTTAGTCTCACGACTAACACCTCGAAAAGGTTTCTTAGTTATCTTGGTCAACATGCAAGTTTTACACTTTTCAGTGTCCATGTCAAATGTTGGGATTAACCCATCCTTAGACATATCTTGCATTCTCTTATAGTGGACATGGCCAAGTCTAGCATGGCAAAGGGTAGAGTCAGTCAGGTCAGTGGTGGTCACAAAGGCTGAATTTATACTATCAATGGCAATAAATACACTATCAGTGGAAATATTAAGCCTGAACATTTGATTACATAAATAACCAAAACCAATAAAAACACCATTCTTAGAAAGAACAAATTTATCAGATTCAATAACTTGTTTATATCCATGATTATTCAAAACACTACTTGAAACCAAGTTTTTCCTTATATCAGAACATGAATAACATTAAACAAAGTTACAATCTTTCCGTAACTAAACCTAAGATCTACACAACCATGACCATGCACCAAGGTCATAACTCATTTCCCATGTGAAGAATAGAACCATCATTCAATGACTCATAAGTCTTGAACCGACTTCTATCTTTGCACACATGAACTGTGCACCGAGTCAACCCACTACGCAACATCATCACCCCGCACATAATGAGATTCGAGATACATATGTAGTCCCTTTAATGTGACCATTGGCTTTACCACCAACTTTAACACCTTGCAGTCCTTTTAATGTGACCGCTTTGCCACATTTCCAACAAGTAGGTGTTGCCTTCTTGTTAGGATCTCGCCTTGTGTTATCATGATATTTACGTTTGCCTTTGTTGTCATTGTACCGTGGAGTTGTTATGCTCCACCATATTGACAACAGATGCACCAAGAAGATTGCTACTCTTTGGCTTGTCATTATCCCGCACCTGAGAGATTCCTCAATGCGCAAATGACCGCCTAACTCAACCGTAGTTAACTCCTCTTTCTTATGTTTCAAGGTATGCTTGAAATCTTTCCAAGAAGGAGGAGTTTGTCAATGACACAAGAGACCCAAATAGACTCATCCATGTGCATATTATGTTGTGTAAACCTTCCAAGTATACCAAGAAGTTCATTGTATTGTTCCATAACCGGTCTTGAATCACCATTTTGTAATTTGTGAAATTACTAACAAGGAACTTATTACTTGATGCATTCTCACCATATATTTGGCATCCAAGGAGTCCCACAGTTCTTTGGAAGATTCAATGTTCGATAGATATCAAACAGAGAATCGACATACCATTGAGAATTAAGCCTCTGATATGTAGTCATCATTCTCCATTTGCTCCTCCTCCTAATCGCTCAATCGTAGCATCATCCCCATCATCGTGAATAGGAGTGGTAAGCATACACCACACTCATGCTTGACAAAGAAGAAGTGCATCTTCTTCGCCATCTCCTAAAGTCCACCCTTCAAACTTATCCAAATTAGCAAAGTTTGAAGCCATGTGTTTCATTGCGGCGGTTGCCATTGATTATCAAAAATAGTTTACTTTGATTGTTGGCGTTTAGGTCCCGAATGTGGTTAGATAATCAATGTCGTGAAACAAACAACAAGTCGTGAGAAACAAATACCACTAGGTGGTTACCGATATCACTTGAATCGTGTGATCACTTTCCAAAGTAAACTATTCGACCCTAATGCTTGGGTTACACGAATATCTACTTGGGATAAGACCAAATGTTTGTTATTGAATTAGGTACAAATCAATAACCCTTGCGCTTATGAGTGTTAATCGCTTTCTATATCTACTTCATGCATAATCAGATCTCCTATTTATAGGTAGTCAAATGGAATTATGAGAATTAATCGGCCCATTAATCGCCTCATAATTATCCCCATTATAGCCGTTAGTGGTTACATGACCAATTAAACGTGGTCATTATGCAGTTGTAACTGCCACTTGAATAGGTCAAAGCCCGTTACAAGCAGTACCTTCATCAATACTTTCATAGCGCTAGCAGTGGGTACACTACTTCAGTGGAAACACTGCTTCAGTGGAAACACTGCATATCAGTGGAAACCACAATCAGTACTTTCCACTAGCACTATCAATACAAACCACTATAAGAGTCAGGGTGTTCATGGACCTTATGGGTGTACACTCCGTACCTCCTAACCCATTACAATGTGTGAACTAATCCCACAAGTGCACTAAATTTTCCAACAAGGTGAGGGTAGTCTATGTCTAATTATTGTCTGCTCGTATGATGGTTTAAAGATGTGTTTACTTAGGTTTTATTACTCCTTAATTATCTCCTATTGATGGTTGAATTGTCACGTCCTTATTCTTAATCGCGTTGTATGTCTAAGGTCGTAGGATATGCGTTTGTCCCTAACCTAACTCTTTGAAACTACCAAAGGTTATCGCCTACAAAGTCTCTAGGGTTTATAAACTTTAACTCTAAGGTACTCTTCGGATGGTTTAGCCTACAACAACTCTAGGTGTTATAAACTAAGGTTCACAAAGATTACTCAAGCATTAACTACACAACGGATGACCTATCGCATTACTAGATCATTAACAATTAAGATAAGAGACAACCAATCAATATTCAATAATTAAGTTTCATATTCCCTAAGCAAACATACAAGTAAATTAGCCGGACATGGAGAACATGCAAGCATACACACAAGTAATTGAAGACATAATTAAATTAATGCAGTAAAACACTTATCTTGATGTAAGATAGGGTTTAGAACCCTAAAATACTGTACAAGACAGCCTTGGTTCGGTTTAGGTTTTTTACTCCAAAAGACTACACACCCAAAACTAAAAATTCGGATTATATATATAAGATTACATATGCGACGGCGTCACCTTTGATTTGTGACGCCGGGTCGCCGCTGTTGGGGTTTCGCCTTGGCCACGTTAGTCTTGCGACGGCGTCACCTTATGCTTGTGACGCCGTCCTTTCGGTCTCTCGACGCCATCTGGATCAAATCTAGGCCGTCGAGCCGCGACGACCTACTCTTTTAAAGCCCCGACACCGCCACTTGTAAATAAGCAATTTGGCTCTTGAGCCGTCAAAAGTGATGCGACGGCCACGATTAACACCGACGCCGTCCCCTTCGCTTTAGCACTGGTGTCTCGATTCTCGACTTTGGCCATTTTCTTCAGATATTCGCGCCTTTTCGTCCAAATAAGTGTCATTCCAGATTTTGCCTTCAAGATACCTAAAAGTGAAAATGAACGATATTAAGTAATAACGGATACAAAGTGATCAAATAAGGGCTTAAACGACCTCAAAAGGTACATTTAAAACCTTATCAAATATCCCTACACTTGGTATTTGCTTGTCCTCAAGCAAATGTGCTTTTAGCCAATTAATTTATAAGTTAGGGGTCCCAAGCATTGGTTTAGAATAATCCACAACACATATAAGCCCCGAAAAGTCATAACAAGCACGGAAATTACATACTAGCACCTCACATGGGGTATTTGGATACTCACATCTCTCGGTGTATATGAAATATAACAAGTTGGAAATGGAAGATAAACACTCATTAACCGGTCCTAGTACATAGATTACCATAGGCTTGAGACTAGATCAAACCTCCATCGCTTTGGCGAAGCACCTAGGAAAGACTATCAAAGAGGTCTTTAAAGGGTTGTAATGTTAGGCTTACGGTAGGGAAATAAAGGGTTTGGTGGGATAGGCTATTTAGTGGTGGCAAGTCAAAATCTTTATATTACAAGCTTGACGGCAACCAACTGCTTAGCTCATTGGCCACCTTGGAGTCCTTAGGGCTCTTGGGGAGGGAGGTCTTGAGTTCAAATCTCGCAAGGGGTTTGAATGAGGATTTTCCTTCAAGGTAGTCCTTTAATGAAGGGTTTGGGCCTGTAATCCCGTGTTCGAATCTTGGAAAAGGCAAGGGTTTACTCCTATTAATTGTCGTGCCTTCGGGCGGATTAGTAGGGGTTTTCCATCGGGTATTTGAAATAGGCATTTACGCTCGAGGGAGCTCTCTAGCGGACCGGTTTAGACAACGAGTCTAGACCTCCGCTGCCTAACCGCGACACAAAGCACTTAATAAGAAATTCACCTTTCAAAAAAAACAAGCATACGAAGAGTGGCGTTGCTAAGCCAAGACTCGACACTCTAGACTCTAGATACCTGAAGCAAACAAACATAAATTAAAGATAGATGTAGGATGGTAGCCCGTACGTTTTTTTTTTTCATTCTATTTTTTTCTTTTTCTCTTTTTCTATTTTTTTTTTCGATTTTTTTTTAATACACTTTTACTCTACGATCCTCTATAGTAACATCAAAATGATAGGGATTTATAGGCACATCCCTACACTTGAGTTTTTATTACTTTAACACTAATTTGACCCGAATTGAAAAGATCGAAACACTTGGAGTACATTATTACGCAAATAAAGGGAATTTGAATTTAACGTTCCCTTCCCGTAATCTCAAAAAATTTAACTTTTCCCATGAATCCCAATCGTCCCAAAACTGTGTACAAAGGATATGACTCGACTTAGCAACTTATGCAAGCAATTAGATAATTGAACTAAGGGTTTTAGGGTGCTAACAATAATGCCCTAAAAGTGAGTGCATACAAGGTAGGCTAAGGCGATTTGGGTGTACATTTGGGGTGAGGTAAACAATGTTTTCATTGATATTTCGAAAACCAAACATCACGAGAACCGCGAAAAGGATAGGCTCGAGGGTTAACTAGGGTATCGTGTACTAAAGATGAGAACAACGCAAAGGTGTGGGGAATTACTCAACCGATGTGGAAGAAGTAATTATATTACAGTATCAAACAAGGGTTATCCTAATGCCTCTTATCATTTAGTTATTCCTAACTACACAAGTGTAGTCTTACTAGCGATCTCGGGATGCATCACAAAACAAGTTCTAGAATCTATTATACTACCGGTTCACACTCTAAGCATTAAAGATGAATGCTTTAATTCCTACTAATCTAAGGGTGATCCTCACATTTTTGGTGGAATTTAAGTGGTAAAGGTTTTTTGTGCTAGTCATATAACTTCCTATCCATGAGACGCTTTTGTTAAAACTAATGGTCCACTCCTATATGTCATGAAAAAATTTAAATTTGGTGCCAAAATTACCCTAACCGACATTTTCTCATGGTTTATTACACAAATGCAATTGGACAAAGCAAATAATCAAGGATAAGCATAGTTTCAAAGTTCCGCTTTATTTTCCATCCCTACACTTAAACCGAACATTGTCCCCAATGTTCCCAAAGTATCGGGTTATGATAATGGAAGGTAATAAAAGATGAAAGAAACTAGTACTCCCGATTAGCTCGGTAGGATCCGTGTAAAGTGGTGGTTATATCTTTCTTCAAGAAGAACGCTTACGTGAAAAGCTCCTTCTCATCTTATGTATCTCCTTTTGACAAATTAAACCTCGCACACTTGAAGAAAACAAACGAAACCTTCGCGTAAAATCGGCGGTAATAATATATATAGGACTCTACTAAACTAGGATATAATGCTTGTGGAATGGATGTTTACTGAATTTCTTGAAAATTAAGACCGAAAATTCCAAAAATTTATAAGCACTTCGTAAAACGAGAAAGTAATCGCTTTTTTTCTTCTCCGACGCCGTCAGTTGCGATCTCGACGCCGTCAGTTATCCCGACAAAACCGGTCTCATGATTTTCGGAAAAATTCAAAAATTTACATCTTTAGAATCTGGAAAAATTTCACAAAACATCCATTATGACTCGATACAAGCATTTGACTCGAACAAACACACATGTATATCTTTTAATTAATTGAAATTTCATGTTTACGTTTCTTTTGAAAACGTGTAATCCTCCCTACACTTATCCTTTATGTAAAATACCTTTATATGTAATTAAGATGAGGTTAAAACAAAATAAAGCATTTTACAAATTTAAACATGAGAATAAACAATCAATAAAGATATATGACACAAACAAGCAAACAATTAAGCATGGGTTGCCTCCCACGAAGTGCTTTTCTTTATTTATGAGTCTTGTAGCTAGACTCGAAGTCGTGCCCCTACGTGACTTCATTACCGTCACCTTCTTCCTCATGACGGTCTCTATTGGGGGATTCCTTGTTGTAAAAGTGCCCTATGATGCACCTTTCTAAGAGTTCATCCTCTCCCCACTCAGTTCTGTATTCCGGTCCTAAATTCAAGCAATCCTTATAGAAACCGAGAATCTTGGCCATAACATAATCTACTTATCTCTTCTTATCCTCCTCATTCCTATAATAGACCGATAGTTTAAGTTCCTTTTCATCATTGGAGAGTGATGAAAACTTCTCAATCTTAAACGGCATTTGGTAAGCTACATCATCGGTCTCATCTTTGAATCGCACTATTCCTAATGAGGGATCATAAGTCATCCCGGTGTTTTCTATGAAAGGTTTTCCTAGAATAACGTGGGACAAGCTAGGATCTATGGCCGTACTAATATCATCCACAATTATGAAGTCCGTACGAAATGTGAAACTACCTACATAAACGGGTAATCCCTTAATTCTACCAAGAAAATTGCACCTAACCCTAGGATTATCAGGGTCTTTCCTAGTTGGGATAGGCTTCTTCATTGCCCAATTATAGTAGGTGCTAGTCATTATGTTTATTGGGGACTTGCGGTCAATGTAGGCCTTTGCCACGAAAATGTGTCCTATGCAACATGGTATGTTGAGATTCCAAGGGTTCCCAAACTTGATCCTAGGGCTTCTCCTAACATACATGTGACGGAGGTCATGCACTTAGTGAGGGTGGCGAGATAGTTCTTCTTCCGTAGGAAACTTATTGAAATAGTCATTGTCTACTTCATCTACTTCCTTGGTTGTTCCATTCCTAGGTGTTTCATTAACCTCAAGTATCGTTTCATGGTTCGCTTCGTCATTTGTTCTATTAGGTTTCACTAAGGTGATGGTATTGACGAATTGAACGTGTTTAGCTAACTTACTTGGGTCCTTAATATCTACACCGGAAGGCTCGGGAGTTGAGATAGCATTAACCTTTCTATCACTATTAGTCATGGATTTCAAGAGGTTATCTATCTTCCTATCCATCTCGGCTTGTTGTTGGTTAAAACGGTCCGAGAGCTTAGCTATTTGAGCTTCTTGGGATGCGACTAGGTGTTGCAGCATCCCTTCAATGTTTTGTTGGTTAGGGCCATGAGATGGGGGCCATGAGAAATCATTGGAAGTGAATTCTTTGGTTTGTCCCCAATAGAAGTCGGGCTTGCCCTTCCATGCTTCTCGGTATTGTATGGAATTTTCCTCCCGTTCCATTAGTACGCGAGGATGCATAGTCAACGGAAGCTTGTTCGGGGAATTTGGTGCAAGTGCGCATGTTACTACATGGCTCACACGAGGAAGAAACTTTGTTCACATGACGTGAAGACTTAGGATTTTCGTAGGAGCTCATTAGGAATTTAACTTGGTCTTCAAGCTCGAGCATCCTACGGTCGGAAGATTGTGAGTCAATGGAAGGCAAGGAGATTACCTTAACGGTTTTGGGCAACTCACGGGGGTCATTCCAACTTTCGTTGTCATAGAGAGCAAGGTCCTCTATTATACCTCATGATTCTTCCGCGGTGAGATCACTAAGTTTTCCACCGGCTGCTTGGTCAATGCATCGCTTGGTGGGGAAGTTGACATGATCATAGAAGAGTTGGACTTGAAGCCAAAGATCAATGCCGTGATGAGGGACTTTATGGAGTAAGTCCTTGAATCGAGTCCATGCTTCAGAGAGATTCACCTTGACGTTGTTGGAACATCAAGATATCATTCCTAAGCTTAGTGGTTCTCCCGGTGGGAAAAATTGAGCAAGGAAGCGAGAGGTGAGATCATCCCAACTTGAGATGGAGTCGGCGGAAGTCGCTCAAGCCAATTACTAGCTTGGTCCCGTAGAGAGAATTGGAAGAGACGCAGCACGTGGTCTCCCGAGTAGTAGCATCGAGGTCGATGGAATCGACAATTTTAAGGAAATCCTTAAGATGTCGATTAGGATCTTCTAACTAAGTCCATGGAATGCACATCCGCTTTGCACCAACCGGATGGTGTCGGATCGCAAGGCCGTAGTTTGGGCTTGGTCGGGAAGCTCAATGGTGTTCCTATAGCCTAGGTGGCTTGGTCTTGAGTATTTACCAAGAGTACGGCCTCTTGGCGGGTCATTTGGTGGTAGGTTGATGAATGGTGGTTGGTTATCACCTTCCATGATGAAAAGTGATGGGGTTACTAACAAAGGTCACGAAGAAGGGGGATAGTCTACGAGAAAGCTAAAATTGAAAAAAAGTTTACTTGATAGGAATCACAAAGAAACCTAACGAGGTGGACTCCTAACTAGCTATTCTATTCCCGCAGCGGCGCCTAAAACTTGATACGCTTACACAGCGTGTTCGGGGTCAAAGGAACTTCCTTTCGTCGAGCAAGTTTTTCAACACCCTAAGCGTGAACCTAATCGTTGTAGTGTAGTATTAGGGTAAGCCACGGAATTGATATCGTTCTCTAGGGAATATGAATGCTAGTGAGAAGTTACTACGCTAAGGTTGGGGTTGAGGAATATTATTTTTTATCTTTTTATGTTTTTTAGGAAATGGAAAGGTACGAATCTCGGGGTTTGGATTTGGGGGGTTGGTATTTCTACCGATTACTCTATTCGTCTAATTATCTAAACTAAGGTGAGGGTAGTCTATGTTTAATTATTGTGTGCTCGTATGATGGTTTAAAGATGTGTTTACTTAGGTTTTATTACTCCTTAATTATCTCCTATTGATGGTTGAATTGTCACGTCCTTATTCTTAATCGTGTTGTGTGTCTAAGGTGGTAGGGTATGCATTTGTCCCTAACTCTTTGAAACTACCAAAGGTTATCGCCTACAAAGTCTCTAGGGTTTATAAACTTTAACTCTAAGGTACCCTTCGGATGGTTTAGCCTACAACAACTCTAGGTGTTATAAACCAAGGTTCACAAAGATTACTCAAGCATTAACTACACAACGGATGACCTATCGCATTACTAGATCATTAACAATTAAGATAAGAGACAACCAATCAATATTCAATAATTAAGTTTCATATTCCTAAGCAAACACACAAGTAAATTAGCTTGACATGGAGAACATGCAAGCATACACACAAGTAATTGAAGACATAATTAAATTAATGAAGTAAAACACTTATCTTGATGTAAGATAGGGTTTAGAACCCAAAATATCTTGTACAAGACAGCCTTGGTTCGGTTTAGGTTTTTACTCCAAAAGACTACACACCCAAAACTAAAAATTCGGATTCTATATATAAGATTACATATGCGACGGCGTCACCTTTGATTTGTGACGCCGCCGGTCGCCGTCGTTAGAGTTTCGCCTTGGCCACGTTAGTCTTGCGACGGCGCCACCTTATGCTTGTGACGCCGTCCCTTCAGCCTCGACGCCGTCTCGGATCAAATCTAGGCCGTCCGAGTTGCGACGACCTACTCTTTTAAAGCCCGACACCGTCACTTGTAAATAAGGAATTTGGCTCTCGAGCCATCACAAAAGTGATACGACGGCGTCATAGCTAACACCGACGCCGCCCCTTCGCTTTAGCACTGAGTGTCTCGATTCTTGACTTTGGCCATTTTCTTCAGATATTCGCGCCTTTTCATCTCGAATAAGTGTCATTCCAGATTTTGCCTTCAAGATACCTAAAAGTGAAAAGGAATGATATTAAGTAATAACGGATACAAAAATGATCAAATAAGGGCTTAAACGACCCCTCAAAAAGGTACATTTTAAAACCTTATCAGTTTGTGATGGGTTCCATCGGGGTTTTAAATTTATAATCAAGAATTACCGGTTAACTAGGAACACATTCGAGCAAGTATACCCTAGTCGAGTTGTAGTATAGGTTTTGGTAAATCAAGGTCGTCCCAAGAGACTTGGTTGCACTACAAGTGTCGTTTGTTTTTTTAAGCAAGTAACAAGGTCGTGGTTATGATTGTCATGGATCAAACCACTAAGAAAAGCAATATGAGCAAGCACACAAAGAACATACATGTTTAGACACATGATCACAAGGATATTAGGATGTTTAGTTTGGAAAATATATATTATTAAAGGTAACATTTCGACCTCTTGAACCAATAATAGTAGTCTAGTGTTTTATAAATCAAATATACATAAGCCTCAATCAAATGGTCATGTCATGAGCCTTATGCCTAAACAACAAAGAAATAATCCTTTCGGCCCATATACTTTGATGTTATTAATTCGTGAAGTTCCATTTACTTGAAAGATAATGACAACACATATTCAAAAGATTCCTTTTGACCTTAATCCAAATTAAACCTTTACTTGTTATGTTTATTAATTCTCTTGCACAATCGTCACAAAGTACAAGACCAAAATCATTCGTCGATTAATGAATTGGAACTAACCATTGTTAAGAATATTTTCGTACATTGAACTCAACAATGATCAACCAAAACAATAAACAAGAACAAGTTCCAAATCAACCAAATATGATGTTATCAACATATTCCAAACAAACACCACAATTATCCAAACATCCTTTTATCACAAGTTCTCATATGAAATAAACAGGTATCAAGACAACATTCACAAGAATCACATAATCAACACAATCAAAGAACCAAACATGAACAATAACATTCAACATCATAAAAGTAACAAGGATTTACCCAAAATAAGATTACGTTAGGCAAGGGTGAAGGATTATAGCACTCCTTCAAGCCTCCAATCAACTACAACTTCTAACCATGCATAATTCTAGAAATGGCAGAGGTTTATGGTCTTTTGGAGAGATAATTTTGGTGGAAATTGTCCTTAAGGGTGGAGGCAAGAATTACACACTAAACTAACCCAAAATGGTCTTATTTATAGGTAGAAGCCACCCTTAGCCACCAAGTAACTTTCTTGGGCACAAAGTGTCATAAAGTAGAAGGTTTAGGAGTTATTAGGACCATATTATCGGACTTGGGGCTTAATGACACTTAATATTGCATTAAACATGACTTGGGGAGGTCAGATTGGAGCAACCGTTTCGGTTGCGCTCCAACCGATCCGGTTGTGACCTTTTGCCAGAAAAGGTCAAAAGCCAAATTTGTAGATATTTCTCTTAGCTTTCCGTGGCCGCGAACGGGGGGTCGAACGGAGTCCGTATGCAAAAGTTATGGCCAAAATGGTGAAGGTGTGTCGGGAACAACGAGTCTTCCAATATGTCTTCGTTTTAGCTTCTTTTCTTCATTTCTTTATCGTTTCCCTTCTTGAACTTTATTCTTGAGTCTTTGGACCACTAACTTGATGACTTTACCTTCTCGAATATACTCCACAAGTCTTGCTTTGTCGGGAATTCTTCATACATGGAGAAATCTTCATATTTTACTTCTTTTTTCCGTCTTTTTCTCCACTTTCCTGTACTTGGCTACAAATGAACTAACAAACTTTTGTACGATTAAGTAACAAAATCATATGATTATAGCCAAATAACATATATAAAAGCGAGGATAACGCTACTAAAAACATGCACAATTTGAGCGTTATCAAATTCCCCCACACTTAAACTTTGCTTGCCCTCAAGCAAATCTAAGAAAAGAAAAATTAAACTACATACCTAAATGACAAAACGATAAGAAAAATTAAAAATATAAATATTTTTGTTATTATTATTATTTTTTTAATATATATAAAAACAAGCAAAAAATGAGCGCAAACTCCCCCACACTTAAGGTTTTGCTTGCCCTCAAGCAAATCTAGATATTAAGAAAAATAAATCCCACATGGTGCATGAAATACGATTAGAAAAATGTGATGCAAATCTTCCAAGTACAAGTACGAGATATGATTCATCGTTTTAAGCTTTTAGAGGTGAAAAATCGAGATGTTTGACAATACCCCATGGATTCTCTCGCTTGATAACATGGCTAAGCACCTCACGAAAGGAACGGATGTATAATTCACTCAACACTCAATTTATTTAGTGATGAATAGTATTAAGGAATAGTACACTCATATTGCTCAGTCATGATCTGAATATTACCGTAGGCTTGTACAAGAAACAAAATCCACCGACGTGGCGTAAGCACCAAGTGTAAACATCTAAAGAGGGCTTTTATTCGGGTTATAAAGATAGGCTTCAGGTGATTAAAGAGTATGGATAAGGCATGAGATTATTTATGAAATTGGTGTTAAAAGAAAAATAAGGTTAAGTCTAATACCCATGTTGCTAGTTGCCGAACAATCCGCCAACCCGAAAATGATTATAGTTACAATATTCTCCTCTTTACATATCGATCACCAAATACATATATCGCGTCTTAGCACATTGGCCAATCGATATCTCAAACATACTTCCTCTTCCTTCATCTATAATAGTATAGCACATTGTCATCACATAGTTTTGTTTTTTCATTTTTTTTTGATGACTTATCTTTTTTTTTTCACATACGTCACATCTCCCCCACACTTCGTAAAAGCATACACCACAAAAATACAAATAAGAAGTATGCATCCTTCGTCTTTGTCGGAATGGCACACACGAATGACAAAGTGTGGCTAACTCATAATCATAAAAAACAATCCAACATACCAAGCAACTAGCAACCCACCAATTAGACATTGACAAGGGTAAGGCTAAGGCTTAAAGTGTAAAATATTTTTGTATTTTTCTGGATTTAATAGAAACGAAAAGATTGGCTCGGAGGGTGTACTAAGGGTATCTAGCGCTAAAGATGAGCGCTAACAAATGGGTCCATGTGGGTGGTTAACTAACCGATGTGGTTGGCTAATATATCATTAGATGTAAACGGAAGGCCATTTGGTTTTATTCCTAAGGTGCCTCTTTATCACACAAATACACTTATATCACACGAATGTGATCTTACTGTGGTCTGGTAATGATTTACAAGTACAAGTTCTAGAATAAATAAAATCACCGGCACACTCATAGCAAAAGATTCAAGCATAAAAGATGTATTTGAATAAGAAATAGGCTCAAATCCGCACAATTTAGTGGAAGGGCTATAAAATGTGCTAGCAAATGTCATCTATCCCGAATGGATTGCAATATTAATCGACACATCTCAAGTTTTTCAAAATTACCGATTTCACCAAAGGATTGATCCGCTTATTCTAATATATTAACCTATACGCGTGAAAACAACTAGATCACGAGGGCAAACAAATTCACAAAATTTAAAAATTGGCCCAAAATTTGGAATTTAAAACTAGTTTCGCTTTCACAATAATATTCCCCCACCACACACTTAAGTTAAGCATTATCCTCAATTTGAAAATAAACTTCAAAGCATGTAAGATAGGGAAAATGAAATAATAAGTCCAAGAGAAACGAAACTCCTCGGCCAAAGAAATCGCGATCAAACTCCATATGATAAGATGCTAAGCATAGCTAGCATAAGCGTGTGAGATCAATCGATTTCTCTTCCAACATGTCCAATCAAGAGTGTAAGGTTCACGATCCAACCAATCATTCCTCCACAAGCTTATTAAATCTGCAAAAATAAACTAAACTACAAAAACACGTAAAATTCTAAAACTCACTTTCGTAGGCATCACGGTTGCATTTAGCGTATGCAACAAGCCTTGAAACCCCTCGGTGGCCCGATTGGACGAGTTATAGTCTCGTGAGGGTTTCCAGTGAACATACCCACAAAGTTCAAAACACTTTTTTTTAAAGTACGTATTTATTCACAATGTACTAAAAATTGACAAAACTTTAAAATGCAAAAACCAAATTAAGTGGAATAAAAGAAATGATACTCTTGCAAAAATAAAAAGACATTTAAACTTATTTTATCTAAACACAAACACACAAAAAAAAAAAAAAATTTGAAATATATATATATATATATATATATATATATATATATATATATATATATATATATATATATATATATATATATATATATATTTTGAACCAAGTTTTATTTCAAACCTTTTATTGATAAAATAAAAGAAGGACACAGATCGATAACGAATAAAAATAGACACAAAGTAAATAAAACACTTAAATAAACACATTTTAACTAGAAGAACATCAAAAACACAAAACGATACTTAAAACAAATAAAAGCACAATACTGAAAAGATGCTTTAATTTCATCATCGAACTTGCTTTTGGAGGAAGACACCGTTCCATTTACTAAACTTGATCCTGTTAAAAGAAACAATAAATAATCAAGTCATCTACTCCTTCAAAAATATAACTTTCATGGAGTGTAATTATCAACAGTGTTTATACTACCTGAGTGGTTCAAGAAAGAACTGCAGCTCCGGTGACTGGAATATCGCCGACAAAGAGGGAGATGAAGCGTATCATTAGTCATTTTACAATTAGTGACAATTATTTCTCGATGTGATTGAGTTGCACACCAAAGGTTTGTGATGGGTTCCATCGGGGTTTTAAATTTATAATCAAGAATTACCGGTTAACTAGGAACACATTCGGGCAAGTATACCCTAGTCGAGTTGTAGTATAGGTTTTGGTAAATCAAGGTCGTCCCAAGAGACTTGGTTGCACTACAAGTGTCGTTTTTTTGTTTAAGCAAGTAACAAGGTCGTGGCTATGATTGTCACGGATCAAACCACTAAGAAAAGCAATATGAGCAAGCACACAAAGAACATGCATGTTTAGACACATGATCACAAGGATATTAGGATGTTTTGTTTGGAAAATATATATTATTAAAGGTAACCTTTCGACCTCTTGAACCAATAATAGTAGTCTAGTGTTTTATAAATCAAATATACAGAAGCCTCAATCAAATGGTCATGTCATGAGCCTTATGCCTAAACAACAAAGAAATAATCCTTTCGGCCCTTATACTTTGATGTTATTAATCCGTGAAGTTCCATTTACTTGAAAGATAATGACAACACATATTCAAAAGATTCCTTTCGACCTTAATCCAAATTAAACCTTTACTTGTTATGTTTATTAATTCTCTTGCAAAATCGTCACAAAGTACAAGACCAAAATCATTCGTCGACTAATGAATTGGAACTAACCATTGTTAAGAATATTTTCGTCCATTGAACTCAACAATGATCAACCAAAACAATAAACAAGAACAAGTTCCAAATCAGCCAAACATGATGTTATCAACATATTCCAAACAAACACCACAATTATCCAAACATCCTTTTATCACAAGTTCTCATATGAAATAAACAAGTATCAAGACAACATTCACAAGAATCACATAATCAACACAATCAAAGAACCAAACATGAACAATAACATTCAACATCATAAAAGTAACAAGGATTTACCCAAAGTAAGATTACGTTAGGCAAGGGTGAAGGATTATAGCACTCCTTCAAGCCTCCAATCAACTACAACTTCTAACCATGCATAATTCTAGAAATGGCAGAGGTTTATGGTCTTTTGGGAGAGATAATTTTGGTGGAAATTCGTCCTTAAGGGTGGAGGCAAGAATTACACACACTAAACTAACCCAAAATGGTCTTATTTATAGGTAGAAGCCACCCTTAGCCACCAAGTAAGTTTCTTGGGCACAAAGTGTCATAAAGTAGCAGGTTTAGGATTTATTAGGACCATATGATCGGACTTGGGGCTTAATGACACTTAATATTGCATTAAACATGACTTGGGGAGGTCAGATTGGAGCAACCGTTTCGGTTGCGCTCCAACCGATCTGGTTGCGACCTTGTGACAGAAAATATCAAAATCCAAATTTGTAGATCTTTCTCTTAGCTTTCCGTGGCCGCGAACGGGGGGTCAAACGGAGTCCGTATGCAAAAGGTATGGCCAAAATGGTGAAGGTGTGTCGGGAACAACGAGTCTTCCAATATGTCTTCGTTTTAGCTTTTTTTCTTCATTTCTTTCTCGTTTCCCTTCTTGAACTTTATTCTTGAGTCTTTGGACCACTAACTTGATGACTTTACCTTCTCGAATATACTCCACAAGTCTTGCTTTTGTCGGGAATTCTTCATACATGGAGAAATCTTCATATTTTACTTATTTTTCCATCTTTTTCTCCACTTTCCTTGGCTACAAATGAACTAGCAAACACATTTTTGTACGATTAAGTAACAAAATCATATGATTATATCCAAATAACATATATAAAAGCAAGGATAACGCTACTAAAAACATGCACAATTTGAGCGTTATCAAATTCCTACTTTTCACCCCTACTTTTCACTTCCAATCATCTCGCACCACTTTCTCTTTCAACACATGTTTATTGAAATACCCCAATAATTAGATCACACGCACTCACAAACTAAAAAACAAATAATAAAAATATCCACTATGCACGATGACTGAAAGATGAAAAATTTACCTTTGGCTCCTTGCCAACTGCTCACGCCAACCATGGTTGCTGCGTGAACTCCCTTGCCATTTGCTCACTGAGGCTGCGTTGGGGGTAGCCTTATATAAAATGACTTTGATCCCCTGATTTAATAATTACAACTTTTTAATGTTTATAACTTTAAAACACTCCCAGTTGAAAAACCAACTATATGATGTAAGTGCGACCCATTTGAACTCTTGCTGTTTGCAATTATTCTGTGGAGTTCTTTTTCGGTTTTTGTAAATGGGTTTAGTGGTTTTTTGTTAGTTGCACACCAAGTGTTTGAACAAATATTTGAGTGAATTTGTTATGTTGGAGTGACCCATTTGAGTTTTTATGTAGCGAAAGCAGATAAATTAGCAGTATTAGATGTCTTGATAATGTGACTTTTTTAGACTGTTTATGGTTTAAGCCGGCTGTCTTTGTCTTTCTTGAATTAGTCTCTCTACCCTTGGATAAATTAGTAGCGGTATATGTTATGATGATGTGAATTTTCTAGACAGTTTATGGTTTAAGATATTTGTAGTGATCAAGAAGTTGGTAATTTTTCGGGCGAATTCTCATAAATTTGTAGCATTAGATGATGTTATGACAGTGGAATTTTTTTTAGATAGTTTGCGGTTTAGGGTATTAGTAGTGATTAAGAACGTGGTAATTGTTGAATGGTGATATAGTTTAAGGTTTTTATATGTTTATTTGCTTACGAGAGTTGGGTTTTATGGCGACTGTTTGTTGGTAATTGTTAAGGTACTTAGACGACAGCAAAATGTATTATGTATGCACAAAATTGAAAGTTGGTTGTTTATAACAGTCATTAAAAAAGAAAGAATTTCACTTCGATATAGATTTGGAAGTAAGTATGACTTAAGCCCAAAATGAAATGTCTGACCCATTTGATTTCTAGTTGGTTAGAAACTTAGAAATGATATTGGGGACTTTTTTTGGGGACTTTTTTTTAGACAATTTGTAGGTTTAGATATTAGTAGTGTTTAAAAAGTTGGTAATTCTGTAATGGTGATATAGTTTTAAGGCTTAATTGTGTTTTCTAGGTCTATGGGAGTTGGGTTTTATGGCTACTGTTTGATTATATTTGTACTTGACGTTAGGATGTGAAACAGCCACTTATGCGTTTTGATTATATTAATATTCTTAATATCTCTGTATTATGTTTGCATATTTGAAACCACAATCACGAAAACTTCTTTATTGTTTAATCTAATCATATATCTGTTCGAAATTTTGAAAGTCAATTTTTATATATCTTTTGGTTGTTGTGTAATTATGTTTATAGTATTCACTATTCACTAATCCTACAAAAAGCTGTTCAGGTTCTGTCACGGAGAAATTGCTCGTTATTTACAAAATCGTCTTCTTTTAGCATCATTGATTTTCTACTATGCTCTTCCATTGAGCTCTCGTCGCTCTTTCATTGAGCTCGTCACTCTTCCATCTTACATATTTCTATATGAATCCCATAAGTTCCTTTTGTACTCAGTCAAAGTGAAGGTCTCGTGGACCTGTGATGGTTGCCAAGAAAGAATCCAAAGGTACATACTGGATTACAACTTTTTTTAGTCAGGGAAAATTATCTCATCTGAAGTTCTTACAGAGTTGTTTTTACTTTAAAATGATATTATTTTATGGTTTAGGAACAAAGCAAGGAGATGAAAAGTACAAGTATACCATTGACCTTCCTAAGACAACTTTTGGCATGAGAGCAGATTCTGCTCAAAGGGAACCTGAACTCCAGAAATTATGGGATGAAAATTAGGTCTTTATGAAAGTTGCTGAAAAGAATAACTGGGTTAGTTTAGAAGCTCAATTCAGTTCAACTTGTCTGCTACTAACTTCCTATCTCTACTCATTTGATAGGGAAGTTTTATTCTTCATGATGGACGTCCGAATGTTAATGGTGATTTACACATCGGACATGCATTAAACAAGATTATAAAAGATATCATTAACCGGTATAAGGTATGGTTGCAGCATTCACTTTGCACTGCGATATTTGAAATGAGTACGATGGAATGATGCACTTCATTTAATTACTGTCGTATGGAATTACTTATACAATTGAATATGACAGTTTCTCCAAAACTGTAAAGTTCAATACGTTGCCATGGTCTACCTATCGAGTTGAAAGGCAAGTGATAGTTTGTTGCTGTGTTTTATTTTCTTCTTGTAACTTTTAGATTCAATCATGGGTAACTTTTTGTTGAAAAATCTTAGTATTGCAGTCCTTGGACCAAGATGCCCGAAATGGGCTAACACCAATAAAATTGAGAGCCAAGCAGCTAAATTTGCCAAAGCAACTGTGAAGGCTCAAATGGCGTCATTCAAGGTCAGTTTAAACAGCAAATTTACATAACTAAAGATCCTACATAAGGTCATGTACTTTTAGAGCATGCTTGGTAGAGGGTTATAGGGGGTAGGGAATGGGAAAGATAATGAAAAAAGGTGCTTGGTAGAGTATAATGCAATGGCCCATTACCCAATAGTGGGTAATGAGCCATTACCCAACAAATTGGGGGGAATGCTTTTCTTTCCCTTTCCCCACCATTATCATTGCCTTTCCCTTTCCCGAGTTTGAACCAAGCACACCCTTACTTATTTACATGTAGTATCGATGTTTTTGGTTACATATTCAAACTATCAAGGATTAATAATATAACATTAAACATTTTTACTGTTTGTCTACAGAGATTTGGAGTATGGGCTGATTGGGATCATCCGTATCTCACCCTTGATGGTATAATTAGGTGAAATAATATGAAGCTGCTCAGGTAAAATGATGCTATAGCATATTATTTTTATAAGGGAGAGTTATTTTACATACTAAACTTTTCTCACATACCAAAAGACTCATCCCCCCCCCCCCCCCTTCCATTTAAAAAGAAATCAATGGTTGAGATTAAAAGCATTTTATTATTTCACTTATTTTTTGTAATTTAAATATCTTTTAAACCGTTAATTGTTAAGCGAAAATAATTATACCATCGCGACGAGCATTTAATTATCTTTTTATAGACGGGCACTTTGATATACTTTTGAAAAAAGAAAAAAAAAATTGTTTTTTCACCTTTTTTTGTCTTTTTTTCATTTTTTTTCGAATATGAGATTTGCATGAAAAAATCACATGTGATTAAACACTAATTTGAATATCACATATGATATTCACATGTGATATTAGTGTAATATCATATGTGATTTAACACTAATATCACATGTGATATTCAAATTAGTGTTTAATCACATGTGATTTTTTTCATGCAAATTTCAGTTTCGAAAAAAACGAAAAAAAAAATGTAAAAAAAGCGTGAAAAACACGATTTTTTTTTGTCGAAAGTATATCAAAGTGCCTATCTATATAAAGATAATTAAATGCTTTTCGTAATGGTATTTTTTTTTTTCGCTTAACGATTAACGGTTTGAAAGATATTAATATTTGAAAGGATGAAAGTGGGTTTTTTAAATTGTTGAGATTAATCTCATCCATTAGATAAAATAAAAATAGAGGGAAGATGGAGGGTGGAGATTGATCCATTGGTATGTAAAGAATGTTTTGTCATCAAATGATCTTAAATCATTGTTATATACTTATATTGCTGTTGTTATTGTTATCATATGAATCCTTTTGGCCTTCCAGATTGAAGTGTTTGGGCAGATGGTTTTTAAAGGGTACATATATCGGGGCAGAAAGCCAGTGCACTGGAGTCTCTCATCCCGCACTGCACTTGCTGAGGCTGAGTTAGAGGTAAAGGGATTAACAGCATCTTTGGTGAATAATAGGTTTTTTTGATTAATCAAAATTGGCAACTCTTTCATTGGTTCTAGTTTTAGCTCTTCATATATACTAATAACAAATAGATTTTTTTCATGCAGTATGAGGAAGGCCATATTTCAAAGAGCATGTATGCAATTTTCAAAATACTAAGTACTCCAACTAAAGGTGATTACTCGATGAATTTCTCCCCAAATTATCCCTAGCAATTTGGACCACCACTCCCTGGACTATTCCTGCTAACGCTGGTATGTTGTGTGTGTGTGTGTTTTTTATTTTATTTTTATTTTTTTATTTTTTTATTTTCGTTTTTGTTTGTATGCTTGTGAAGTTATCTACATATATAATATATCACATGCTCATCTGTATTTCCTTTCTTTCTGTATTTTATTTCAGCTGTTGCCGTGAATTCCAAGCTCCAGTATGCTACTGTTGAAGTGCAGTCATGCTCACCTGATGTTGCTTCATCTTCTGAAGACAAAAAGAAAAGATTTGGTAGTGTTTTACATGATGAAAAACCATTTTTCATTGTTGCACCGGACCTTGTGCCAACACTGGAAGCCAAATGGGGTGTGAAGCTTGTAAAAAAATGGTTTTGGGCTCAGATCTTGAAAATTGCAGGTAACTAAAATTAAAATAAAATATTCTTCTATTAAATTTACTTATGCACAACTTTTATATTTTGTGATAGATATGCACACCCGATAAATGGTCAAGAATGCCCTGTTGTTATTGGTGGAGATTATATCACGACAGAATCAGGAATTGGGCTTGTCCACACAGCCCCCGGTCATGGCCAAGATGATTATATAACCGGATTAAAATACGGTTTGCCTTTAGTATTCCCAGTGGACGATGAAGGAAAGTTCACTGAAGAAGCTGGAATCTTTTGCGGGCTTGATGTATTAGGTGATGGCAATGCTGCTGTGATAGATCACTTGGATGAACGTTCATCAATAGTTATGGTAGAACCTTACAGTAAGTGGCATCGTTCATCCATAAATATCAACATTTTCCCAATGAGAGCCAGCCTTATGAATAGTATAATTAAATTATCATTTATTTCATTTTTCAGAGCACAAGTATCCAAATGATTGGCGAACAAAAAAGCCTACAATTTATAGTGCAACAGCACAATGGTTTGCCTCTGTTGAAGGAAGGATTCAAAGAGGTTGTTATGGATACGATTAATCAAGTAGTATGGACTCCGTCTCAGGTACAAATACATATAACTGGCACATAAAATTGTTTTGATCTTCAAAACTCGAAATTGCTCACTTCTAGGATTTGATTGATTTAAGTGCATAAGAATTATCATATTTAGTTTATGGGCTGGTTTCATGTGATAGTAGTCAAAGTGCAAGTGTGAAGTGTTGGCACGTGAGGTGCATGTGTGTGTTTTTAACCACACACATGAGGTGCACGTGAGTCTTTCCACACAACTCACATAACCACTTTTGGCGCCATTTTCCTTCTTTAAATAGCTGTTATTTTTTCATTCTTAGATAGCTTGAATTTGTAAAGTCTATTTCAACCTTTCACTGTAACAAATCATCATTGTAGTTAATTTGTTGTAACCGTTTTAACTACTTTTCACCATTAATAACATCAAGCATTCCGATTCTCATTTCAATTCATTGAGTATCCAATCTTGTATGTGCCTCTTAACGTGTGTCTATCAATTGGTATAAGAGACCTTTCCTGGCTCTATATCATCACCAAATATCATTCATACTACCTATGTAGTTATCTCGGTCAAATTTCAAATATCGTTCAAGGACCGAGATTTGAAATAGCGATTATCGCGGTGAGATATCGGTGAGATATCGGTTTTTATATTATCTATAATATTATAGTAATATATATATAATATATGTATTCTGAATTTAAGTGAAGGGACCAAAGCTCGACAAACTAAAGATTGGTTTGCTTTTTATTGTTGCCTTAAGATAATGTGCAAGGAAGACTAAAGTATAAGGACTGAAGTTGTATTTTCTGATGCTTATAACACATCTAGGGTTATCAAAAAAACACATATACTTTCACCAGCAGCCATAAGATAGCATCTTTTTTTTTCTTTATCAAAACCAACATCCATAACATAGATCCTAGCAAACCAAGATCCAAACACCACAAAAACCAAGAAAGTCACGTTCAGTTACAGCTTGCAAAATCTTGGAAAAATCTCGAAAATCTCGCCGATTTCAAAATCTCGGCCAATCTCGCCGATAATATCGGATCCGAGATTTGAGGGCGATATTTTGAACCGAGATTATTTCTAAGGCCGAGATCTGAGATATCGACGAGACAACGACGAGATCTCGCCGAGATTAACTACATAGCATACTACTCAGTTCTCCGGTCAAATTCCGGCGAAGGTTCTAATTTTCCGATCAAGAAATTGAATAAATCAAGAATACTATACTGGTATTCTCATTCTAATCAACTGTACTACATTGGTACATTGATTAATCGTGTACTATCTGTTCAAAAACCCGACTACTTGTCAAGTATTCATCGCGATCACAAGAGCAGCGCATAAGTGCTAAAATCCTCTGGTTTTGGTTGAATAATCAGTTTTGTTTGACTTGAGAGTAGCCAAGAAACGGTTAAAAGTTGTTAGTTATTGCTCGGCTGAAGGGAAGAGAGTAATAAATAGTAACATACTCAATCAACATCAATATTAGTACACGTGGCATACAAGTTCCATAAATGGCACCATCCACAAGAAGTGTGAACACTAGAGGTGAAGGAATTGATCCTAATGTCAAGAATTATATGGATAGTGCACTCGCTGAAATAAGGCAATCTTTGGTCAATCTTACCAACACAATCACAGCGATGGGTACACAACACAACCAGTTGGTGAATCCTGTGAATCCTGGTATGGGAAGGCAAGCAAATCAGTACAGTAGAGCACAAACTGGAATTTCCAAAGTTTCAAGGAGATGATGTGAGAGGCTGGGTACATGGTTGTAAATATCGCTCGGTGGTCAACCACCGCCAAGCGCTATATCGGTCTTGGCGGTGATATATCAGTGATATATCGGAGCCCATAAATTATAAAGGAATTAATTAAAAAAAAATAAATATTAGCAATATCATAACAAAATAAGTCAATAACCACAAAAAAACTAAAAAGTTTAACATCCTTGAAAAATAAAAGCCGCAAGTCCATAATTATTTATCAATTTAAAAAAAATTAAAATAAAAAATATAAAAAATAAAAAAAATCCGAATTTGACCGACTTTTGACCGAGTTTGACCGATTTTGACCAAACCGATAAAGTTGACCGATAAGTGAAATATCGTATCGGTCGACCGCCGATGTCGGCCGCCAAGACCGATATTTACAACACTGGCCTGGTATTCAAGTGTAATCAGTTCTTCCTCATTGACAACACCCGAGATGATGAGAAGGTAAAAGTTGTATGTGTACATTTGAGTGAAAAAGCTTTACTTTGGCATAGGCAGTTTATACGAATTAATTATTGGGGATAATGTGGGTTGGGAACTTGTTTTTAAATTGCGTGCGGCAATCCGTTGCACTCAAGGTCCAAAAGACCGATGCGTGAGGCGCGATGCGGTTATGAAGCATCACTTAACGCAACAGCGTGTGTAATAAATATAAAATATAAAATATTTCTACTTAAATTACTGACAAGTAAATGATTAAAGATGAAATAAGTCTCGTGCATATTGATACCACTTAATGTTATAACATCAAATATGTAACCTACATACATATTCCTATGCGAATAATACACTGTTTACTATGCGAGTAATACACTGTTGCAACATGATGCGTACATTGCGTCCATTGCGAGCATCACACTGCTGTGACCTGATGCGTTCGCATTAGGCAACATCCTGGAACAACATCGTATCAGGTTTCGCGTTGCGTTTTTTCAAACACATCATTCTGATGCGCGATGCGAGCGCAATGATGCGCTCAATTTTAAACCAAGGTTGGGAAATGCATAAGACTGCTATTATACAAAGGTTTGGGTCAATTAATGAAGATCCAATTGCTGCTCTTAAGAATGAAAAGTATGAAAAGAGTGCTAAAGAATATCAAGACTTGTTTGATACACTTTTGTTTAGAGTAGACATAAGTCAAAAACATGTTGTGAGCTTGTATTTGGGGGGCTTGCCACCTGGAATTGTATGTGAGAATGTTCAGACCTAGAACACTAGTTGATGCATATAATTAGACAAATTTGCAAGAAGCAACTTTGGAGGCTATTAAGAAAAAGAACAGATCTTTTGTGGGTCAAATTGTGGGAAGATTGGGGTATAATAATAATGTAGGAGGAAGTCACAAACCACCATTGTTAGCTTTGCATGCTCCCAATAACAAGCTTAACCAAAACACCCCAGTTAGAGCCCCAATGAGAAAACAATTAACTCAACTAGAATATGAGGAAAAGAGAGCTAAGAATATGTGTTTCTACTGTGATAAGAAGTATGTTCCTGGCCATAAATGTGAAGGGCAATTATTCTCCTTAGTTGGTGGAAACAGTTCAAGAGTTGCCACCCACATATCTTTGAATGCCTTCACTGCTGTGAGCTCTTATAAGACTTTGAGGATAGTTGGAATTGTAGCTAACAAGTATAGGTTTCATATTTTAGTGGATTCAGGATCCACTCACAACTTTCACTCACAACTTTCTTGACATTAATGTTGCAAAATGAATGGGATGAAAAATTGGACAGACTAACCCACTAAAGGTTTCTGGCTGGTGGAAGTCAACTCATGAGTGTCCGTGAATGCAAGAATTTTTCTTGGCAAAAAGGGGAAACTTTTGTTACGATGTCATGCTTTTACCCTTGGGAGGATGTGAAATGGTTCTTGGCATTTAGTGGTTGGAAACTTTGGGTAACATTAAATGTAATTTTAGAGAATTGAAGATAGAGTTTGTATACAATAAAAAGAAAATGTTGCTTAGAGGAACCACTAAACCACCAGTACAATGGGTTGAAGGTAGGAAACAAGTGCAAGCTATGGAACATAAAACACTAGCTGAGGTAATGATGATGAGTGTTTATCTGCTTCCACATATGTGTTTGCACAGATGTGTTTGAAGTACCTAAAACATTACCTCCATACAGAATTCATGATCACAAAATCCTTTTGATGGAAGGAGCTGCTCCAGGCAACATTAGGCCATATAGGCATCCTCCTGCACAGAAAGATGCCATTGAGGCAATGGTGAAGGAATTACTTTAAGCTAAGTAATTAAACACAGGCAAAGTCCATTTGCCTCACCTGTGAGAATGTGTGTGGATTATAGACAGCTCAACAAGCAAACCATCAAAAATAAGTTTCCTATTCCTATCATTGAAGAATTGATAAATGAATTGCATGGATCAACTATTTTTTTCTAAACTAGATTTGAGATCTATTTATCACCAAATAAGGATGTATGAGGATGATGTAGCAAAGACGACTTTCAAAACTCAAGTGAGACATTATGAATTTTTGGTCATGCCATTTGGCTTAACTAATGCTCCTTCAACCTTCCAAGCTTTGATGAATGAAGTTTTCAAGCCATTCCTAAGGAAGTTCACTTTGGTATTTTTTGATGACCTACTGATTTATAGCAAAAGCTTGAAAGACCATATCCAACACTTGACTCAAATTTCACAAACTATGATAAACCACAGCTTATTTGCTAAAATGAATAAGTGTGTGTTTGGCACAAGCCAAGTGGAGTACTTAGGCCATGTCATCTCAGCCTAAGCCCAAGGAGTAGCTACTGATGCAACTAAGATCCAGGCTATGGTAGATTGGCCACAACCAAAGAACATCAAACAGTTAAGGGGATTTTTGGGATTGACAAGCTATTATAGGAAGTTCGTAAAAAATTATGCTATCTTGAGTAGACCCTTGGCTCAGTTGTTATAGAAGAATGGGTACAAATGGGGTACAGAGGCTCAACAAGCATTTGAAACACTTAAGCAGTCAATGATTAAGGCACAAGTATTGGGTTTGCTAGACTTTACTAAGCCCTTTGTGGTAGAAACAGATGCTTTAGGGGTAGGTATTAATGTTGTGTTAATGCAACAGGGTCATCCCATAGCTTACCTTAGTAAAGCCCTTTCACCCAAACACCAAACTATGTCCACTTATGACAAGGATTTTTTGGCAGTTCTCTTGGCTTTGGAAAAGTGGAGGGGATATCTCTTAGACAGACACTTTGTGATCATTTTAGCCTGAAATATCTACTTTATCTACTTCCACACAGATGAAATGGCTTCCCAAGTTGATGGGCTTTGATTATGAGGTGGTATACAAGAAAGGGAGTGAGAATATCTAGAGTAGAAGGTAGTGTAGAATTGTTCACAATTGCTATCTCTACCATCACTACTGATCTCTATGGGAAGATTAAGCAAAGTTGGGGTGCAGATGAGCAGATCAAACAAATCATTTCAAACTTTAAACAAGGCAAGCCTGCAAAGAAACACTATACTTGGGTGAATGAACAGTTTCTTAGAAAGAATAAGCTGGTGGTTGGCAATGACAAGGAGCTCAGGACTGAGTTAGTCAAACACATTCATGAAGGAGTTATTGGTGGTCACTTACGAGTACAACCAACTGTGCAGAAACTGGCTTCTTTGTTTTATTGGAAAGGAATGAGGAGAGAAACCAGGCAATTAATTAGGGAGTGTTTGGTATGTCAGAGAAACAAGCCAGATTACAACCACTGCCTATACCACAAGGGGTGTGGAAGAGTATTTCCATGGATTTTATTGAAGCTCTTCCCAGTCACAGGCAAAGATACATTATTGGTGGTGGTGGACAAATTGAGTAAATATGCCCATTTTATTCCCTATCTCACCTATGTACAGCTACACAAGTAGCTCAATCTTTCTTGGATACAGTCTACAAACTCCATGGACTCCTTGAAAGTATTGTGTAATCTTCATGAGTAGGTTTTGGAAGAAACTCTACAAACTACTGCAAGTGAAATTGCTGATGTCCACTTCTTACCACCCACAAACTGATGGCCAAACAAGGTTGTCAACAGATGTCTGGAAGGGTATTTGAGGTGTATGGTGGGGGAGCAGCCTAAAGAATGGTCAAAATGGGTCAGTTTAGCATAACTGTGGTACAATAGTAACTACCATTCTTCCATAAACACTACTCCATTTGAAATACTTTATGGGCAACCACCACCTATACATGTTCCCTACTTAGGTGGTGAGTAGAAGGGTGGAAGCGTTGATAGATCCTTAAGGGTTAGAGAAGAAGTCATCAAAGTACTTAAATTCCACCTACAAAGGGCCCAACACAGAATGAAGCAACAAGCAGACAAAAAGAGGACTGAGACTTTTTCAGGTGGGTGATTGGGTTCTCCTAAAAATACAACCACACAGACACGTCACAATTAGACAAGGGAAACAGAACGAGTTCTCTCCCAAGTATTATGGCCCATTTGAGGTGATTCAGAAGATTAGTGCAGTGGCTTATAGGTTGTCCTTACCTGAGCAATCCCAAATTCATAATGTTTTCCATGTTTCACAAATCAACAAATACAGATGTACAAGACCAGTGAACCAAAAGTGGAGTGTTAGTTATTCTTCCCATTGCAGTCCTTGACACGAAGATAATGAAGAAGAACAATGCTGTTGCAGTGCATACACTGATCCAGTGGGCAAATGGTAATAACGAAGATGCAACATGGGAGCTGTTGGAAGATCTTGTGAAGAGATTTCCAACATTTGATCTTAGTTCTTGAGGACAAGAACAATTTGAGAGGAGGGGATTGATAGTAGTCAAAGTGCAAGTGTGAAGTGTTGACACGTGAGGTGCATGTGTGTGTTTTCAACCACACACATGAGGTGCACGCGAGTCTTTCCACACAACTCACATAACCACTTTTGGCGCCATTTTCCTTCTTTAAATAGCTGTTATGTTTTCATTCTTAGATAGCTTGAATTTGTAAACTCTCTCTCAACCTTTCACTGTAACAAATCATCATTGTAATTAATCTGTTGTAACCGTTTTAACTACTTTTCACCATTAATAACATCAAGCATTCCCATTCTCATTTCAATTCATTGAGTATCCAATCTTGTATGTTGCCTCTTAACAATTCTTAACTGAATTATAAGTGTGTCTATCATCATGTTCATGTAACACAGCCTGAGTTTGGACCAATTAGTAAACCCCTTTTCATAAGCAACAGTAGGAATGATTTAGGGACAATATAAAGACCAAAATAGGATAGGACCATAGATAAGTAAAGTATTGTAATGACAGCGATAGGTTTGTATCTGTACATGTTTGCAAAATGGGTAAACGGATGCGGTTTTACCTCTTTAGGTTACCCGGGGAGGGGGGGTCTTTGAATCAGATGTACGCGGCCTAACCGGGATATCCCGGTGACCGTTTCCAACCCTTCCATGGCTACCCACAATTGTGTACCTAGTGCTAGGTTTGAATCCATGACCTCTTGTTGGTAGGTAATGTGCCTTACCACTAGTTTATAAATGATACGGAGTTGTTAAGAAATTATGACTTTATGACTATCCATGCCGCCAAATAGTTTATGCATTTTGGTGGCGGTGTTCCTCTAAATTATTAAGTATGATCATTGTCTTGCAGTGACAAATTTCTACAATGACTTCTAGCCGTTCAGTTGGTGTATATCTCGTCGGAGGACGTGGGGTGTCCCCATTCAGCTTTCTATCATACGAGACAAAGGAACCTCGCTAAATGAAGAGACATTGATCATATCAGTGTAAGCCCCAAACTAAGTTCTGGAATATTTTGAGTTAATTTGAACTCACATTTAAGGAATCGCATTTGAATCTTTGTGTTTGGCGTAATCATTTCCCAAAAGGGCGCGATGCATGGTGGTACATGTCGATAGAAGAGTTGCTTCACGAAAAATATCGTGATAAAGCATCGATTATATTAAGGAAGCTGCACGATGGATATTTGGTTTGATTATAGTTACATGTTAAACATAAACAGTTCTTGTATCGATTATATGCAACGGATCATATATTAACCTTTAAACATACATAAACTGCAGGGATCTTCATGGGCTCTTGTTTTAGAAAGTAGAGATGGCCTCAGTTATCCTGCCGATTGTTGGAAAATTTAGTGCACTTGTGGGATGGTTCACACCTTGTATTGGGTTAGGAGGTACGGAGTATACACCCATAAGGTCCATGAACACCCGACTCTTGTAGTGGTTTGTATTGGTAGTGCTTGGTGAAATCTTGTTGTGGTTACCACCGATTATCGGTGTTTCTCAAGCAAGCTTCAGCGGGGATCGATGTTTCACCGTGGTGTTTCCAGAGTGGTGTTTCCTGAAGTAGTGTTTACACCAGGCGGTGGTGTTTCCACCGAAGCGGTGTATCCACCGAAGCACTATGAAAGTCTTGATTGAAAGTACTTGATAAATGACGATTACAAGCGCATCATTATGACCACGTTTAATTGGTCATGTAACCACTAACGGCTATAATGGGATAATTATGAGGCTATTAATGGGCGATTAATACTCATAATTCCATTGGAGCGGTCAAGAGTATTATCCTATAAATAGGATATCGATTATGCATGTAGAACACAGAAAACACAAAACACTTATAAGCGCAAGAGTTATTGAATTGTGCCTAATTCACAGAACTACATTTGGTCTTATCCCAGTAGATATTCATGATACCCGCATTAGGGTCGAATAGTTTACTTTGGAAAGTGATTACACGATTCCAAGTGATATCCGTTAACCACCGGTGGTATCTCATTCTCTGCGACCATTGTTTGTTTCTCGAACCGGTTGCATTTCTGTGAAGTTGATTATCTACACCCTATTCTTTGGGAGCTATACGCCAACAATCAAAGTAAACTATTTAGTGATAATCAATGGCAACCGCGCTATGAAACATATGGCTTCAAACTTTGCAAAGTGGACAAGTTTGAAGGGTGGACTTTAGGAGGTGGCGAAGAAGATGCACTTCTGCATGCCGAGCATGAGTGTGGTCTATGTGCTTGACTACTCCAATTCCTAATGATGGTGGGGATGATGCTACTTGTGGAGCATATCGGGAGGAGGAGCAAGTGGGAGAATGATGACTACATATGCAGAGGTCTTATTCGAATGGTATGTACGATTCTGCTTGATATTTATCGAACTCGAATCTTCCAAAGAACCGGGATTCCTTGGATGCCAAATATATGGTGAGGATGCATCAAGTAAGTTCCTTGTTAGTAATTTCACAAATTACAAAATGACCGATTCAAGACCAGGTTATGGAATAATACAATGAACTTCTTAGAATACTTGGAAGGTTTACGACACAATATGCACATGGATGAGGCTATTTAGGTCTCTTGTGTTATTGACAAACTTCCTCCTTCTTGGAAAGATTTCAAGCATGTCTTGAAACATAAGAAAGAGGAATTAACTCGGTTGAGTTGGGCGATCATCTGCGCATTGAGGATTCTCTCGTGTGCAGGATAATGACAAGCCAAAGAGTAGATCACATCGGACCATCTGTTGTCAATATGGTGGAGCATAACAACTCCACGGTACAATGACAACAAAGGCAATGCGAAACATCATGATAACACAAGGCGGATCCTAACAAGAAGGCAACACCTACTTGTTGGAAATGTGGCAAGGCCAGTCACATTAAAAGGGACTGCAAGGTGTTAATGTTGGTGGTAAAGCCAATGGATCGAGCACTAAAAGTTCGAGGGAGTGGTGGTTCACCAACTCATCGAAGGTCGAATATGTTTAATAAGTCTTTTGATTTATTATGTTACATATGTATCTCGAATCTTTTATGCGCGGGATGATGATGTTGCGTGGTGGGTTGACTTTGGAGCAACAGTTCATGTGTGTAAAATAGAAGCTAGTTCAAGACTTATGAGTCATCGAATGATGGTTCTATTCTTCACATGGAAATGAGTCAACAACTTTGGTGCATGGTCGTGGTTGTGTAGATCTTAGATTTAGTTCGGAAAGATTGTAACTTTGTTTGATGTTATTCATGTTCACGATATCGGGAAGAACTTGGTTTCAAGTAGTATTTTGAATAATTATGGTTATAAACAAGTTATTGAGTATGATAAATTTGTGCTTTCTAAGCATGGTGTTTTATTGGTTTTGGTTATTTATGTAATCAAATGTTCAGCTTAATGTTTCCATCGATAGTATGTCGTACCCCGACAATGTTATTTCAGCTTTTGTGTCTACTTTTGATCAGACTAATTCTATCCTCTGGCATGCAAGACTTGGTCATGTACATTATAAAAGGTTGCAAGATATGTCTAAGGATGGGTTGATCCCAGCCTTTGACATGGACACTGAAAAGTGTAAAACTTGCATGTTGACCAAGATTACCAAGAAACCCTTTCAGGGTGTTAGTCGTGAGACTAAGCTCTTAGAGCTTGTACACAGTGATCTGTGTGATTTGCATGCCACTCCTTCTTTGGGAAATAAGAAGTACTTTGTGACATTTATTGATGATGCTTCTAGATTTTGTTATGTCTATTTGTTACATTCAAGGATGAAGCATTAGATAAATCCAAAGTGTTTAAAATCGAAGTTGAATTACAACTTGGGTCTTTGATCAAAAGATTAAGGATCGATAGGGGAGGTGAGTACATGGATACTCGGTATTTTCGATCTGTTGGAATAATCCATGAAACGATCGCCCTTATACTCCTCAAAGAAATGGCTTTTCCGAAAGGAAAACAGTCTTGAAGGAGATGGTTAATTCCATGTTGTCCTATTCGAGATCGAGTCAAGGGTTCAGGGTGAAGCTATGTTAACGACTTGCTATTTATTAAATAGGGTTCCCAACAAAAGGAACAAGGTTACCCCTTATGAACTCGGACTAAAAGAAACCAAACTGAACTATCTCGAAGTCCGGGGTTGTAGAACATTGTAAGACTCACGATCCAAAGCAAAGACTTTGGGTGAAAGAGGCATTATCGCATCTTTGTTGGATATCTTGAGCATTCCAAGGCTTTTAGGTTCTATGTTATTGAACCTAATGAACATGTTTCGATTAACTCAATAATTGAATCAAGGGATGCAACTTTTGATGAGAATAGATTCACATCGGTCCTAGACCAAGTCGAGGATTCTTAATGGAACTCATGACACCGGTGTATCGAGGTCCTGATGATGAACCATCGGTGGTCCTCGATGAGATTGTGGCTCAACAACTGAACACGTGCTCGGGAAGAGCAAAAGGTCGTGGACTCCAAAGTCATTTGGACTGAGTTTCAACTATACTTAGTTGAAGGAACCGAGGATGAGGTCTCGACCAATACTCCTATTGCTTCATTGTTGAGGATGACCCCAAAACATTTGAAGAAGCAATGAAGTCCCGTGATATTGCTTTACGGAAAGAAGCAATTAATGATGAGATGGATTCCATCATGGGCAACAACACTTGGGTGTTGGTTGATCACCACCAGTTGCAAACCTACGGGTTGCAAATGGATTTTCAAAAGGAAAATGAAGGTAGATGGAACTATTGAAAAGTTCAAGGCTAGATTAGTTATTCAGGGCTTTAAACAAAAGTCGGGATAGACTATTTTGATACTTATGCCCCTGGGCTCGTATCGAGTACCATAAGATTGTTGATTGCTATGGCATCTATTCACAACGATTATTCATCGATGGATGTGAAGACTTTCTTGAATGGTGAATTGGAAGAGGAGGTCTATATGAACCAACCTCGTGGCTTCATCATGCACGGCAATGAAAACAAGGTGTAAACCGATTAAGTCTCTTTATGGACTGACAGCACCTAACAATGGCATCAAAATTTGATGAAGTGGTTTTGTCTAGTGGTTATGTTCTAACCAAGTGACAAATGTGTATATAGCAAATTTGATGATTACGGTAAAGGAGTCATCATTTGTCTATATGTTGATGACATGTTGATCTTTGCATGACCAAAATCAGTTGACTGACAAAGGAATTTTGCCATCAAGGTTCTCCATGAAGGACATGGGGAGGTTGATGTTATCCTTGGTATAAGGATTAAACATGAAAGTAAAAGAATTTCTATCTCTCGGTCTCATTATATTGAGAAGGTCTTGAGGAAATTCAATTACTTTGATTGTACTCCGTGAGTACACCTATGGATACTTGAGAAGCTAATGCCTAATCATGGCAAGGTCAGTATCTCAACTTGAGTATTCTAGGTAATTGGTGCTGATGTATGCCATGACTTGTACAAGGCCCGATATTGGCTTTGCGGTGGGAAAATTGAGCGGTATACTAGTAATCCTAGTGCTCATCAACGGCAAGCGCTTCAAAGGTCTGAAGTATTTGAAGAGAACTATGGATTATAGTCTCTCATATCGTTACCCATCGTGTTGGAAGGTTACAATGATGCAAGTTGGATCGAAGAATAATCGAAGACAATTGCCTACCGATGGGTGGGTATTCTACTTGGTGGAGGTGCAATTTCTTGGGCTTTCAAGAAGCAAACTTGCATCACCGGTTCAACAATGGAATCAATTTGTGGCTTTAGCATTTTCGGTAAAGAAGTGAATGGTTGAAAACTTGCTTGAGATTCCATTGTGGCCTAAACCTATAGCACCCATTTCTATCCGGTGTGATAGTGCAATACATTGGCTAGGGCTTATAGCCGGATGTACAATGGTAAGTCTAGACACTTAGGTGTCGGTATAGCATGATTCGTGAGCTCATCATGAATGGGTGGTATCTATAAAGTTTGTTAGATCTCAGCGAACTTAGCCGATCACTTGACGAAGGGATTGGCTAGGGACTTAGTTATAAAGTCCGCTAAAGGGATGGGTTTAAGTCCAACTTAGTCATCGAATGCTAGGACACCCAACTCCTCCCGAGGAAACTTAGGGCCGAGTTCAATGTGGAAAGTGAACATTCGGTGGATTGGAGCACATGTTTTATATACATCCAAGGTTGTGCTCGAACTCCGCTTGAAAGGAGGATGAAGTCTTCACTTCTTAATGGTTAATTTATCTTTGAAAAAGTGCTTGGCGGAGCATGAATAAAGAGGAACCACCTATGTAAATTTTGAAGTTTTGCCGCTTGAGAAGCTTTTGGACTTTAGCTTTTACAACATTTATGAATTTGGATATGGACTCATGGCTTGTATAGTGTCGAGTCGTTAATTGTTTGAAAACTTGTGTATTTTATCTTGGTATTCAAATGGGTTGAAGGGTTCAATTCTTAGAACACCACGATTCTCGAATATTTGAACGTGTAATTTACTAAGATGGAAATTCAATCCTCGGGACATTTTCGTTTATGCACATGTTTTGCTTGATGTTTATTTTTTCATGCAAAGGAAGTGAACTAAATTTGGGAAGGATTGTTGGAAAATTTAGTGCACTTGTGGGATGGTTCACACCTTGTATTGGGTTAGGAGGTACGAGTGTACACCCATAAGGTCCATGAACACCCTCGACTCTTGTAGTGGTTTGTATTGGTAGTGCTTGGTGAAATCTCTGTGTGGTTACCATCGATTATCGATGTTTCTACTAAAGCGATTACTTGACGAGGATCGGTGTTTCCAGCAAGTGGTGTTTCCAATCGAAGTGGTGTTTCATCAAGTAGTGTTTACCCAGGCGATGGTGTTTCCACCGAGCGATGTATCCAATGAAAAGCACTATGAAATCGATAAATGATTACAAGCGCATCATTATGACCACGCTTAATTGGTCATGTAACCACTAACGGTTATAATGGGGATAATTATGAGGCTATTAATGGGCCGATTAATACTCATAATTCCATTGGAACGGTCAAGAGTATTATCCTATAAGTAGGATATCTGATTATGCATGTAGAACACACAGAAAACACAAAACACTTATAAGCGCAAGAGTTATTGAATTGTGCCTAATTCTGTAACTACATTTGGTCTTATCTCAAGTAGATATTCGTGATACCCAGGCATTAGGGTCGAATAGTTTACTTTGGAAAGTGATTACACGATTCCAAGTGATATCCGGTAACCACCGGTGGTATCTCATATCTACGACCATTGTCATTTCTGTTGAACCGATTGCATTTACCTTGAAGTTGATTATCTACACCGTTGTTCTTTGGTAGCTATCACGCCAACACCGATTTGTATGTTGAAGGTACCGATCAAGATCGGGGTTGGTTTCAAAGCTCTTTATTGACCGATGTTGAAACTAAAGGTATCGTGACCATCGGTATATATTCTTAATTTAGCGATTACATTATTGTTATCATATTTTCATTATATGTGGGAAAAGCTCGATATTCGGAGTTATAACGCATGGTTTTGTGCTCGATGAGAGGGTAAAAATGAGTAAATCATGGGTAATGTTGTCGATCCACGACCGTGATTGAAGGAGGGAAGAATCAAGAGGTTAGTGGTCATTTAGCTATGATTAAAATCATAATATTTCTTAATAGTAAATCAAATGTTTTCTATTTGTTTCTCCAGCAAGAACCATTATGGAGCGGATGTGCTTGACTTTGGGTCTCAAGTGTAGATTTTACAGAGAGCGTTGATTGGACCTCAAGTCCTCCGTCAATTGTCGGACATCTACCGAAAACTACTAGGACTTTCGGTTTCTCTTGGGAAATCTTCATGATTGGAAAGTATGTTTTTGTTTTTGTTTTCCAAATATTCCTCGATATGCTTTTGGTTTAAAATCTGATTAATACATTACCTTATATTGTGCTTTTATTTTGTAGGCGAGAAAATTCTATTACAGTATCATGATCTTCAATCGATCGGATGCTCTGTTTCGACTTGAAAACGTTGTGAAAACATCAAAGGAAGCTATAAACGTATGAATTCTTCAAAATATACCGGGTAAAGTGTTGTTTTACTTAATACATGGTTTCTCTTTTTTTTTTTTTTTTTTTTTTCATACTAATCGAATTCAATTTGTTTCGGATGATTCAACGTTTTCTTGTTGTTGATCTCTCAAATTTCTACTTTGATGTTGCCAAAGATCGCCTTTATGTCGGGTTACTTTTTCTTTTATAATATAATGAAACTTGATTGGTTTTATAGTCAAATTAGTTGATTTTGATACGTTGGTTACATTTCGGTGGTGCTTGAAGTTTTACAAGGAGAAGTTGTCAAGCGGTGCTTATGCTTCATTTGCTCTCGATGGTGAGAGTAATTGCTCCAATTCTACCTCATTTAGCGAAGATGTGTGGCAAAATCTTCCTTTCGAATATAGCATTGGCAACAGATGTAGCCAATTTGTTTTGAGTCAAATGGCCCGAAGTCAATGAAAGATGGCTTGCCTTTTCAGAAAAAGATATTGACTTTTGGGGAAACATACTTGAGGTAACTACAATTATGTCTTGCTGATAACATATATGTGAATTTTGATTTTCTTTTAATTAATCATCTATGGTATAATAATTTTTAAATTGTGTGTGCATCTGATTAGTATGAATTTGGTAGTTGAGAACTGAGGTAAATAAAGCTTTGGAGACTGCTCGCACTGGCAAACTCATTGGTTCCACTGGAAGCAAAGGTGTACCTCCATAGCTCGACGATAGCCTTGCATGAGATTAAGGAACATGTGAAGCTAGACTTGATGCGGACTCTCTGAATCGCATATTCATAACATCTCGGTATTTCAATCATTATTTGGTAGGAATGGCAAGATGGTTGGTCGGACGGGTTGGGGCACGGGTCACAACACAAGAGGTTCCTTTGGAAACCAGCCAAAGTTGGTTTGGTTTAACTGGAAACTTTTTTTTGGTCCATTATTTTTTAAAAGCAATTAATTTGTTAATATTGACACCAAAAAAAAAAAATTTTTGTAACAGTATTAATCTATATTTTGTATAACGAGTTAGGAAGCTTGCATTAATGTAGACTTTTGTCAAATTTGTACGTGCTTGACTTGTTACCCTTACCAATATAGTATTTCCACTTATAATATATTGCATATGAGTCAAGTACTCAAGTTTGTGTTCAAATAAGTTCTATCATTTGTTGTTCTTACATGTCAAAAATGTTGGACGCGTTTTTGCTGGTTTATGCCGTGAGTTTGATTTTTTTTTTTAATAAACCTATTAATATTGCTCCCAAACTTGCATTTGAAAAAAGTTCTCAATATTAAATTTATTTGACACTCTTATTTAAAATAGTTATGAATCACCTTAACTAATAACTGTCAATGTATTTTCCACTATCGTGCCGATGGGCATCTTTGAGGATTTTACTGAAATAGCCATAGCAGAAATTAGTGGTCCATTCAATGTGGAAGTTCAGCAAGAGCCCGAATTGACTGATTCATAAGAGTTGAAATGGGTAATTGTAGTATATTCTCTCCGTCCTAAATTATAAGTCCACTTTTATTTTATACAAAGTTTAAAAATTCCACTACTTTATTCACCAATCATACATCTCCGTCCTAAATTATAAGTCCACTTTTATTTTATACAAAGTTTAAGAAATTCCACTACTTTATTCACCAATCATACATCATCTTTTCCACTAAAGTATTTTTTGATTGGTTGAAATATCAAAGTAGACAAGTATTTTGGGACAACTAAAAATAGAAACATGGACTTACAATTTGGGACGCACGGAGTAGTGTTGACTTAGATATTTATACATCATTGCACATATTTTATGTGTTAGAAGTTTGATGATATTGGTATCTAAATTCCATTATTCATACCGCAGGTTGAGATTCTTTCTACCTTGGAGGATGCACCAAGCGAAAATATACCATATTCTAGAGATTATTTGATTCACGGAGAAAAGAAAATATGGATTGGCATTTCACGTGCAGAAGGTTCAAAATGTGAATGGTGCTGGAACTTCTCACCCCAAGTTGGTTCATTTCTTGATCACCCAACACTTTGCAAGCGTTGCTATGATGTTATTGCTGGTCAACCACAACCTACTCTTGCAGCTTTGAGTTGATACGTTTGGGAGTGACATTATTAGAAAAAAAGTTCCTTGTAAGTTCAAAAAGGGGTAAAGTGTTGACTACAAGATTAATATGAACCTAGGGATAATACTTGCCGGTAGTATCGGCAATGAATGACTAGTGCCAAATTGGACAAACCACAATGATGATTTTTGCAGTTTACTCAAACTATTATTATCACTTTATGAATGCATTTTCTACATATTAAATGAAATACATATATATTAACGAAATGATTATTTAGTACAAATAACTAATTTGGGATCTAGAGATTGAGTAACGAACATGATGAGTGTGGATGATTTAATGTTATTTAGCTATGGTTTTTAATTTAATAACACTTGTTAGATTGAGATTTATTAATTATTATTGTAAAAATGATAACACCATTTTAACGAAAAGAAGCCAATACCATGTTATTGGTGTATGTAGGTTTTACAAAATATTCCATCAAAAATACTTACTTAACTTACAAAAAAGAAAAAAAAATAAAACCCAACAACACTAGTTGCAATGCCTAAAAGCCAAACAACGAAAGACGCGGTACAACACAACTTGCCATTTATTGGTTGTTGGCTCTTTGATGGGTGAATAATTGCTCCACACCTACCACTCTAATAATGCAAAAAGCACACCTACATCTTATCGTTATAGTACAATAATGCAAAACAATCACTGCACAGCCCTACTTTTATTTGTGTGATTTTAATATAGTCAATAGTCAATAGTCTTTTAATATTAATATAATAATAATAATAATAATAATGCAAGATACCACATATACAAAACGCTACTAAACACAATTATTGTCACCCTCGCCACCAACCTCACTCCTTCTCCCTGTGTATTTGTTTTGTTCTTCCAGATCTTGTGAGAAGTAGTCCTTCAATTCGCATCAATTTGTAACCCAAATTAAACGCCCTTTTTAGTCATGACTTCTCATGAATACACAAACAAGATGTTTTCACCCAATGACTTTGCTCACCTTAAAATCCCCCTTGAAAATATACTATCCGCCACCAACAACTTTTCTTACGTAAATTTCCTTGCAGAAGATGCATTTGAAAAATATTACGAAGGAAAGCTCTTGTGGTCCGGTGAGTTAATTAATATCTACGCTGGGAGGTTAAATAAAGAAAGGTTTGATGGAGAACAACAGTTTTGGATGGAGGTGTCCATGCTTTCCGGTCTCAAGCACAAGAATCTGGTTTCTTTTGTTGGGTTTTGTGATGATAATGACGAGAAGGTCACCATTATCAAGCGTGAGACCCGAAGAAGTCTTCAATGGCATCTAAGTGACCCGATGCGGTTGACATGGGTGCGAAGATTGGAGATATCTGTTGGTATTGCGCAAGCATTGAGTTACATTCATTATGAGGAGTCACGTGATTTTAGCGTAATACACCGCAACATCGAAAGTGGTTTAATTTATTTAAATGATGACTGGGAACCCAAGTTAGGTGATTTTATATGTTCCATGAAGATCAAAGCTTCTGAAAGGCACAATTCTTTCAGTACTGATAAAGTATGGGGTACGGATGGGTATATGGACCCAACATATGAAGAGACAAAAAGTGTGAGCCACAAGTCTGATATGTACTCCTTTGGAATAGTGATGTTTGAACTACTGTGTGGTAGGACAGCAGTAATCCACTACGACCGAGATAATAAGTACTTGGCTTCGGTGGCAGTTACCCATTATCGTGAGAAGAAACTCGATAATATAATTGATCCGGAACTATGGAGACAAATTGACTTGCATTCATTCAACATGTTCGCGGAAATAGCGTATGAGTGTTTGAAAGAAGAACGATCGCAACGCCCAGATATAGATGAGATTGTCCCAAGACTGGTGAAAGCTTTGGAACTAGCACGTGAAAACAAGCCGGTAAGACATCTAAACTTTCTCTTTTATGGTTCCAGCACAATATGTTTTCCCTTTTCATTATATTTGTTTTAGGATCAATTATTAATTGATAATTTATCTCTTTAGTCTTGGTCAATTATTTATTTAACCATTTAACCTTTTTGGCAACATTTTTACTCTTAACTTTCATTGATTATTTAAAAGACCGCTTTAATTTTGGATAACCATTTGACAAAATCTTTTAACTAAAATCGACAACTTTTTTAATCTATAATATTAAATGAACTATTCTATGATTACCTATTCTGACACATGATACATAGCGTTTTGCGGTTTTTAGTAATTAAGTTTTCTTGTGTTTAAATCAAGGGGACCGTAAGTTTGTTTTGACTATTATAACTTCTTGTTCAATATTTTAAAAGGGTAACATGTATAGTTGACATTCTACATAGATAACTAAAAACAAAAAATTAAATTATTTACAAATTTTAAGAATAGTAATAATCCCCTTAATCCAAACACTGAAAAAGAATTCATAACTTAAGCCCCAAAATCCGACGTATGATGGGTCGTGTCGGATAGTCTAAGTAATATGAAATGTAATACTCCGTATTGGATATGACCTTGACACAAGCCATACAACTTTCAGTGACAATAAATAGAAAAGAAATAAAACCAACTTTATGGATATATATCACTTAGGATTAAAAATATGATTAAAAAAGAGACGTTCGGTGGAGATCGCCAATTATACATATATAATATACCGATGATGCATCACTTCCTGTTATTTTGTGTGTTAAATGAATATCCTTTTGTAACACCTTGTTTTGTAATAGATACACTCCTCACCAACCACCTTGCTCATCTAAGAATCCCTCTTGAAGATATCTTATCCGCCACCAACTACTTTGATGAAGATAATGTCATCGGTGAAGGTGGATTTGGAAAGAGATACAAGGGACAACTCTTGTGGTCCGGTGAGTTGATAGATATAACTGCTCGGAGGTTAATTAATAAAGAATGGTATGAAAAAGAACAACAGTTTTGGACGGAGATTTCGATGCTATCTGGACTCAAGCATAAGAATCTTGTTTCTATTGTTGGGTTTTGTAATGAAGTTGGTGTAGAGACCATCATTTACAAGTACGACTCCAAGGGAAGGCTCGACAAATTTCTAAGTGACCCGGTGTTGTTGACATGGGTGAAAAGATTGAAGATATCCGTCGGTATTGCGCATGCATTGAGATACATTCATTACGATGAGCCACGCGATTTTAGCGTTATACACCGAAACATCAGCAGTTACACAATTCTATTAAATAATGACTGGGAATCCAAGCTATCGAATTTCAAAGATTCAATGAAGATAAAAGCATCCGAAAGGCACCATGCTTTCCATACTGATTCGATTTGGTCTACGAAGGGTATCTGGACCCAACATATTTAGAGACTAGCAGTGTGAACCACAAGTCAGATATCTACTCCTTTGGGATAGTAATGTTTGAACTATTGTGTGGTAGGAAATCAATAAGTGATGATCAAGACAATAAGTATTTGGCTCCAGTGGCAGTTTTTCATTATATAGAGAAAATACTTGATGATATAATTGATCCGGATCTATGGAAACAAATAAATCCGCGATCATTGAACATTTTTGCCGAAACAGCATATGCGTGCTTGAATGAAGAACAATCGCAACGCCCAAATATGGATCAGATTGTCACAAGACTGGAGAAAGCGTTGGAACTTCAATTGGAATGTGAAAATGCTGTAAGAGGGTTTTTTCTCTTTATCTTTCTATCACAATAACTATTGTATAATACGAGCAACGTTTATTTACTTATGGCTATATTTGTTGTCATTGATGTTAAAGGTACACTCATCAGTTGTGAACGAAGTTGGAGGGACATCATCCAATCATGAGGAGGTAACTAATTTTTTATTTAAGTCTTGTTGTAAGGCACTGAAATCATTAAAAAAGGAATATGTCAAAACAAGAGAAACGATAAAGAAAGATGCGAGTAGAGAGTCAGCAAAATATAATACGATGTGGTATATAATGCCCAATAGCATCTACTAGCAATTCCCTTATTTTATTTAAAATCCTGTTGTAAGTTGTAACTTACAACTTGTAAGTCACTGAAATTTTTAAGAGAGCGGAAAACAGGTGATATTTGTCAAAACAAGAGAAAATTAAAGGATAAAGAAAGATACATGTTTAGATTTTAACAAGGGGAAGATCACATAAACGATAAACCTTAGTAAGCTATTGAAGTGAGAAACATGCCACATAAGTCATTTAAAGTTGGTGTTTTGTTCTGTTTATAACGTGATGACCGGTGAAGAGTGATACATTAGACATGTCACTTATATATGGGTAACTTTAGTTAAAGTATTATGGTTACTCAACCTATATATTAATATAGATCTTGAATTTTGGTTACGAATAAAAAGTTCTAATTAAATAAGATATATGTGCGAGGTAAGAACCACATAAGTAGGTGCTCAAAATAACTATGTAGTATTCGACAACTACAACCTGGTTACTAGCACGGATAACTTCGATCAAGAATATGACAACACCAGCAGTTTACCGACAACAAAGATAAATAATATGCACAAGTAAGTTTCCTAATCGGTTGTTTGATTAGTTATTGAAAGAATGCGTACATGACCCTCCCCTCACCTCCTTCTTATAGAGATGAGGGAGATAACTTCAGACATGAATGAGTACATAACCTTCCCCTCACCTCCTTCTTATAGAGATGAGGGAAAGAACAACCGACTCTAACACTGTACCTATATCGGTGTGATAATAGAATAATACGTACGTGTTGGACATCGCGACTTGAGATCCACACCGACCCAACGACGTACGCGTTACACGTTATTGACGCGACACGTTATTGGCGCGCGTTATTGATATTCTAGAACTAGTTGACTAAAGAAGCTTCACGAATCTAGTAGACTCCGGTGAGCTAATATGAATACTAAATTACAACAATTTCCACCTTAGTATCATATTAGCCATCTCCGATACAGGCGACTTCAACCAAGACTGGAACCTCGGACCGGGTGCCTTCATCCAGCACCGATAGTAATAACCGCTACTAATCATAGCTTAGCTCGACTCTGTCGAGTCCCTTTAATCAAATAGTCTCCTTCACAGCCTCCGTAAGTGTCATATACGCCGCTTCAGTTGTTGACAAAGCCTCCATGTGCTATATCATAGCTTCACAGCTTCCTGCACATCCATGTATCATAAACCTGTACCTTGTGATTGACATACCCATGATGTAGTCAAAAACCACAAAAACCTGTACATCTGTCTGTAATCCACGATCAAACCCATCCGACATACCCACATCTGCAGATGCTATGTCAGGTCTCGTGCAGACCACTTGATACTCCCGGCTTCCAACCATATATATATATGACCACTTACCATCCTTTTCCACATCACAGTCCCCTGATAGACTACCCTCCAACGACGATATGGAGTGTCCCTTCAACAAAGTTTGTACCAACTTCTCATTGTGAACCTGGATCATGACCCCCGTAGTATTACCACTGATCCTCGACGATCTCCATACCAAGTATATTTCCCATTGCTTTATCCAACAATCCCTTGGTAACCCAGATCTCGACCAGCATCCGCAAGAAAAAAACCATACCATCTATATAGAGAATAGATGTATGAACATACCGTGTATACTCCCGAATAGTCGTTCTTGTCGTCAACGCTTTTCCCGCAACCATTCTTGAGCACACATATTTGACGAGTAACCATATCTTCTTTCAATCCACCTTCCACCGAAATTACCTCACAAGTAATCGTATCATTGAAAGTCGATGACTCGTGTGCGTATATCTTCTCCACTACAAAGAATCGCAAAAGTAGCTTCATTCATGTCTTCTCTATACCTGTTTAGTTCCCGTGCTGAGTGTTGCTCCCTATCGCGTCTGAATGATAGTATATCAAATCCTGAGTTTGAACTTCTTGTGAACCAACTACCTGACCGACATTCCCCTGAGGTTCCACCTCAAATGTATGATCCCTAGTGGTTCCACCTCAAACCCAACTCCATGCAACATCCGCCGAACTCGTATTTACACCGAACCAATGAAAGTTTTCTTGTATTCTCCACTTTCATTGAAAACCATATTCTGTAAAGCACCCCTTTGAAGTAACGTCATTTAACCTCCAAAGCCGATAACACACCATACCTTCACGGTGCATCCCAGAATATGCACTGACCTCAACCGGTTCAAGCATCCTCGCTAAATAGTAGCAAGCCAACCAAATAACCCCAACATATCTATAGGCTTGGTTGTATCTTCGCCCAAAAACCTTGACTGCACTGGATCGAATCGAAAAACAACGTGCCTTAACCAAGAGTGTCACGTTTGTCTTTTCAACCAACCCATTCTCATCTGCAGAACCTGCAACACCCAAATGTTTGGCGACCCCACTCTTCGTACATTGTTGTGTAGACCTCTGATTTACAAGACACAAGAAAATTTCCTTTCTTGATCTTCCTTCCAGTCTGAGATTCTCCTAACTGCTTCCTACCCTTCAATGTCTTCCCGGTCACTGCCTGACCGTCTAGAGTATATACGCAATTAGCCTTCCTTGTTCCTGATAAAACTACCAGCGAACCCTTGATAACCTTGAACTTTCTTAACCCGTGTCGATAACTACCTCGACCACTTGAAAATCCAAGAACCTTTGAAAATAATCTTTGCAATACCCGACACCTTTGAAGTTCAAAACCTGAATCTTCAATCACCTTGTGTCGATCGGTTTAAAACCCAAACCGAAAAAAAAAAACCCTTGAATGTTTCTACACCTTGTCGTAACCTCGACAAACGAAACCCTTCAAGTAAACCTTGACAAAGACTACTTTCAAATACAAAACCCTTGTTGCTCGAACGAGCACCAAGACCTGCTGTCCAAACCCGGAATAGCAGAAACCCTTTTCAGTTGATACCGTGTACCAAGCAAAAAAAGTCCCGACACTTTTCGAAGTCCTAAAACCAAACTTCAAAGAAACCTTGTGTCGTACTCCCTTTTGTTGTCAAACCTGGTAGCCCAAGCAGAAAAACCTTCTGCTCCAACCAGAAAATGAAAACCAAAAGTCATAACTCGAAATCACCAGTTCCATCGAATTTTTCGATGTCAAACTTGGCTCCCGTCATTCTTTAATCCCTTTATTAATTTGCTAAACCTTGTGAAAAAACCTCACAATCACAAACTAACAAAGTCCCTTGTGCAATACCCTCTTATTTTAATACCCTTTGTTTTCTTTAATATTAATAATAATAAAGAAAAAAAAGAACAAGAGATTCCACCTTCACGTGGATATGTTGGGTAAAATACTTTCCTTTATTAAAGCATGACCAACCATTCAACCAACATAGCTTTTCCTTTTGACTTAAAAAACCATTGTTCTGTTCTTCTTTCTTTCTTGTTCGAACCAACCAGAGAAAAAAAGAACACCAAGAACGTTTCTCCTTCTTCTTCCTCGGTTAACACAAGAAAAACCCACCGGAAAAAATTCCGATCTTGTCTCCTACACCTTGTCACAAACCCGGACAATCGAAGACCCAAGAACACTTCTGTCGACGCTAGCTGCTCCTTGATACCAACGAACCTGAACACCAATAACTTTTGTTGTCGAGAACCTGGTAGCCCAAACAGAAACACACCCTTCTGCTCCTACCAGGAACCGAACAGCAGAGAACCCTTCTCGATCGATCCTAGATAACCAGAAAAACTTTCGAACCAAAGCTCTTGATACCACTTGTAGTATTCGACAACTACAACCTGGTTACTAGCACGGATAACTTCGATCAAGAATATGACAACACCAGCAGTTTACCGACAACAAAGATAAATAATATGCACAAGTAAGTTTCCCTAATCAGTTGTTTGATTAGTTATTGAAAGAATGCGTACATGACCCCTCCCCCCTCACCTCCTTCTTATAGAGATGAGGGGGAGATAAACCGGTACATGAATGAGTACATAACCCTTCCCCCCTCACCTCCTTCTTATAGAGATGAGGGGGAAAGAACAACCGACTCTAACACTGTACCTATATCGGCTGTGATAATAGAATAATACAGACGTGTTGGACATCGCGGCTTGAGATCCACACCGACCCAACGACGTGTACGCGTTACACGTTATTGACGCGGTACACGTTATTGACGCGTACGCGTTATTGATATTCTAGAACTAGTTGACTAAAAGAAGCTTCACGAATCTCCTAGACTCCCTTGAGCTAATATGAATACTAAATTACAACAAACTAAAATACGTGTCGTATTAGTTTTACGAAAAGGGTTTTGCTAATCTCTGCCCACTGGACATTTGTTTAGCTATACATATAAGGAATATTTGAGTTAATTAATATCAAAATGATGATTAATTAAGGTAATTTTATAGGATATTTTATCTTCATTGATTGCATTTAATCATTTGCCCAGTGGGCAGAGATTAGCAAAACCCTTAGGAAAATGATATGCGTGAATAAAACCGTTAAAGATATGCTTAACCTTTATGTGAAGACACGTGACAATTTATAAAGGTATGCTTAACTTGTAGTCGTTAAGACATCGCCTTGCGTTTTTATTTCAAAAAGCAATCCACCAAGATGAAAATGAAGTTGACTAGTATGATAGTATCAACTATTGTCACATATAGTCCTTATATGAAACGAACCCTGAGACCCAAGACCAAGTCTCAACCGAAACCAACCATGTCAAGAGACTTCCCATACGTTATACATTTTCTATTTAGTTCTCCCACCTATAATTTTAGTTTTTAAGTGGTCCACATTACCACGTGCCACCCATCCATTGTTTCCCATGTTTAGTCATTTTCTAGTTTTTAGTTTATTTCTTAAGTTTAGAAGATCATTAATTTGTTCTTTAGTTATTTAACATTGCATTTTGAAAAGGGTGAAAATTTGATCTAATGTTTAGTCTACTATATTGTAAGAGAGATTTGCTAAGCTATTTATCTTTGGAGATTTTCTATCACTATATTTCAACAATCTTCACCCAAGTTAAACATGATTATCTTTTATATCTATCTTCTTTACACTTACTGTACCAGCTTTAATTATCAGCCCTTTGAAATGACTCATGTATAAAATATTCTTGAGAGTGATACACAAGATCCAGTATTATATGTACTTGTCTTCTCACCATTTCGTCTGTTTAGTAAATTTTTTAATTGATCCATCAACCTAACTCGAGTCTTACATCCTGTTAATCTACACATATAGGGATCAGTGACCTTCGCATCTATAGGCAATGAATCCCAAGTCAGTAAAAACACAAAGTCTTTCCTCAAAGATCCATCTCTCTTAAAACTCAGCTTTGAAGATTTGGAATCAGCAACCAACAATTTGGCTGAAGAAAATTTCCTCAAGAAAGATCGAACAATATTCAAAGGTCGTCTCTTGCGTTTTGAACAGTACATTGATTTCGTTGGAAAGGTTTATGTATCTAATTCTGAAAAAGATGAGAGCAAAATGTTCTGGATGGAGTTTTCGATGCTTTCGAGTCTCAAACATAAGAATCTAGTGTCTCCTATTGGGTTTTATGATGGGGAGATGGAGAAGGCTATTATATACAAGAGGGAGGCTAACGGAAGTCTCAAAAAATATCTAAGTGGCGAGACTCTTACATGGATGCAAAGGTTGAAGATATGTGTTGGTGTTGGAAATGCATTGAGTTACATCCATTATGATGCTGGACGCGATTTCAGTGTCATACATTGCAACGTCGGAGCTCGAAAATTTTACTTAATGACGAATGGGAACCCAAATTATCTGGTTTTGAACTTGCATTGAAAAATACAGTAGCTCGAAGGCACCGTCTTCTTCTTACTCGTGATATTGTTAAGAATGTATACCTAGACCCAAAATATGAAAAAACTGGCGGTGTGACCCACAAGTCAGATGTGTATTCATTCGGTGTTGTATTATTCGAAGTCTTATGCGGAAGGAGTGCAGGAGATGAACACAAAGATGAAGATGAAGACGAAGACAAAGATGAAGGTGAGTTGAGAGAGGGGTTACTAAGTCAACTGATCAAATCTCATTTGGATGATATGATCGATCCACATTTACGAAAACAGATGGACCCAGAATCATTAAAAATATTCTCAGAGATAGCATATTGGTGCATAAAAGAGGAACGAGCGGATCGCCCATATATAGGTCAGGTTGTCAAAAGACTCGAGAAAGCATTGAAATTTCAACACAAACATGAAAATCCAGTAAGAACATCATCTTTGTTTGTCATCTTTACGTAACAATAATTGTTATATCTTTTGACTTATATCCTATTCTCTTGCAAATATCATTTTAGGAGCTTCCAAGAAATGCATTTGACGCCACATCAGATCATTTGAAGGTAATTATTTTCCTTAAACTTTTAATTTGAGGCTGATTATCCTAATTAATAAAAAAGAGTTACTCTACATTACTATAATTGTTAATGTTTGGTTTATTGTATAAGTGCTATATCCTCACAATACCATTTTTTAATTCTACAAATAGATCAATTGTATGTTTTAAACCAACCAACTGTTAATGTCGGTTTATAGCATACACTCACCAAAGAAATTGTAACATGTCTGAAAGTTTATTTATTTATTTATTTATTTTTTAATAAAACTAAGATTCTTATAGATACCCTTGATTGTATAGAACTAAGATTTTTATAATAAATGTAGTAAGTATAGTTGTATAATAAATGTGACCATTAGCTTGATTGTATAAATAGAGCATGCACTATGGTGGAGTTTTTAAAAAGTTTATAAACTAGTCATGTCATCAAACTATAAACCTTGACACATATGTGAAAGTTGAGGTTTTTTAAATCCACTAACTTAGCCGGTTTGACTATTCATTTTGGGATCTTAAGGATAACCGTATCACTATCATGATCATCTTCTTTTTCTACCCATCATAAACCCACAACCACTACCACAATCATCTTCAACAACAAAAAATTTCTAACCTATAACCCATGTTTCTGCACATGCTTGGAAAACAAAATCACCACACTACTATTTCTCTCTCTCTCTCACACACATAAGCACAAAACTCAACACATCCCACCATCTGATTCATGCTACGTCCCTACAACGACAGAAAACGCCCAGATCTGCGCGTGTGAGTGCGATGGTGTATGTGTTTTCCCCAATTTCCAGATCTATACTTAAGTGTTGTGTAAAAATTATGAAATAAAAGAGGTGAATAAAAGATGAAAAGGTGCAAGTGTTTGTGTAAGGGTGTGTTTGATGTAGATTTAATAGTCAAAATTTTAGGTGTATAATTGGGTTATTGAAAAATCAACATAATTTTGTTTGGATTTTTAAAGAATCAAAATATATAGCGTAATCAAGAGCATATAATTTTAAGTCAAGATCATGGGACATCAGTGATGTTTAGGGTCTTTAATAAGACAGGTCAAAGAAAATGTGCTCGAAAAAACATTATGGCTGTTTTGTTTTAGATAAATCTGGAAACAACTGGAAAAAGCTCGAAGATCTTCAAGTGTTCTTCAATTTGTATGTAAAGAAAAACATAAATTATAAGAAAATTTATAAAAGAGTGTTGTGATGGCTTGGTGGAATTATAAAGTGTGTATATATGAACGAATTAGAACGTGTGTGATTGCTTGTGTGAAAAGATAGATAATAAAAGAAGACAGAAGTTAAAAATAAAGGCGAAAAGAACCAAATACCTTCAAGTTAGGTGACTTAACGAGGTGTTAGTTACGGCCGTTAGAGGGAAGGACGAACGGCGGATAACACTTTCCACTTAAGGATGGATGGTGCATTTTTCGGTCAAAGGATGATAGGTTGCAGTCAACGCAACCCACAAGGACGAATGATAGTAATTTACTCTTGAAACTATATGTGTGCCGCCACAATGCGCAGCCATGAAAACATGCGTTCATTTCATTTAATACATTCACTATTTGAAAAACGGGATATGTATGTTAGAGGTGACAATTTGTGTCCAAAATGAAAAAAATATGTTACTTTGGGCAATTTTGTAGAAGATTTGGGCATATTTAGCCTCTCATTTTTTTTTAAATGGGCATGTATTGCCCATTTAAAAGTTAAATAGCCAATAACGGACACACACATTTTTTTACAATTGGAAAACATTATAATTGTTTTTAAAGAAAAACTTATATAGATATAATATATTTAGTCTTTAAAAAATAAATGAGATGTTATGTTTGAGGAATTTGTTTCGTCTTTTTGGGTGTTTTCTAAAACAATTCATATAACAAGTGACTGTTTGACCCGTGCCCGTTTAGCCCCTGGCCGTTTAAGCCCGTACCGATTTGGGCTCGTGCCCATTTAGCCCGTGGCCCGTGCCCGCCTGGCCCGCCTATTTTGCCACCTCTTTATATCTCGATCTTCATTTTCACTCTTGTCACATGTATTGATATTTTTGCTATATGTATCTTGAGTCTTGTCATATTGCTTTTGGGTGTTATTCTCACATTGGTCAATCATTATTTATTTATTTTGCTGCATAACTTCCTAATGTTGCAGGGGAAGAACTTAGAACACTTGAGGATTCCACTAAATGATATAAACGATGCTACCAACAATTTTGACAATGCAACTTGCATCGGGTCAGGCGGATTCGGTGATGTGTACAAAGCAGATCTTGAACATTTTGATAGCAGTAATTCCTCGTCGATAGAAGGTGTGAATATGGGCGATATACCAAAAAAACGAAGCACGGTAGCCATAAAGCGCATTCACAATCCAAAAGGAGAACAAGGGTTCATTTTAGAAATTGAAACTCTAACTACTTGTAAGCATGATAACATAATCTCTCTACTTGGCTTTTGTTCAGAAGGTAACGGTGAAATGATCCTGGTTTATGAGCATGCTTCTAAAGGAAGTCTTGAAGACTATTTGGGAAATAGTGATAAAATGGCCAATCTTACCTGGGTACAACGCATAAAGATATGTCTTGATATTGCACATGGCTTGAATTACATTCACAACAACACAGATCATGGCAAACAAAAGATGATACACCGAGACATCAAGAGTGCGAATATTCTATTGGGTGATAATTGGACTGCAAAAATTGCGGATTTTGGGCTCTCCAAACTCCACCCAGCAGATCAAGAGGCCAGCACTCTCAATATCAATACGATTGCAGGTACAAATATGTATCTGGATCCAGAGTATCAGAAGTTTGGAAGATTAAATAAAAAATCAGACATTTACTCTTTTGGAGTAGTATTGTGTGAGATCTTGACTGGGAGGTTAGCCTATGATCGTATTTTCACCGACGTCGATGGGAACGGGATTGCACCCATTGTACGACATCATTTTGAGAAGCAAACACTGATGAAAATTGTTGATCACAAGATAAAGGAAGAGACCGATGAACATGCCTTTTCTTTAAGTAAAGGACCCAATAAAGAGTCTTTGGACATATTTTCAAAAATCGCTTTTCGATGTATAGCAGAATCTCAAGTCGAACGTCCATCAATAGATGTTGTCATCAACGAACTAAAAAAAGCGTTAAAATTTCAGGTAAGTAATCGATCTAAAATATAACTTTATAATCTCTTCATGTTCTTCATCATGTATGTGACCTTTCATACATTATACTTTGTGTAGAGACTATTTTAATCCTCAAATTATTACTCAATTTCCCATTTAAGTTATTTTAGACCTTAACTTTTGTGACTTATTATTTTAATCTTAAAATTTACTAACTTAATGATTTAATCATTTTATAAATTGAGAACCTAAAATTCACAAACGCATTTTAGAGAGCAAGTAGTTCATTATGTTTTTAACTTATAAAATTGACTGACTATCTAATGATTCACAGGAGAACCACAAGGACAGCCTCAAACTGTCACTTGAAGACATAAAGTTGGCCACGAAAGGCTTCAGTGAAGACAATATCATTGGACATGGAGGTTTTGGAAATGTATACAGAGTAGTAGCTGTTCATGGAGATAAAATCATTGCTGCAAAGCGGTTGGATAAGAAGTCTTCTGAAGGAGAAGCTGAATTTATGACAGAGTTGGAAATCCTTATGGAGTATAAACATGAAAATGTCATTGGTCTTGTAGGCTACTGTGACGAAGAGGATGAGAAAATAATTGTTTATGAGTATGCATCGAGAGGAAGTCTTGATAAGTACTTGAGCGATGATAGTCTTACGTGGGTGATGCGGCTTAAAATATGCATTGATATTGCAATCGGGTTGGAGTTCCTTCATGGAACTGTTTCAAGTCCAGAAATGGTATTACATAGGGACATCAGCAGCAGCAACATTCTACTGTTTAATGATTGGAAAGCAAAAATTTCTGATTTTGGGCTTTCCTTAGTGTGTCCAACAAATCAGGATGTAGGCTTTGTCATCGACAATGTTATAGGAACAATCAGCTATCGTGACCCACTACATTCGAAAACAGGATTCTTAACTAAAGAGTCTGATATATTCTCTTTGGGTGCGGTTTTAATTGACATATTGTGTGGGAAACTATCATCCGAAGAGCTAGATGATGAGTTTCTTTATTTACCCTTCTTAGCAAAACACCGCTATCATGTAGGAAAACTTGATAAGTTAGTGTTTGAGGGTATAAAGGAACAAATTGAGCCACAATCATTTATAACATTTTCAAGGATTGCCTATCAATGCATACATCACAGGAGAGAACGACGACCAACAGCTAATGAAGTGGTCAAACAACTTAAAAAAGCATTGGAATTCCAGGTAAGTTTCTATATTTTGAAAAAAACTGGCTAACTTTTGATTCATATATATCTAAATTATGGCCATTAAACTATAAGAAAGTAACTGTATGAAAAATGAGTTTGTTAATTGATAAATGTATATATAGGAGGATTATGAGAAATGGGAGCCCAAATTGCCTAAAGACTATAACGAAATAATCCAGAAGTTAAAGTGCCCTGAAATCTATTCTAACATCAAGAAACAGGATCTTTACAACATTTTTTCAAAGCGAATCCTCCTTCAACAAGAGAAAATGGTAATGAGTTCATTCTCAAATCTCACTTATATTTTTGTGCATCTTCAGTTCTATGCACCCTTAGTTTATCGGGGATGAATCAAAATCATACATGCATTTAGACATCCTAACGTTGAGTCTGACTTGTTTTTTCATTGTATTATAGTTAATGTCATTCGATGGTATTGGAGAATATGCAATGGTTTCAGCGACATTGTTTTCCTACAAAAACAGCTGTCCACATAAGTGGAAATCTCTTCCAGAATCAAGGTTATTCTCTCCACCTCTTTACATTTGTTGTTAGATGCATAAATTTATGTTGTAATCTACAATCTAATATGATCAACAACTTTTAGAATAAGAAATATAAACAACTGACTTTCATAATCAGATATAATACAAAAATGTTTTTTAATCAAATGGTTAATAGACTCGAAGAAGAGTAAGTAGTAGATGCTTTGTAACTTGTACAGGTTCAGTCCTTCAGCGTCTTAGATCTTTTCATATCAACTCTAAAGTCTCTTCAAGCTTTAGTTTATTTATACATCGAACCTTGATATTTACTGAAAGTACACAAAAAAACTTTATAAGTTAAAACATAATAATTAGGTAAGAACTATCAAGCTTAAGGTTGCATGACACGATTATAAAAAATAATGGAAATTCAATTTTACACAGATTTATATTTTTTTATAGGAATTGTATTACATAGTGTCGATTTTGAAAAATATTGTATTTTATGTCAACTAGAATGACTATTCTTCCTATATAATACTAATTAAAGGGTGAATAACATGAATAAAGATACTTTAAAGTATGCATTGACTAATTCTAATAGTCTGAGATATAAATGTACTCTGTAGCTTGATTTTTTTTTTCTTTTCTCCAAAACGTGGTTGAGGTACGCCCTTTTTTTGGCCCTTTGTTTGCACGGCCATGAATAATAAGTTTTACTAGCATCTTGTTTGTCTATTTCAAGATATTATCCCTCTATAAAATACATAACTTAATGGTTATTATAAGAAAATTATCATAGTTAATTATGGATACAATAAGTTTCAGTTTTGAATTTAAGTCTTTTCCCAATTTCAAAATAAATTGTTTTCTCATTTATTTTGGTTTAAAGAAATACTAAATTCTAAAGTACAAGTGTACATCTGGGGGAATAATGGTTATGACTGACTGGGACTTGAATATTTATAATATGTGCAGATTTGAGTCAGTAGCGGAGATGTCAGATGTTTCCAATTTGAACATCGAAATTAAGATAGATACTCGATTATTATCTCCAAATGTTGTTTATGGGGCCTATTTACTCTTCAAACTTTGTGATTCAAGAAAAGTATCAACTAAACCGATGTATGTTAACTTAAAGTATAGAGTGGGCTCCGAAAATCTACATGCATATTTTGCAAAACAGAGTGAGGAAGAGTGGATGACGATTGAGTTGTACCGATTCATGAATCAGAAAGAAGATGTCATGTTAACGTTTCTACTAGAGAGCTTTTCATCACACTATTGTGGAGATAGTGCGATTTATGTTGAAGGCATTGAATTTCGAGCCATTGACAAAGTGAGTATGGAAATATGCCTTGGCTCCATTCAATATTCTTTTATTCGTATTGCATAAAGGGATTGGATGCATAGCAAAAAATAAAAATATTTACATATAAAAAAAATCATGTTTATGCTGCATATTTAACATAATTTGTACACAGGTGAAACATGAAGAAATCGAAAAGTTGATGGAAGTCCAACAAGTCTTGAAATCAAACCTCAATTTGGATCAGGTGCAACAATTGCCAACTGAAGAACTATCTAAGATACGCAACAACTATGGCGAGTTGCTCTGGATGGGCGAATTGAACGGAAAGAAACTTCTTGTGCTTTCGGCAAAGGCAGTTGTATATAAATTTTCTAATGCGGATCTTTTTACTTTAAAACCATCAGTCAAGTCCAGGTTTGCTTTATATATAGCCTAATTTGTTACAGTTTCCTTTAAGCGCTGAACTTTTTTTAATTGTATATTCACAATGCACTCATCTATGCTTGTACAATTATTTGAAATTGTCTCAAAAAAAACTACATTTAATAATTTGAGGTCCAAATCATCTTAGTTGTATAGTAAAATACTGAAGATAAGTGAATATGTGGGTAAAAAAAATTGTACTTCTTGGATTTGGTATTTTGTGTCTTCAAGTTTTTTTTTTTGTTTTATTCTGTTTTGTTTCTATGAAATATGTAATCATATTATATATTGTACATGCAGATTTCCAGAGGTGCTTGAGGTTTTGCCACAACAAGTATTCTATATTAATTGCACGATTAGAAGTCAAATGTTGTCACCGGATACAGAATACGTGTGTTACCTTGTATTCAAGCTTTCAGAAGAATGTCAGGGGCTGCATAATCCGGTGAAGGTACGAGATCTGCTCCACCAAGTAAACGAAGAGGCTGAATGTTTCTATTTTATTACCCCGAGCCCACTGAATATAAATGATGTTACACGGGTTCCAAAACAAAGGGAAGATGGATGGATGGAGATTCAGCTGTGGAAATTTAACTCGACTCACGATTTCAAGGATGACTCTCTTTCTATCTATACGAAGTTTACAAGTCATGAAGGAACTATGTCTGGCCTCATCATATGTGGCCTTGAGTTTCGGCCAAAGTTTATTGGAAACAGCGATGATATTCAAGGGCGAAGAGAAAAGAAGATAATGCTACAAGAGGAAACCCAAAACCCGCACATTCAACCTAAAAAAGACGAGACGACGACAGAGCTATGAAGCCGTTAGATCACTAGTGTTTTAAATCATATAGTCTAGGGATAGGAGAAGCTCTACTTTGAAGAGCAGTTCTCAATTCAAGGACTAAGCATTTTTTCAAGAGAAGTAATGATGTATTCATCCTTAGCTTAATAAAAGCTTATTGGCCCGTACTTAATCTCTTGTACTCCAGTTTGTTAATGAAACCAAGTTATGTAAATCTAATCGTTTCTGTGTTTGTTTGAATAAATTGCACCAAAGGAAAAAAAACTTATAACTAAGTTTTTATTGGATGATGGATAATTGGATATATAAAAGAGTTAAAATGAGACGGTGGAAATTAAATGGAATTTGTTCATCATATGAGGTATTCTTGTATACTGCCATATTAAATTGAATTTATTAACTGCTCGCTTTTGGGTTTCGTAAGGAAGCAATGGTTTGTTTGAATTATGGTTTTGTATTGTTTTGCTACTGGTTTGGGTTCTTTTTTTTATGATTCTGCTCTTGTTCCGATGTGATTGACAACACATATGGTATGTTATCTGATTTGCTCTCATTACCTAATTGTTTGCAATTGGTTGGTTATGTTTGATTCCGCCATGTTCCATCTGATTTGCTCTGGTTCTGAATTTGCTTTGGTTACATAATGGTTTTGCATCTGGTTGGTTATATCTGATTCTACCTTGTTTCATCTGATTCGCTCTGGTTCTGCATTTGGTTATGTTTGCATAGTCTCATTTAGTTCGGGTTTCGGCTACATATGTTTAATTCTGCATCTACATGTGTCTCCTGCTGTGGTTTCGTCATTTTCTAGTTTATTTGTCAAACTCTAATTGCACCTAAGAATTCCCTTTTAATGAGTTTAAGACCTCTCCATCATACAATTTATCTTCAATAAGCTTATTTAAGATTCCACTGTAAGAAATCGGGAAGGTCAAGGTCAAGAGACTCATCAAGAATGAGCTCATTAATTAAGTCAGATGAAGCAGTAAGATCCTCATCAGTTCACATGTTTATATAATAATTGAGTGTCAAAGTTGTATGATTCGTATACTTTTTCATCACACACAGAAAATACCTCCCAGCTCACCACCACCTAATTGCCAGATAAATCACTCTCCAAAACACAAATTTTTCATCAATCATCTTCAAATTAAACAAAAACACAAAAACCCCCATTTTTTACAAAATAAAAAAACCCTAACACTAGTATTTTTTTGCAACTCAGATCACGAAAAACAATTTGATTTTGTTATGGTGATTCATAATTCAAATTCGAACAAGGGCAAAAGAAACCTACTGATAATCCTTATTCAAAGGACGTGGAGAGAATCACAGAGTCTTTCTATGTTACGAACTTTCCTAAGTATGTTGATGCTAAACGATTGTGGCAGATGTGTGAACCGTATGGAAGGATAGTGGATGCATATATTCCGTCGAAGCTCTCAAAGTTGGGAAAGAGATTTGGATTTGTTCGATTCATGGGAATTGGGAATGCTGAAGAGTTTGCGAAGCGTCTAGCAAACATATGGATTGAAAATTTCCATCTTTTCGCAGCAGTAGCGAGATTCAAGAGGCATAGTAAAACAGTCGCGTAAAGTGGCAGAAGATACCAATTACTCTCATAGTAGGGGTCCGACTCAAACTTCTTCTAAGGTGAATAATTTACCCGCAAACATATCAGGAGCAATATTTTGCCTCCGTTGTGTATGGAGGAGAAAAGATGAATTCCAATGATTAACCGAGAGGTGAATCGCGGTGTGTTACTATGAATGATTGTGATTTGATCAAAGTGGAAGAATCCACTACGGTTGCATTGGTGAAAGTTCGGGAAGTTGGGACGATGAATGCAGTGATCGATTATGTAGAAGTGAAGGATTTACTCAGATTAAGGTTCATCATATTGGGGAATTATGGCTTTAGATTAGACGTGCACAAAACAGTTAACCGGTTCGGTTTGACGGCCGGTCCCGAACCGGTTTGGGTCAACGCCAAAAAAAACCGGTCGGGTCGGTTAACCGGTTCGGTTCCAAACCGGATGTGAAGAGTGGAAAACCCAACCGGTCCAAACCGGTTTGGGCTCGGTTTGGGACCGGTTTTGACCGGTTCTAGTATTTTTTTTTTTGGTCGTCGTTTGTCATCGTTTTCTTGTTTCGTGTATTAATAAACTAGAACTTTTATTTAATATAACGGAGAATACATGATACATCACACATTACACATAAACTTAAAACATAACACATAATAACATAAACATAAACCATCGATAACTTGATAAGCAACTCAACGCCGACTCGAGGTCTCGAATGAGGCATCAACGCAGTGCAAGGCGGCAATACTTATGTGTGTGAGCCCTCAACGCTGGAAGTGGGTTTGAAGAAACATAAACAATGCTTACATTGAGCCTTTCGCATGCCATCCGACATTTCGACGTAGTGGTAGTGAGCCCAAACATTTGGTACACGGTCTAGCGGTAAATAACGAACAATCACTGGTGGCGGGGGTGCCGGAGGTGGTGCATGATTAGCATCAGCCATAGTAAAAATGTGAAATGCTTTCGATTTTTATTTTTTAGAGTTTATTTGTATAAAAGTTGCAAATAAATAAAAACACAATTTATCTATTTATACTAGTCTTATAATGGCAAACTTGTAAATGTAAAAAAAAAATCAAATTTTGAAAGTTCACCCGCCTTCCCGCTCAAAAAAATTCAAAATTTGAAATTTTAAAATTTTAATTTTGGACCGGTTAACCGGATGAGTATTCAAAAAATTTGTTTGCCGCCGTTCTAAAATTTTGAATTTTTAAAATTTAGTAACCGGTTTCGTTTTCAAAAAAATTTTTGCCACCACGTCTAAAATTCAAAATTTTAAAATATCTAACCGGTTTTAAACCGGTTTTTAACCGGTTAACCGATTTTTTTTCTTTTCGTTTTTCAACATTTAAACAAATACACTGAATAAACTTCAACTTTTATTTATAACGTCGGAAATACATAAACTTAAAGGAAATACATCAAAGGAAATACATAAACTTAAAACATAATACGAAGCATAAAAGTCCTAATAGTCTTCATCGGATCCCCTAGCTTCTCGAGCAATGATCTTGTCTTATTTCTTCATCGAAAGCATCTCGATCTCACCCGCTTGGCCTCTTCCTCGAGACCTCCCTTCAAGTCTCCGGCATTTTCAAGATTAGTTTTATCTTGCACTCGCTTCATTGCGTCCAAGTGATCTTTCAAACCCATACACATCTCCAAAGATGCCGGTGTGAGTCTTGATCTCAGATTTGATAAAACCCTTCCATTTGTTGAAAAAGCGGATTCAGAAGCTACCGAAGTAGCTTGTACACTTAGTATATCACGAGCCATCCGGGATAGAACGGGAAACATTGTTTCCTTTGCTTTCCAAAACGCCAACACATCAAAGTTTTCAACTTGTTTTTTTTTTGGGTAAAAGGGCCTTTGAACCCCGGTAAATATATCCAAAAAACTTTTAAGTACAAATGACATAGGAGAATCCCATGTCCTCGTGATCGCTAAACGCAAAGAACAAAACTAAACTGCTAACAATGTAATAGAAAACGATTACATTTAAATAAACAATATAAATGTAAGACGCCTAGGTTCATAGAACCACTTCCATAGAGAGCAACTCTATCATCCATGTGGATTATTAAATAAGTTAGCCGATTCATCATACTCATTTTCGACATGTTCTTCATCATCTTCACCATCCGTAACCAATGCAAGATACTGGATTAGATGTAGTAATATTACCTTCATTTGAGGTAATTCCAGAGACTTCAACATATTCGATGAGTTAGAATCTTTACCCATAGAAGTAGAACTCTTCTTGGGTTCACTAGGGTCGCCTTAGGACATATTTCACATTCTCGCTTAACCGATGGACCAACAAACCGATTACCAATAGTAGACTTTACTTTACCCTTCTTCTTGTTCTTACCAAACCATTTGGAAACCCCTCATTATCCAAAGACCACACTTGGATTACCAACTTGTGGATAAGAAACAACAGAGGACTCACCACCTTTTTAGGACATTGGTCATGAGTGTGACCAAAATCATACATACATTACACCGGGAGGTTTCCATTCATACTCAACACGGATAGTAGCTTTAGTAAACCCTCCCGTAAAGTGATGGGAACCCAATAGTAACAACATCCACAAGATCAGCTACCGAGTTGATCTCAATAAGACACCTAGCAAAGCTACTTCTTCCCCACGAATCCTTACACATAGAGCTCGTATAAGAATCCAACATAATAGGTTTTCCAATAAACGTAGCAATCAAACTAATACCATCCTCTTCAAAAATTTGAAGAGGAACATCATGCAATTTAACCCATACCGGAATACGAGTCAATTCTTCCTTATGCACACTAGTATCCATAGCCCATTTCTTAAGGATTATTGGAGATTTGCCAATCATCCACGGACCACCTTCCAAAACAGCTTCTAACCCAGCTAATGTATCAAATTTAAAGAAAAAGAAACCTTTGGAATTCATCATAATCTTTTTCAACCCATGTTTCCCCCAGTTCTTTCTAGCATAATATTCAACAACCGGAAACGCCATCCTTTTTCCAATAAAATAACCATACAAAGTGTGTTCCAACCGAGTACTAACCTTTTCAACCACTTGGCGGGGGATTGATACGTTAACACCTTCAAAAGCGTGTTCAAGAACCAAAGGGACGAAACAAAGTATCACTAATAGGTCAAACATCCTCACACCGATCTCCAACATAAGATGTAGCATTCACATCTTGGACAATAGGAGACTCATTAGTAGGTTTAAGAGTTGTAGATTTTATATATTTAACGACGCAAAAGCTTTATGCAAATCAAAAGAGCATCCATAACCATTAATCTAGCATTATTATCTAATTCCTCCCATTCGGAATTTTACCACCTCACAACTCAAACTAAACTCCCGAATGTCATCTAGTGAAGTAATCGAGATACCAAATATAGCAAGAATATAGTCATGCTTCCTCTTGATTGAAGACGCCACATCCTCCCCATACTCATTCCCAAATAGAGCAGAATATACTTATCACACACCGAACATGAGGGATGTATCACAAGACTTTTCACTAATAAGTCTAGTACAGTCCAGGCCGCCACACTGTTACATCCTTAGGTCGAGACTTCTTAGGTTTCCTCACAATACCTTCGACAAATCAACAAGAGTAATCGTTATCTTCACCATAAGGCGTGACAAGTTTTCAACTTGTTCACCGAATATGTGAGATAAAATCGGTTGTGATATATCTTTCATATTCATGTTGGCTAAACGATCATTTCTTAACCGCTTGTTGGGATTATCTCTTATCTTTTATGCAAAGCAAGTATCGGACTCCTCTAAAACCCTTGATGATGAAGAAGAAGACTGCATACGTGGAGGTGGGTTACCATATTTTTCAAAATAATATTCCCACAAACTTTTAAAAGAATGCATCGTTAGTATAGTTCGGGTTTGACGTGAAACAACCCAAATCAGTCACAATCGAGTCGATAAGCACCTCTACCCCGTTTACATTATAACATGAATTTAATGCCGCCGCACAAGTAATTAACGGTGGCAAAGTTTCAAAATACTTCAAAAGCTTTTCTTTCATCCCGGAAACCATGCTTGTATAAACACCACCATGAAATTCAAATGCGGAAATTTGTGAAGACATCAAGAATAATTGCTCGAGTACCAAATGAGCTGTTGGATAATAAACACCGACAATTTTTTGTTGCGTTGTAAAAACTTCAAGTAGCGGGTTAGTTTTTCAATAGTATCCCAATTATCGGCATCAAATAGAGCACACCTACCCCTTCCGACAATTTCTCATCATGAAAATATTGCAAAGTTACCTTTTGTTTTAAACCACTTATGAACATAAGATAAGTGGAGTTCCATCTTGTTTCAATATCCCAACTAGGTTGTAACCAAGGTTTCCCGCACTTTCACACAACCGAATGTATGCATTATATCTTTGTTACCCTTTTAAAACATCGGTTAACATTCTTTAAAACTTTTTTCACTTCACTCAAATGCGGATCTTTAATCCCGCTTGCACGGCAAGTTAATGATGTGTGCAACACATCGACTATGAAAAAAATCACCATTACAAGGTGGCTCGTATTCCATTTTTAGTCTACCCATAGCATTTGTGTTGTTACTAGCATTATCCAACGTTATTGAAAAAAATTTCGCAAGTTAAATTTATAAAACACTTTTCTCAACAAGTTGTATAAAGCTTCTCGGAGTGAGGAACCGAAAGTCTTCAAATGCTATGACTCGCTTCATCATTTGCCAACTTTCGGATCAACCTAATGTGCGGTAACACAAAGGTACGAAAATGGCAAATTATGAGGAGCGACCCAAACATCGGTTGTTAAATTAACACAAGCATCTAAATTTAAAAAAGTATTTTTTAAATCTTGTTTAGCCGTTTTTCACATTTTCATAGCATCGCGTTTTAGAGTCATGCGACTTACATGATGGTACTGCGGTTGCATATATTTCTGGTACACCTCCGTCGTCAAATCATTGTCATAGTGGTTGAACGGCAAACCACGTTGAATCACCAAACCGGCCAATTGTTGACGGAGTAAATCATGATCGTATGCAAAAATAGTCCCGTCTCGAGCCATGGATGATTGACCGGCTTCCGGAACCGATTTGAGTGCCTTGCAATACTTTTGTTTGATATGAGCCCTCAATGTCGAGTTAGAACCGGCAGACAATATACTGAAGCAAAGTTTACATTGAGCCTTTTTCTTACCGTCCGACATTAGGACGTAGTTGAAGTGTTCCATGGATCTTTTACACGATCGCATGGTAAAACTTTGAGAACCTTCGCTGCACTTGTTGAACCAGCTTCGGTGTTGGTGGTGTTGTTGGTGTTTGAACTTTCCATTAGTGTTTAGTGAAATACTTTCGGTTTTGATTTTTTTGAGTGTTTTTTGATTGCTTGAAAGTGGTAATTAACCAAATACACAACACATCTATTTATACTAACATTTGTATGGCAAAATGGTAATTTTGGATCAATATTAAATAAAATCCGCCCCCACGCTCCTTCCCGCTCCTCTTTCAAATTTTCAAATTCAAACTTTTAAAATTCAAAAAATTCCAAAAAACTAGCCCATTCGCATAAAAACCGGTTACGAACCGGTTAACCGAACCGGTTATAGGTTCCGGTTAATAAAAAACGGTCTTCAAACCGGTGGATTTCTCGCAACTAAGAACCGGTTCCTAACCGGCGGTTAGGGAAAAAACCGGACCGGTTTGACCGGTTGGGTTTTTCGGTTTGTCTTCGGATGCGGTTCGGTTAACCGGTTCCAATGTTCACCTCTACTTTGGATACAGTTTTAGGATGCAGCCACTTGTAATGCATTCAGAAACAATGAAGCAATGAAAAACGTGTTTTCGTCCATAAGGAGTGTTTCTCAAAACTTCGTTGTTGACGAACGGATGATATGGATTGAAATTTCTTGACTTCCCCTATGTGCATGGGGTTCAAGTGCATATAAGAAAGTGGCAAATGTAGTTGGCAAGTTCATGTTCTTTGAGATTGATCAAGGGTCATCCATGGGTATTGGTAGAGTATGTATCACCACAAAACAAAAGGATAGAATTTATGAGAATGTGATTGTAGGAGTTAATGGGAGAATCATATGGTTCGTGTTCAAGAGATAGCCACATGGAGCATTCAATTGCGATGATATAGTGTCGAAGATGCAACTAGTGACAAAGATGAGGAGGTTGGTGACATTGAAGAAGAAGTACCTTCATTGATGAAAACGTAAAAGAGTTTGCCGATTTTGAAAAAGAGTTAAAATGTACGTAGGAGAACCATATAGACGACGAGAAGAGAAAGAAACATCTCACCTAGATGATGAACACGAGGTAATGCTTCAGATGCTTGACGGATCGTTGTCGCCCACCGGGATTCGAGGATTTTAAGCGCCATGAAAACATTGATCAACAGTGGTGAATCCTCCCATACAAGTAAGTGCTCAACGATGTTTGCCAAATATAGAAAAGAGATGTTCAAGGTATTTCTATGATTCATGAGATGTCGCGTTTGATTGACATTGGGGCGTTGGGATATGTTGTTCGAGGGTGGCAAAATCCCTAGGAAATCCGTCACGAAGGCCTTTAGTGATGAATCTCCGACGGAAAAATTCCATAAGGAAAACCATGATCGAAATGCTTAGTGACGAAGCTTTCCAACGGATTTTATAAGTTTCAACGGAATACGCCCCTATGAAATCCTCACCACGACCCAAAAGTAATGACCAAAATTGGTCGGATTTTTCGTTAAATTTGCTACTGATTTCTAGGAATTTTCGGTTTCATTTTCTAGTGATTACCTACCAAACATCGTAAGTGTTTCCTAGGCACTTCCAACAACAAAATATCACTATAAACTTACTAGGAAAAATAAGCATTTTCCAAATAATAAATATTTCATTCAACAATCAATTCTTAAAATATAAAATCTCATAACATATTAGCATTTAAGCTTATACAATGATATCTAAAAAACTAGCTAGCTCAAGATGGAAACTATTTGTCCAACTACTTGAAGCAGATTGGTTCCAACTCCTCAACTCCCTTGTTTGCTCTTGTAGTTGTTCAACTCTCAACTCCCTTATTTGATCTTGTAGTTGTACTTAATCAGACATTACAACCTACAAATAAAAATAAATACCAAAAATATCGACCAACAATTAACAACCAAACATTAGCAGATTAGCAGCATATGACCCATTAACTCAACAAATAACTAATCAGCCAAACAGCCTATTAGCCACTATGAAACCTGACCGATTACCAATTTTATCACGTTTCAAACCAAGCCAATATGACCCATTGCAACCCATACTCATTTTAACACATATTACCCATTATAGCCTAATATGACCCATTACAACTATTGCAACCCATCACGACTACTTAGGACCTGTTATGACCCATAACAACCCAATATGACCCATAAAAACCCAATATGACCCATTAATACCGTTCTGAACCCATTTGTATATTTTGTCTCTTATTACGCCCAAATATGACTTATTACAATGAATATGACCCACTAAAACCTAATATTACCCATTTTATCAAAATACGATATATTTTAACTAAAAAGAAACTACATACCTCACATTAAGAGGCCATACCCAAACGATACTTGTCTTGCTCACATACTGCCAAGGCCAAATCAAGAATAATAAGGAATGCATATTAGTAATCAAAATAATAATAAATACTACGATATATTATAAATCGATGACAAGAACAATAAATAATAGTTATTACATATTAGTCGTTTGATGAATAATGCTCATCTCAAGAATAATCAACTAAATCAAGTTCTTCATCAACATCCTCATTCGAGTCATCATCTCTATCTATAAATTCTTGTTCATCGCCACTAATTGGTAAATGAGTATTGTCAATGTGATCATTCTGAATTTCTTCAATTTGTCCTTGGGTGACAAGACAAACTGGTTCACTATCATCATTCATGCTCGTGTCAAGTGTATAGAATAACCTTTCACTCTCTTGAAAGAATTCATCCTCCTCCAAATTATCATCATCATCATCTAGTAAAACAGTTGTGCTACTGAATTGCTCCTTGGCTTAGTCTTCACAATGAATTTCACCAATCTTTCATATCCTTAGTCATTGAAGGATATGGTACATAATAAACTTGTTTCACCGTGATGCTAGGACAAATGGGTCGTCAATGCATCCTTTGGATTTGTGTTTGATATCAACCAAATTATGTTTACAATCCACTTTACCCCTTGAAAAGGGTCAAACCAAGCACATTTAAACAATATAGCAATGCAACGACCATCTTTAGAGTGGTATTCGAGCTCCAAGACCTCTTCTAACGATCCATAAAAATCGGCCCTGAGACGGAAGAATAAGACCATCTTACGCATGCACCACTATTGTGTGTAACCCGCCCCTATACCATGTCGTTTAGTATGGAACTTGTAACCATTGACAACAAATCCTTCGAGTAATTTAACATTGCGTAATGGTCCTCGTGCTAGACCTTTCAAATGTTCACAACTACCATCTAAGCATTCAAAACCTACATTAATAACAAAATTAACATTGTCAACTAAAATGTTTAAAACTTGTAGGTAATATAGTATTTAATATTAATATTTGTGCTTACATGTTCCTTGAACCAGTCAGCTTCTAGTAGCAGTAAGTGATGCTACATCAATAGAACAATCTCTTTCTCTAATCCAATTATCAAACAAGCTAACAAATAGAACTTTAAGCTGTTATAATTATAACTTAGATATATGTGACACTAATAATAGTTTTTGATATACCTTATGAATGGTTGAACCTCTTGACAGTTAAGCAATACATAGGTATGAGCCTTGTGCCTCTCCGAAGGTGTTAAGAATACTTCTCTTCCTTTCTTGTTAAATAGTCTACAAGATGGAACTTTAAATATGCTTAATTTTGAGTTTGTACTCGAAGAACTAGAAATATCAGGGGCATAATTCCGAGGGTCGCGATTCAGCCGTGTTTCTATTGTCGGATCAAGATACAATGAGCATTGGGTGGATAGCTCATGTACGAGATAAGACTCAGAAATAGACCCCTCAACCTTTGATTTGTTTCGGACCGTTCATTTCCTAAAAAAGTTATCGGAATATAAAAATATTAGTAAATAGATAATAACAACAAAAGGATATTATAATCTAGAAAATATGGTACACTTACCTTTCATAGATATACATCCATCTATATTGCACAGACCCCGAGAATAGCTTCATTAGCCAAATGTATTACAAGGTGCTCCATTGAGTCAAAGAATCCAAGTGGAAAGACTTTCTAACTTGCAATGGTAACAATTATACTTTCTCGCAACTTCTCTAAGTCTTGTATATGTAACACCTTTGAGCATATTGCACGAAAGAATGTGCACAACTCATATCGCATCCCATATTGCATTTGGTATAAACCCTTTAAGGCAATAGGAAGCAAGCGTTGCATGAACACATGACATTCATATCACGGTAGCCCGAGTTTCTTTAGAGTCTTCTTTGTCTCGTAGAAGTTTGCAACTAGTTTATTATTAGCGGTAGCCAACTTTTGATAAAGGGGACTAGTTTATCAAAGGTCGATTCAGAACATTACATTCCAACTTCCAATTCAACAAGGATGTGGCGCTTGTAATTTTGACCAATTTTGACAACCCCCATATAAAGGCTCATTATCGCCTTCCAACATGTCATAGAACTCGTGCATATTTACTCGGATTTTGTTGTTCAAGACATTCAAGCATTAATTGATGGAAACGATGCATAAATGTTATCCAACACCATTTGTCCGCAACCAAAATTGGGGTTATCATCTCTACTTGGATTAAAACATTGCCCAGTGTCTTCAAGGTTGTCTTTTGTTTCACCATGTGACAACCAAATTTTATAATCACCACAAAGCCATTCGTACACACATGATACTTAACTTCCTCTCTTGTCAAGTACGGTTTTAATTTGCATTTCAACAAGGACATCTAATACGAAGAATTTGTTTACCGTCCATGGTTCTCTTCCTAACATTTCGTGTTTGAGAAAAGGCTAAGTCTAAAAATTCATGTCTACTAAGTTGCACCAATCAAGATCTAATAAACCTTGACTGCTTGTCATTTGGTACATCCATCTTCTTAATTTTGCTTGACATACTAGACAAGTACAACATAATAAAAAAGATATTGTAAGTAAAAAACAAACGCATCCACACAACTACATCATAATAAACCATTAAACCTTGACTGCTTAATTTTTCATCACTCCACATCAACTATGTCAAAACAATAAATAATAGTCAAATAAACAATAGTCAAATTTATTACCTGTGTTAATTTGTACCAGTTGAAAGAAACAAGAAAAAAACATATGTAACAACTATCACTCTTAGTTCGTAAATTACAGATCTATTGTTTTATGAAGTAACCATCTATTGTTTTATAAATTACAGATCTAAAAGTTAGGTCATAATTGGGTATAAACATATCAAAATTGTTCCAAAAGATATAAAGATTAGTAAAGATAGAGCACACACTAACCTTGATAATAAATAAGAATGGAGTCGATTGAGAGCTGGAGGTCGGGCCAGGAGTGAGGAGGTCGGATTTTGTGGCAATGAAAAAGTGAGGTGGTAATTTTGGGGGGATGAAATATTGAGAGTGGGTTTTTGGGGGGCAGGGAATTTAGGGATAAAATTATATGTTAAGTTATATTAAAATGTTATATTAGATAATGTTACTAGGAAATCCATGTGTGATAGTTAAAATTTATCTAGAGATTTCCTAGTTATTATTATTTATAAGAAATTCCTAGGAAATCCCAAGGAAATTCCGACGGATTAGCTAGTGCTAATATTTTGTCGCTAATTGGTAGGAAATCACTTAAAAAACGTCACTAATAACCTTGCACATAATTCGTAGGAAATTTGTAGGAATTCCCTAGGTAATTTCCTACGAAAGATTTCCCTAGGAAAAATTTGTTGGCGTTGCCTCTGTTTCTAGTAGTGGAAAAACCTTAAAAAGTATCCTTAATGGAACATGGGTGTCTATATGGGATCAATGAATATTTTATCTATTAACATTAGAGGCACCATGAAACGTTATAAACGTAATTGGGTCAAAGAGTTGTGTTATAAAAATAATGTTCATTTCCTTGGAATTCAAGAATCAAAATTGACGCGTCTACATATTTTTCTTATAAAAATTGTGTTAGTTTCTTTTAACGCTTTTTGTTTCGACAAAAAGGGGGAGAAGAAAGTAAAAACTATTATTCAAAATTTCTACGAATTTTAGTTTTTCTTTAAAATAATTTTATGTTTTGTCAACAACAAAAAGGGGGAGATTGTTAATACAAATAAGCCGTAAAAACGTTTATTCATATTTTACGATCTTAAAATGTTTTGTCGATAACAAACGTAAAATCATTTTAACGAAACAAATAAAATACGTAAATAGTTTGATTCAATAGTTTTCTAACACACTAACGTTTTCACATAAAACACTAAAACAAGTATAAAGTGTTTTTATGATTTAGATACATATGTACAACAACTAGTGTTTACATATTGGGCTAACATATACTTAACTAAGTATATACTAAAATGGGTAAAAACAAGTTTATACTAAAATGGGTAAAAACAAGTATATACTAAATGGGTAAAAACTAGCAAATGGTATTGACCCATAACCCATGGTTTTGTCCAAACCACTTAGCCAAGTTTAATGTATTCTAGAGATACATTGTATCTAGAAAGAAACCCATGGATCAACTCAAAACCCATGACCCATGAACCATAACTAAAAATACCCATGGGCAAAGAGGAGCGTCCCACGGATCCCTAGCCTTACGCTAGCCGGATCCCTCGTGGAAGGATCCGGGAACAAGAGAAAATTTCTCTATAAATAGTGAGTCATTTCTTCCTTTTGCTCACCACTTTCACATACTTTCTCCAAGTATTATATCTCTATAACCTCGATCCAAGAGATCTATGTAGTTTGTCTTTGTTTTGTGTGATTCTCTAGGTTCCTCTTAAAGGCGAGATCACCACTTGTTGAAGTCGAGCAAACTCAAGTCCATGAGTTGCCATGCTTCGTCATCATCAAGACAACTAAGGTTCTCTTGTTGATAGTTCTTTCTTCCTCCGTAGATGTTGTGTTGAAGGCATTAGTGAAGGATGCCAAAAGAGTCAAGACGAAAGTATTAGTGAAAGATGCTTTTCGTCCGTGTCAAAAGCATTAGTGAAGAATGCTAAAGGTGTCAAGACGAAGGCATTAGTGAAGGGTGCCAAGCGTTGTGTCAAAGGCATTAGTGAAGGATGCCTAAGAATCAAATCAAGTGGCATTAGGGAAGAATGCCTAGGTCGTATAATCGATGAGGTGCATCGTTATACAATGATGAGTATACAGGAGAAAACACATAAGTTCCTCAATCGGCATAGTTTCTCCTTCTCAAGAAGGAGTTCAGCTAGGGTATCTTGTTGAGTAGCCTCTAGCTCATTTGCCCTGGCGACTGCATTTACGGCCTCCATGGTCTCGCCGATGAGGGCTTCTTGGCATTCTTGCAATGCCGCCTCATTTATGTGGATGTGCCTCTGCAAGAAGAGGAACACCTCTCTTGCTCTCGTCGTCTGTGGTGGATCCAACCACCCATTGATGGGACACCTAGATCCCTAAAAAATCAGAAATCAAACGTTTGAAAACACTTAAAAGCTGACTCCAAGATGAAACTATAAACGTAACATGTTAAATTAAAAAACTACAAGCATTATCATTTAAAGACTAGCCAACCTGAACAGGACATGCATAGTAACGCCTGTCGGCGTTTGCATTGTTCCAGCTGGTTTTAACTACCGCCCGCCTACCACAACCACGACGCACCATTATTAAAACTTGATCGGAAAAATTAAGGATAAGAATTTTTTTTGAGAGGAGACTTTAGGGATGAGTGGTGAATATGAGTTGCTTTTATTAGGCACTATTTACTGTAGCACACACAGAAAATTGTATCGAACACGCTTTATTGAAATATGGAATTGACAAATGTGCCCTTGGACTAAAGACAAATCTAACGCCATCTGACGTCCTTGACTAACGGCAATATGGTCAAAGGACCAGTAACGAGTAAGAAACTTGAAATAGGGACCCCCGACGATGAAAAGGCCCAGGTTTGTCCCAACGCGAAGCGCATTGACAAGTTTAGGGACCAACGGTGTATTTTAGTCTAATATAAAAGTTTTACACACTTGTCGCTCCTATAAATAAGTAAATAACACATATATTAACCTATTTCATTGTAGCTTGAATTTGGATTTTGGGACTATTCAACAAGAAAGGTTGAATTAGAAACTTATAACGAAGTTAAAGTGTCGTAGGAATGGAGAAAGAGAAACTCAAATACTAAGTAATTTGAATAACAACTTGATTACATGCAAACGTTAGTAAAATAAGTCATTCAAGTTTTAAAAGAAATCGGCGTTTGATTTTAGTATTAATGGTTGTTATGGAGATAGAATTGTAATAAAAACATATGTTAACAAGCAGGGGCGGTACCAGGAAAAAACAACCGAGGGGGCAAACTCAAAGTAATAAAGCATGCATTACATATCGTCATAAAATACTTGAAGTGCAGGAAACTCAGTTACATAGCGTTTTAACGTCTTTCTTAAAAGCAAAAATAGTTAAATATCGTCTATCAAAAGTGCGATAAAAAAGGTGACATAACGTAATTCTAAATAAAAGTAACATATCATTTCTTGGGCAAAAGACCACGACGATTCTTCATTTCCTGAAAGTTATTCATAACTACTTCATCGGAAACACTTTCAAAAACATCTTTCTCAATGTTAACAGCCATAGCAAAAATTTTAGATCTACTAATAGGATATAAAAAAGAGGACGGTTAGTGGGGGTTGTCTCTATGTCTATACTACTTATAATAGAAGGATGACCCTCTTTTTTATTTATGAGTTTAAGATTTTCTAAATTATAATTTAAGCAAATACTACTTATAAAACATAATGTACAACTATGTAAAGCACAATTATTTTAACCAAATACTATTTCTTACATACATACAATTAATACACCCCATCATAAATATATACAACTACCTAAGAACAATGTACAAATACAAATAAAACTAAAAACACACTATTCAATACATACAATTAATACACAATTTAATTCATCCTTCACAAAAATATACAACTCTTTAACCACAATATACAATCTATTAAGCTTTCAAAACATAAATCTGAAATCAAGCAGCTCAAAATAAAATAACATTTGTTCACCGAGGTTTTAGTCACAGTGGTACTACACAGATCGCTGGTACCCGCTAGTAGATTATCGTATGTAAAATATCATGAAGAAATAGTTAATTGTCGTGGTTGTTTAAGATCAAATATCTATGAATTTCTTTTAAGAATTTTTTGATGGATGGCATATGCCCTGGCGAGTTTCCATGCATCTTACAAGAAGTCATAATGGATGTTCAATTGTACTGAAAATATCAACGAAGGATATAAATATAGATTAACATCTAATGACACATGAAATGACTAATTATACCGCTAGTTGGCAACTTTAATTAGATCTAAATTTATTAACAACTGATTATAAAATTTGTTTACACGTTCTCTTATATTTCCTTTGACTTTTTTTCTTTCTTACAATCATAAGCAACACATCATAGTCGCTGACTAAATAAAAATGACTTTTAGCTGGTGTTTTGCTGTAATTAATTGAAAATCCAATAAGATATGGAAATTAAAGTTTTGCAACCATATTCAGTTTTGATTTTGCACTTTTAATAAAAATCAGGTTTTTTTGCCCAAAAGAAAATCTTGATTATTTTGCGATTATCTAGTAAAAAAAGGGTGAAGAATTTGAATATACGTGAATAAACTTTTCTCAAATTACCCAATATACGTGAATATACTTATTTTAATCTCCACATACGTAATATACTTTCAAATCTTTACCAATATACGTAATATTGACAGTTGCCACTTTAAAAGTTACAATAATGGTCCTTGACGCTTATGCTTGGCTTTCACCGTTAGTCCTTTGACATTTTTCACTTAAAAAGTTACAGATGTCACACCCCAAAATACTGCTTTGCGTGAATGAAATTCACGGGATGACTACCATAGCATCACATTCTATGCTTATATTGAACGACCAAGTGTCGCTTTGAAAACACATTGTTTGATATAATAAAACATTCAGAGTTTACAAAAGATAGGTCCCAAAAGGTAGTCAACATTTGCGGATATAAGTTTGTTACAATCCAAACGATGTTTTAAAGTGCATAAAATCCATGTGAGACGCGTCATCACCGCGACTCTATGATAAGTCCTTATGCATGCCATGAAGTATATGCCTTAGATACCTGAAAATACATTGCTAAAAGTGTCAACACAAAGGTTGAGTGAGTTCATAGAGTTTATGAAAATGTTTTATACGACCACCACAAGTATAAGTCATGTATGACAAATATGTCACATAAAAATGATACAATTGCTATAAGCACATGACACCGAAGCAAGACTGATCATGATGTTCGCCCTAACAGAGTGTTTTGCCAAAAAACTCAAATTATGATATTAAATGAAATGCATCCGTTTTACACGTTTTTATACACGCTTTTTAAAAACGTTTTTATATACGTTTTTTACACAATTCTATGCACGTTTTTATATACGGTTGTATATACGTTTTTCACACGTTTTTATAAACGTTTTTTACATGTTTTTATACACGTTCTTTACACATTTTTATATACATTTTTACATATTTTTATACACGTTTTTTACACACTTTTATACACGTTTTTTACACGTTTTTATGCACATTTTTATACACGGTTTTATGTACCTTTTTTTGCACGTTTTTATACATATTTTTAAAAAACGTTTTTATATACGTTTTTTACATGTTTTTATACACACTTTTTAAAAACGCTTTTTACACGATTTTATGCACGTTTTTATACACGGTTTGATTTGACTTTTACCGTTAGTCCTTTGACTTTCATCTGTTTCATACACATTTTTTACACATTTTTATAAATGTTATAAATAGTTTAGGTACTAATATTTTATAGGTCGATAGGTTAATGTTATAAATAGTTTAGGTACTAATATTTTATGCTGATTATAATCGATAAAAACATATATAAACCACGTATAAACTTCCAAAAATCTTAAAAAAACAAATCAAAATTCCAATTAATGAAGGTACAAGAAAGCTATATATTTACGACTTATGCTAATCATATTTACTTTTAAGTGTTTGTGTTTTTTATACATTTAATGGTTTATGTAATTAAATGTGTTGACCCAGTTGACATATCTAACACTTAACTAACTCGAACCTCAGACGGGTTGACATGCCTTTAATCCATGCTCGTCTATTTCGGTGTAAATTTTGGGTCATGTTTCATGTAGTATCAGAAATTGCGCCAAAAACTAAATGAATTAAAAGTCAACTTGCAATAGTGTACTTAGTAGATGAAGTATCAAGAAAAGTTGAAAATGCCCATTATCCTACAAGTAATAACGACATACCATTTACAATAAAAAGTAGTTTAGGCTATAAAATATCAACGAACTCTATTCAAAGTTTTGTTTTGGTAAATAAAAACCAAAATATATCATTAAATACACGTTTTATTATTTTTAACGAGACAACACATTAAAATGTGCATTTTAGAACACTTTATGAAAGTTTGTTGCATTTAATGATACTTTTGGAGTTTATATATCAAAAGTTTGAATCACCGATGAACCTCTGGTCACGTCCATCTCCTTTGAGTGTCAATTTACCCTTCTCCATTGACCTAACCTAGGCAATAAAAGCATATGTTCCAGAACTTTTACCCATGAGTTTTATTGAATCGATGATTTATTTTCTCAAACCCTCATTGAATTGTGCAATAGAGGTTTACCATAAAGGAGTGATATACCTAATGCAATATGGTGGTATTGAAACATATTCTGATTGGCTATTCACTTGCAAACAAGAGTTGCGATTACCAAATAAGAAACAAAGTCAACTAAAATTGTTTGTGTGAACTTAGGGGGTGGCAACCATGCCTAACAAGAATTTTCATACCTAATCACCCACCAATAATATCCTTCCATCTCATCTCATACCTATCTCATACCTAACAATAGATTTTTAGTGGCAACCATGCCTAACACATATCTCATCTATTTTTTTTTTATAATTATATTAAACAATTTAATAAAAACATAATATTTTATTAATACTTAAAAGAAAATTACATAATACTTATAAAAAAACACTAGTCATCAAGGTATGGTAAGTCTTGAGCGCCTACATACTCCGTAAGATCATATCGGAGACGGTGATGGATATTTTCGTCGAGTAACTACGGTAGTACATTCGGTCATAAATCCATGGATCTGGTCGATCTATTATATGAACCGTGATATTGCCTCTCGTCGCCTTTTAAAATCATATTGTGTAATATAACACAAGTATGAACGATTTTTCAATCTTTTCGACGGACATAGCCCGGAGAGGATGACCGAGAATAATCCATTTTCCTTTAAGACGACCAAAAGCTCGCTCGACATCCTTTCGTGCGCACTCTTGTAGCTTCTTGAATCTCTTTTCTTCGGTCATTGATAAGGATATGCTTTAACAAACGTTGAATACGTAGGATAGATTCCATCGGTAAGATAATATCCACGTTTGTAAAGCCGTCCATTTAGAGTAAATGAACTGTTTGGCGCCATTCCATTTCGATGAGTAAGATACAACGGAGATTGATTCAAAATATTGATGTCGTTATTTGCACCGGGAGGACCAAAAAACGAATGACAAAACCACAAATCATTTGAAGCTACGGCTTCAAGCATAATAGTCGGGTATTGGTGATCACCTCTTTTATATTGCCCTCTCAAATGCCTAGGACAATTTCGCCAAACGAAATGTGTACAATCAATGCTACCAAGCATTCCAGGAATGTGATGTTGTTCTTCATGTGCCTCGAATAAGCTTGCAACATCGTGGGTTGTCGGCCTACGTAAGAACTCTTGCCTATATAATTGGATTACCGCATCGCAAAAATGATCAAGGCATTCACCTACAAAGTATACCGAATTATAAAAAGCTAAAAAATACCGAATTATAAAAATAACCTAACGTTCTTCGTGCCATGTTTAAGTAGTCATCATATCTATCCGGAGGTCCACCCGTTGCGAGTTGTCGAATGGCCGATGTGCATTTTTGCAACGCCGTGAAAATTTTTTCCCCAGCGTCACGCCTCTTGAAACCATTCAAATTCGCTTCAATATCACCAACAATTTTTAGAAACAAGCTTTTATTCATACGAAATCTTTCACGAAAAACATGGGGGGGAAACTTTGGGTTTTCTTCGACGAAATAGTCATTCATTAGAGTTTCTAGAGCTTTTTCACGATAACGGGTAACATGCCCTCGGGTTGAGCTTGCCGTGTCTTCAATGGCATCGCACGCGGCTAAATAGGTTTCTATGGTAGAACCTGTGGAAAACAATAGTTCGGAAGAGTCGGATGGAAAATCTAACTCGTCCTCGGATGAAGAAGATGAAGATGAAGCCATTTTGTTTGTGAAATAGAGAGTTTTTGTTTGAGTAAAAATAGAGATGTTTTTGTGTGTGAAATAATGTTAAATGGGTGGTGTTTAAATAGGTAAAAAAGAAAAGGGGGATTTTTTTTTTTTTAATGTATGCAACGGCTAGTTTTGACTAGCCAACGGCTAGTTTTTTGCTCATGCCTAATCGGTGATGTTTACCGATTTATCACAAATGCATGCCGCACCGAATGAAACCGAAAAGGTGGCTTTGATCATGCCGATCGGTGTCAATCATACCGATGCCACCCCGATAAGCGTTGCCACCCCCTTACAATAGTTACATTTTTGACGGTGACAAAAACACACTTGGGTTTCGCAAATAATTAAATGAGTAAAAAAGTATATGATGATACATATGAGCAGCTAATGAGCTTAATTTTTTCAGTCAGCTACATCATGGCTTAATTAGTCATTCATATTGAAAGTCAGCTAGCTTCCAATTATTTATGAAGTTCATTTACACTAAGCACATTTACAGAAAAAGTAATTATACAACCTCGTTATATTCTACGAGTACATACTTTTTGTAAGTGTCACTAAAGTAAGATTTAGTCATGATACCTTCTAGAAAAAAAGCTATAAATTCATAACCTACTTTACAAAAAAACTCATTATGCTCTATCTACTTCAATTATTGTCATTCAAGTCCACAGCTGATCGATGTTCACAACAGAAACAATAGAAACACTGAAACAATAAAACTAGAACACACAATGTTTCTTGGAATAAGCTCTCCAATTAATCAGAAAAGTATTTGCTTACAAAAACTGATATTGAATGCACACATACAAACCACAGCTCGGTTTGTTTATATAGGTGTTAGAATTTGCTTTCTAATCCTACTACAATTCTAATAAAGCTAGATAGTCCTTAACCAATAAGGAATCCTAATTAGACTAGAATTGTAAACTTCCATATGCTTGGAAACTATTTTGTCTTTCCACATGCTCGGTTCTTTGGACTGCACATTAAGCTCGTGACTTTTGAACTACTCATTAGCTCGAGTAGAACATTAGACCAACATTCACCCCCCTAATTTCTGACTCGAGATAGGTAGGTCTTCAACTACGAGTAACTCTTGCATTTCCTTGAACTTAATCCTTGCGAGAGCTTTCGTCAGAATATCAGCACGTTGTAACTCACCTCTTACAAACTCAACTTGTACTTGGCCTCTTTCAACACATTCTCAGATAAAATGATAACGTGTGTTTATATGCTTGCTTCTCCCGTGAAAGACTGGATTTTTCATAAGTGCAATAGCTGATTTGTTGTCAACAAATAAGACCACCACTCTTTCTTCCATTCCGGTTATTTCACTCAACAACCCACGTAACCATCTCCCTTGACATGCGGCTGAGGTTGCAGCCATGAACTCGGCTTCACAAGACGATAGAGCCACCGTGTTTTGCTTTTGTGAGCACCAAGTGATAGGTAATTTACCTAGATAAAATACGTGCCCAGTTGTGCTTCGACCATCATCTTGGTCCATAGCAAAACTACTATCACTAAACCCCACTAACTCCTTGGTCTTTTCTTGGTTGTATCGTATTCCAAAATTCAAACTACCTTGGATATACCTTAGTATTTGTTTCACAACTGCCATATGTGATTCTTTTGGTTCTTGCATGTAACGACTAAGCAAACCAACCGAATAAGATAAATCGGTCGAGTGTGTAGTAAATACCTTAAACAACCAACTCGTCGTCTATATAATGTTGCATCAATCGGTTTTCCTTCCTTGTCCATGCTTAACTTCATTCCGTGTTCTAATGGACATTGAGTAGGATTCGCCTATGCATCCCAACATCTTTCAAGATCTTCTTTGCATAGCTTTCTTGACTTATTGAGATACTCGAATCCTCTTGCATTACTTCATTGTTTCGTGCTATGGATGGTGGAGAAATTGGTCCACATAACGACTTCTTGGTTTGTTTTCCTACCAAACAAGATTCACACAACTTGTTCTCTTGATGAATTATTGGCAACTTTTCAACCATGCCCTTCCTTGCCATTAATTCCATCGTCTCGAAATTAATGTGACCCATCCTAGCATGCCATAACCAAGCATCATCTTCCATCTTTGCTTTGAGACACACCGGACTTCCAACTTGGAGCTTAATCTTGTAAAGTCTATTACTTGTTCTAGGAACCTTCATCAAGCTTGCCATCCGAGTCACGCATAGTAAGAAGGTTACCTTTCATACGAATGTCACATCCGCCTTGGTAGCTTGCCCAAGACTAATTATGTTGCTCTTTAGCTCGGGTAGGTAATAGACTCATGATTAACCGTTGCTCTCCGCTTTCCTTCAATGATTATCGAACCCTTTCCTTTTATCTCGATGTAGGAGTTATCACCAAACTTCACTCTGCGGAGATATTCTCATTCAACTCCGAAAAGTATTCTCGGATCCCCGCATGTGATTACTTGCTCCATTATCCAAATACCAAGTGTCTTCCTCGTTTGGCTTAGTATTCAATTGGTTTGGGATAATCTTTTCTTCATTCAAGAAAACTACTTCTTGAACGCTTTTCATCATAAAAAGTGTTGGGTCATCATCATCCTCCGTTTTCAAAAGGTTTGCTTCATGCTTTTTCTTTTGTACACTTCGTTCGGGACAATTAGAAGCAAAGTGACCATATTCGTCACACCTAAAGCATTGAATCTTTGAAAGGTCTCGACTTTTGTTCTTCTTTTGATCCGTCTTGCTCCCGGAGTTGTTTTGGTTTCCATGGTTGTAGTTATTGGCTTGACCACTACCACGAGATTTGTTTTGAGAAGAAAAGTTTTGACCTCTACCGTTGCCACTAGAGGAATTCCTTCCTCGACCTTTCTTGTCATACTTTTTAGCCCTTCCGAACATCAACTTGCCTTGATCTTCAGAAGTGGTGTCAACACCCTTCATTCTTCCTTCAAAAGCTTTCAACCTTCCAATTGCTTCTTGAAAAGACATTTTATTCAAGTCAGCAAATTGTTCTATTGAGGCAACAATTGCAACATACCTATCCGAACGGATGCAAGCGACTTCTTAACAAGTTTCTTGTCTTCATAAATTGTTCCCAAGCTATTTACTTGATTATAATTTTGCCCATCCTAGCCGCAAAGTCATCGATTGATTCGTTGACTTTCATCTTTAAAGATTCGATTCGTCTCCAAGGTTTGCAACCTTGCGTCTCGAACCCGATCAACACCCACATACCGGTCTTCAAAGCTCCCATTTCTTTGGTGTGTTGAATTGTGAAACTTGAAAACAAGTTCTTCCGAATCGCTGGAAAAGTAACGCCATCGCCATGTGATCTTGCTTAGCAACAACTTGTGTTCCTTCCCCTGGTTCCAATGCATCGAATATTCCATGGACTCGGAATACCGCTTTAACTCTTATTGCCCATATGTTATAGTTCGTGCTTGTTAACATTGGACATTGAAGAGCCATCTTAGAATGTTCAATAGGAGGTGGTTGACTCGACTCGCCTTCTACCATCCTTCTTGTACGCCTTTTGTAAGTTACCGGTGTAGTTGGATTGACTTCCAGCCCTAGAACACGCTTGTTTTACTTCTTGCCTAAGTAAACCAAGTTAAAGTTTGAAACTTTATTGATTTCTTGGAACCCTTTAGTGATCGACTGTCTTGGTAACCCTTTATGATCGACTTTCTTGGAAACCCTTTAGTGATCGACTGTCTTGGTAACCCTTTATGATCGACCCTCAACAAATCGACAGCTTTAAAACCCTTTAGTGATCGACCCATCAGAACTTTGTTGTGATCGACTTGCTTGAACACCTTCAGTGATCGACCTTGGAAACCCTTTAGTGATAGTCGACTGCCTGAACCTAGCTCTTGATACCAATTCAAGTCCACAGCTGATCGATGTTCACAACAGAAACAATAGAAACACTGAAACAATAAAACTAGAACACACAATGTTTCTTGGAATAAGCTCTCCAATTAATCAGAAAAGTATTTGCTTACAAAAACTGATATTGAATGCACACATACAAACCACAGCTCGGTTTGTTTATATAGGTGTTAGAATTTGCTTTCTAATCCTACTACAATTCTAATAAAGCTAGATAGTCCTTAACCAATAAGGAATCCTAATTAGACTAGAATTGTAAACTTCCATATGCTTGGAAACTATTTTGTCTTTCCACATGCTCGGTTCTTTGACCGCACATTAAGCTCGTGACTTTTGAACTACTCATTAGCTCGAGTAGAACATTAGATCAATAGATATACATAATATTTTCATTTTATTCGGTTATTTTCGTCTGTTTTTCAGTTTTAGAATCGTCCATCTTTATCCGCTTTCATTTTAATATGTCCGATAAAAGCAGATAAAACGGATAAAACCGCTTTGACGTGGATAATAAAACGGGTTTTATCCGTTTTATCTGCTTTTATCCCGATGATTAAAATGAAAACGGATAAAATGGACGATTTACTTAAAACGAATGTAAAATAACCGAATAAAATGAAAACGGTTATGTATTATGACAATAAGTGAAGTAGATAAAGCATAATGAGTTTTTTTGTAAAGTATATTCCTACCTTCTATTGTATTATATTACTAAAGGCCTGTAGCAAAACCCAAACACCCTCTTTAGGTCACTAATAGCTGTTTTAGGTATTTGTGCAGTGAAGTATTGTAATCAAATATGTTTGCATGTTATGAATCTAACCTGTATAGTCATTTTATTTTAATTTGTATGACTATGATTAGCAGTGGTCAACTAGTAGTTAAAGTGTCATCATCCCCGGCTCATTTTGCAATTTAATTAGTAGACAACATGTAAGAAAACAGCAACACCCTATTAGATGGTTCAGTTTCTACATTTTTAAATACACCCTATTTTATCTAAAAATTGTCAAAAAGAACCTTATGTAAAAATATTACTAATAGCTAGCCATAGCAAAATTTGTAGATCTACTAATGATATTTAAAAAAGAGGACGGTCGGTAAGAGGTTGGCTATATATACATAATACATACACGCATCAGTTGGTACTACTCTCTGTTTCAATTAAATAACCTCTTCCTTCCTTCATATCCATCCCTTTGTAACCCAAACTCTCTTGATAAAACAGAAACATAATGGCTTCATCCAATCACGACAACCTTGCTCACCTAAAAATCCCCCTTCAAGATGTAATATCCGCCACCAACAACTTTGCTAAAGAAAATTTCAGAGGCGAGGGTGGATTTGGTGATCATTATGAGGGACAGCTCATGTGGTCCGGCGAGCTGATTAATATCCATGCTCAGAGGTGGTATAAAGAATGGGGTGAAAAAGAACAACAGTTTTGGTTGGAGATTTCAATGCTTTCTAGTCTCGAGCACAAAAATCTGGTTTCATTAGTTGGGTTTTGTGATGAAAATGATGAAAAGATCATCATTATCAAGCTTGAGGCCATGTTTAGTCTTGAAAACTATCTAAGTGACGTGATTTTATTGACATGGGTGCGAAGATTGGAGATATGTGTCGGTGTAGCACATGCACTGAGCTACATTCATTATGATGAGCCACGCGATTATAGCGTTATACATCAAAACATTGACAGTGAGACAATTCTATTAGATGATAACTGGGAACCAAAGTTATCTGAATTTAGACTTTCAATGAAGATTAAAGCATATCAAAGGCACCTTTCTTTTGATACTAGTAATATTTCGAACAGGCTGGGGTATACAGACCCAACATGTTTAGAGACTAAAAGTGTGAGCCACAAGTCACATATCTACTCCTTTGGAATAGTAATGTTTGAGCTATTGTGTGGCAGGAAATCAGTAATAGCCAACGACCATAATAAGTATTTGGCTCCGGTGGCCATTACCCATTATCGTGAGAAAAAGCTCGATGAAATAATTGATTGGGGTCTACGGCAACAGATGGACTCGCAGTCATTCAACATGTTCGCTGAAATAGCGCATGACTGCTTGAAAGAAGAACGATCGCTACGCCCAGATATAGATGAGATTGTCCCAAGACTTGTGAAAGCGTTGGAACTCGCACGTGAAAACATACCTGTAAGACCTCTTCTTTTATACACCTTCACTACATCAGTTTCCACTTGATATGATGTCTTCCATTGCTGGACCTCACTGTATATGACTTCCCAATATATGCAATGCTAATATAAAGCAAGTTAAGATTTTTCAAGGTGACCAAAGAGACCATATCTATCTGCTCTGTTCTTTTATCACTCTTTCACTTGCATGTAATAAAACGTAAATATTAAACAAGTTTGATTTTTATCAACCTGGCCTTCGGCACTAGTCAATACGTGTGGTAGATCTGGTAGGATTTAATATTTCCTTTTAGATTTACTTAACAGCCAAACCCGGAGTGGACCCAAAGTTTTGGCTTTTAAGAGCCCGCTTATTACAATGTATATATAATTTGAATAATTACCCCGTGTCCCTGAAAAACATTTTTTCGCTTAAATTTGGTTTAATTTTACCCCAAAAATTGAATTTGTAGTGCTTAGCGACACGCATGTGCTCATTAAGAAAAGGAAAATCCCAATTACAAGTGATTTGATTAGTTAGATTGTAAACTAATTTTTAAATGCTCCCGAGTTGTGTTAGGATGATATTCAGGAATCACATGAATTTCTTGTTTAATACTGTATTTGTTTTTATAAAACTTGCAAACTCACAGATTTTATAATTTTATTAATTGTATCTATAGTAGAATATAAAAACTTGACTTACGCTTTTAGATAATGCATTCTTCAACCATATTTTGTTTCATTCTTATTTAGCAAAAATCATATTATTAGTTAAGCGTAGTACAAGAATAGGAAGCACTTGCGAGGAAGGTTTTGGTGAGAACACATTGCTCTCGCCAAAAGTCACTAAACGACAAAAAATGAGTTTCAGACTTTGACTTTTAAAAAAACTAAGGAAATTTGATCAAAATCATTGACGAGAACATGTCTTCTCCAAAAGTTAACTTTTTTTCCACTGCTTCATTTACTTTATTGATACTTGAGTAATAATGAATTATGAAACCTGTTTGTGTAATGAGTTTAGCGTGAATCATTTGTTTAACCGAATTAAAACTTAGTAGCAAATGCTAAAAAAATGTTGTATAATTAATAAGCTAAGATTAAAAAAATTAGAGTATTAGTTTATTGAGCAGATCGCAAAAAATATCACACTTAAGGTCAATTTAAATTTTTAGGTACCCAACTTTATTTATCTCAATTTAAGGTATCAAAATTATATTTTGTACAACGTAAGGTTTTTCAACTATTCGAAAAATGTTATCGGCCATTTTTTCACTTGAATTGATTAATTAATGTGATATATAGTTATAACTGAACATTTAAAAGTTATATCCGTAAATTATGACCAATAATATTGCGCGTTTACCTTATACCTCTATGTAAATCGAAAGAATGATTAAGTAGAAACTACATTAAAAAAAAAAAAAAAAAAAAAAAAAAAAAACTGTTATTGCACAAAATTATTTTTGATACCTTAAATTAAGGGAAAAAAATTGAGTACTTAAATTTAAAATTGATCTTAAGTGTAATATATTTTTTGCAATTTACTCTTATTTAGGTATTTTGAGCTTAAGTGAACATAGTTTAATATAAACGTTAATACCATTAATGATACAACTTAATTGAAAGTTAAAATACTTCAAAAAGCTACAGCACAAATATTTACATATTCTCACAATAAGTGCACATCTAAACTCAAGGTCATTCCCTTTATTAATACATTTTTAAAGCATTAAAACCGATTAAACATATATTACAACCATTACACATATCTAAGTTTTAAGCAATTAAACTTATGTAAGCAAAATATACAACTAAATTGTGCACCAAAACATAAATATATTGACCATTTAATACCCACATATAATATAATCCATAAAACGTTGTTTCAGGTAAAATTAAAAATAATAAAGGTCATTGCATAAACCAAACACAGTCAAAAAACAAAAACAAAAAAATAAATAAAAAAAGGGAAATAAACAATATTTGTGGAATGTATTAATCCCACAACATTGATGAGTGAGTGATTCAACCAAAAAACAAATATATATGAAAAAGTAAATATAGCCAAAAAATTTATAAAGAGAAACATAGATATACGATGTAGATGATTGGCCAATCAGACAAATCATATGAGGAATTGGTTGGTAAAAGATCGATGTTAATGAAGAAATAGGGCAATAGATGGAGGATTTGATCATTGGTATCAACGGCGGAAGGATAATCAGTGATGGAGTGAAACGACAGTAAGTGGTGGAGGAGGATTACGGTTTGACGAACTAGAGAAAAATAATTTGTTTGTCAACTACAACTTGGGTTGTTTTGCTATAATCGGTTGATTTAAACAAATGGATAAAAACTATACTTACAAAAGCAAACGTTTTCTTCCACCTTAAACTTTGACAAAGTTTATTTTCAGTCTTATTGTTTTGTTTATTTATTATAGTATAAAGTATCTATCATTATGTAGCGCAATATATGATTCTGAATGTAAATTAAGTTCTATTGATATAATCTTAGTTAACAATACTAAATATATAACATGCTTGCAATGTTTTAAAATTAAAAAAAAAAAAAAAAAGAAAAAATATACTATAAAGGTTATGTTTGGTAGCAAACATTTAGAAGTATTTTGAAGCAATTAAGAACTAACGGCTAGCGCTTTGCATTAATTTTTTTTTATTTTTATTTTTTAGCAAGCAACTAGCGTTCCTAATTTTTCTAAACGCTATTTCGAGTAGAATTTACGAGCAACAAGCCTTTTCACTTACTAATTTATGACCGTGTAGCTATGTTGCAAAACACTTTATCAAAAATAAACAACTATTACTTCCTGTTAATGCTTACTGCTACCATTTCTTACTATTGCTATCTTGGCCAAACATACTCTTATCAATTATAATGTGAAATTTAAAATATGTGATAAGTTTATCACACCGTCTCTTAAAGTTACTGGAAAATAAGTTTCCCGCCTTATAGAAAATTATTATCACAAAAAATATAATATACAAAAAATATTACTCGACGCAACTTGTAATCAATAGGGTATCCCCACAACGCACATGCATCATGCTAGTAATTTAATACACACGTCAACATTTTTGAAATTTAATCAACGATAGAACTTCTTTCAAATTCTAAACACTTTAAAATTCTAGAAAAAAATTGATATGTTTGAATAAGAGGGGATGACAAATATTCGAAAATAGAAATATAAAATGTCCTATTAAAGATAAGATGGATATGTTTGAATAAGAGGGAAATTGAAATATAAAATTGAGTTAGGATCAAATTGGGAAGAAACACTACAATGAGAATGATGAAAATAAACTACAACCACACATTTAAGATACACATACAAAATTAAATGCATCTCGTCTTAAAATTCTCTATTTTATTTGAAATGTGTGGTTATAAATCATTCTTATTCTTTTCATTTTAGTTTTTCTTCATACCGAATATTTTTTCAAATAAAATATCCTATATTCATCCGATTAAAATAATTTGAAGATATATATAAAAAGTAGAGAAACCTAAATCTTATATAATAAGAGATATTTATAATGTGAAAAAAAAAAGAATTGTAACTGGATCGATGGAAGTGTATTATTTTGTGTACGTGACAAAATTTAGTTTTTCTATTGGTCAAAATAAATTTATACAAAAACACGTGTGCCAATTTTGTAAAGAAAAACTTAGAAAAATGAGGAGATTATGAATAAAACTTTACTTGTTAAATGTTAAATAAATTATATGGACTTAAGTATGCTTATCAGTTTTATGTTTTTAATAACATTTTAAATTTAATAAATACCCAACTCGAATTTATACCCCGATACTTTATATTTTTTTTAAAAACAAATACAACACCTGTTATTATTTATAAATATTGTTATTTATAAATATTGTTATCAGTGATATTAACTTAATGTATTTGTAATAAATTATAAAAATAAAAAAGAAAAGCATGAGTTATTATGAGATGTCAATTAATATATAAGATTACGAACGACTCATGTTATTCTTGTTTATGAGTTTAAGTAAGGATACTCGTAAAAGTATTCTATAACAACTCATGTTATTCTTCTTTATAAATTAACCCGCGCACGAGTTTAATAAATGAAAAAGGCTTAAATTATAAGTAACATGAATATAAATATCAAAATGAAGGCATTATGATTACTGTGAGATGGAAATAAATAAACGAAATTGTACCTATAACAATGACACATGTTTTTTCAAGGGTTATTATGTGCTACTAAACATATATAATATCTAGAACATAATATCAATAATTAAATTTAAATAAGATTAACGTAAATACCTTGTCAAATTAACAAAGTCAAATTGTTTGTGCAAAACAAAATCTATACAAAGTATTAATCTAAATTAACATATAATGAAAATTTTTGTAAAACTCGTGCATGCACCGGTATTGTAACTATATTAGTCTGAAAATTTTAATATAATTTAATAGAAAAATTATAAACATTACAAAATTATGGATTTATAAATTGTCACAATATTTTAATTTAAAGCAGAGTTATTGAAATATTATTATCCGCTCAAACCCCGTGCGTACACGAGTTCTAAAACTAGTATAACAGATTAGTAAACTAAGGAGCTAATCGTGGTACATATCAATGGAAGTGCGAACCTTATATAAAAATAATAATGGCATAGCAAAACAAGACAATATATTCTCCCTTCAAAATCTGCATCCGGTAGACAGAGAACATGTAGGTCATGTTTGGCAACAAGCATTTGGAAGCGTTTAGGAGCGACAAGCGACAAGCGGTAAGCATTATAGATGAAAAGCTTGTTTGGCAACACCTCAACAAGCGTTAGAATATTGTCTTACCGCTCCAATCTAAATGCTTCTTGATTAAGCATTCCACGCTTGCTTCCAAGCGTTTAGTTTATGAAATTACATATATATCCTCATTTGTTTAATCATTTATTTTATTTTAATATGTATATGACCTTTTCGTAATTTTACAATTTATAATTATCACTACAATACGTTACTAAACACATTTTTAAACAAACAACTACACCATGCTTCGCTTAGTGCTCATCACTACATACTACTACTTATCTCTATCGCTACATGTCGCCAAACATAGCCGTAATAGCCCAAAATGGAGGAACTCCAGTCACCACTCACCACTATGCACAGTATCGCCCATGTAGTCCATACTTACACCATTAGATTTTTGACCAAATGCTTTAAAAAGAAACTTAGAAGCATATATTAACTACATGCTTATCCAAGACTTTATCTCAACAAAAAGTCACTAACCATAGTATTTATGAGTATATAATATATATGAAAATAAGTGAATGCAGAATTTAATGAACTAAAACATTTTATGCTGATAAGATCAATCAGCTTCCTCAACATGCGGATATTATTTTAATATATAGCTTAAAATGTCCTGGGCATGGTTCAGAAATTTCATCGAACGCTTGTATGCATTATGCACTTTGTCTATTAAACTATTAATTGAACATCCTTACGTAATCCAAACAGCCTTTTTGTGACTCACGTTTTTACTTGAAAACAGATTATGTCTTCACTCAATCATGACGACTTTGCTCACTTAAAAATCCCCCTTGAAGATATACTATCTGCCACCAACAACTTTGAAAATCACATCTACACATGGGAAAATGCAGAAGGATACAAGGGACAGCTCTTGTTGTCCGGTGAGTTGATTGATATCGCTGCTAAGAGGATAGATAAAAATAGGGTTGATGTAATTGGACAACATTTTTGGATGGAAATTTCCATGCTTTCTAGTCTCAAGCATAAAAATTTGGTTTCTCTTGTTGGGTTTTGTGATGAAAATGATTAGAAGATCATCATTACCAAGCTTGAGACCAGGTTGATCGTCAACTATCTAGAAGATTCGGTGTCATTGACATGGGTCCGAAGATTGGAGATATGTGTCGGACTTGCGCTCGCATTGAGATACATTCATCATGACGAGCTACGCAATTTCGGCGTAATACACCGGAACATCCGGAGTGGCACAGTTCGATTGAATGATGACTGGGAACCCAGGTTATCTAGTTTTGAATGTTCCATCAAGATTAAAGCTTCTGAAAGGCACCATTCATTTCTTACTCATAAACTTGAGTATGTGGAAGGGTATGGAGACCCAACATATATTGAGATGTATAGTGTGAACCACAAGTCAGACATATATTCCTTTGGGATAGTATTGCTTGAACTATTGTGTAGTAGAAAATCAATAATCGACAGCGACTATAATAAGTATTTGGCTCCGGTGGCCATTACTCATTATAGAGAGAAAACACTCAAAGAAATAGTTGATTGGGGTCTATTGAAACAGATGGACTCGCAGTCACTCAACATTTTCGCGGAAATAGCATATGACTGCTTGAATGAAGAACGATCACAACGCCCAAATATAGATGAGATTGTCCCAAGACTTCAGAAATCGTTGGAACTCGCACGTGAAAATAGGCCTGTAAGACCTCTCTCTTTTTTTCCCCTCTCTTCCAGCTTCCTATCTTATAAACTAATCCGTATTTGTTTGATTATATACACCTTCACTGCGCATTTGTTGGCATTTTAGTTAGACCCGGCCATACATAATTAATAGCCATATGACATCGTGTCTTCAATTGCTGGACCTCACTCTGTATGACTTCCCCATATATGCAATGCTAACAAAACTCAAGTTGACCAATCAAAGAGACCATATCTGCTCATGACTTTTATCCACATGCATGTAGTAGAACGTAAATATGTTTATTTTTTATCAAACCCAAACTGACCAATACATATGTGATATAAGTTTTGTGATCATATCTAGCATATAAAGTATCTAATAAAAAGGTTTTACATATTTTTGTGCGTTAAAAGAATATAGGTGTCCTAAATAAAAAGTTTAGAGAAACTTGAACAAAAAAGGTTCCATAAAATGTTCAAATTTTTTTTTCACAAATCAGGGGTTTTTGATGAAAAAAGGTTGTGAAGGTTTAGTTTGGGATTTTGATTTTCTATGCATAAATAAATAATTATTGCAAAAGAAAAAAAATTGATCTACAAAACTTTTGGCACAATATTCATATCTTCACCGGAATTTATTAGAAGTTTATATTCTCAACGAAATAAACAACTATAGCATAATAATAATAATAATAATAATAATAATAATAATAATAATAATAATAATAATAATAATAATAATAATAATAATAATAATAATAATAATAATAATAATAATAATAATAATAATAATAATAATAAAATAAAGTTTCTACTCAAAGTCACAGACACATAAAATTGAAATCAAAATGTAACCTTTACCAGAAAATTATACATCAACTAAACTTCTCAACTGTAATCATCCAAAAGAGTTACCGAATATAATAAATATTTGCTAAAAATAATTACATAATTATGGTGTGTTTCGCAAAAGTAGCGATAGCAGTTAGCAGTTTTTTTTATTATTATAATTATTTTTTATTATTATTTGGTAACGTAGTTGTAAGTTTAATTATAATGACTTATAAATGCTCAACACTCCCAAATGGTACTTAATGGATAAGGCTACATTGTTTACCAAACGAGAATTAAAAATCGTACCGCTCAACCGCTCCCAAATGCTTAACGCGCTATGTGCCAAAGACACCGTTTATTAATAATAACATTTTGAATCGTGACGATCTATACTACATATAATAGAAAAATGGTCAAAGATGAAAAGTTGAAAAATTTAATTGTTGAAATTGGTCAAATGAGAGAGAAATGCATAGTGTAATTAATACTCTTATTAAAACACCCCATTACTTAAAAGTAAAATAATTTATTCACATTGTACAACCAATTAAAAGCACATCTACCAAATTAAAAACAACCAATTAAAACACTTTTTACTAAAAAAATGTAAGACCCTATGTTTACATTGAAACCCATGGGTTAAGCTTTATTAATCATCACTATTTATAATAGTGAAACCTTAATACCCTAAACCCATAAACCCGTGGGTTAAGCTTTATTAATCATCACTATAATTATCATAACGTAGAATTTAAAGAAGCTACAAGATAATCCAAAATATAAAATAATTAAACACACTTATTAATGATATTTTTAAAATGGCTAATAACCTATTAAAGCACTATATTTGTCATAAATATCGCTTCGTAGTGAACTAAAAATAGTTTTTAGACATTAAACTTGACATTTTTGTCTTCCTTTAAGTATTATGACCAAATTATGACCATTTTACCCTTCGAAAAATATTTTTTAAAAAGAAATTGAAAAAAATTTAAATATCGAAAAAGTAATTCGAAAAAAATAATTCAAAAAATTTTGGAAAAAAATTTCAAAAAAAAGTATTTCGAAAAAAATTTGAGAAGGGTAAAATGGTTATAATTTGGTCATAATACTTAAAGGAGACAAAAATGTCAAGTTTAATGTCTAAAAAATATATTTTTTTGTTCGCTACGTCAAACTGATATTTGTGACACGTATATTGCTTTAAAAGGTTATTAACCCTTTTTAAAACAACCTAAAATGAAATGTACATGTTATTATACACATTATACAAATTAATAAAATACACAAAACTTCATACAAGCTAACAAGTTGATGTTACATATAGTTTTGAAAACCAGACAGAACTCGACCAACGTGTTCAACCTGGAACCACACCGGTTCGGCTAACCGATTAAAGCCATCCGAAAACGAACAAGAGAGGATCCGTTAAAACCGATACAAACTGGTGAATCAGGTCTTATCGAGATCCATTTTTGCAGTTAATCATCACAGGGTACCCATCGCCAAAACACGCAAGTACCATGCTATATACTATATATAAAGGAAAAACCAAAAAGTAAAAAGTGAAAAGTTAAAACTAAAAGTGAAAGTTTTGAGACATATATTTTAAAAGGAAACTATTAACACACATCGAAAACCTGATTGGCCCGGGACGCTTCAAACCCGATGGTTGACCCGATTTAATCTGACCTGTTTTCGACCCAACTTGTCGGGTTGACACGATTTAAATCGACTTGTTTTTTTACCAGAACGGTTCAACCGGTTGAACCACCCGGGTCGAACCAGGTTTCAAATTTGACAAAATTATATGAGAAATGATGAAGTAGTTGTGAAACCTGTGACAAATTTGGAAAAATAATAGACCAAGTAATTGTAGTTTCTTGTTGTTTATTTTGCTTTCACACATGTACGTTGTCATTTGTATAACGTTAGTTAAAATATGTCGGTCTTGCACCAGTTAAAGGACTAGCATATATAAATCGTCTTTTAAAAGCTAATATATATTGTATAGCCCTTTATCCGGTATATCAATAATGTTATGTAAGTTTATTATAATCACAAAACTTAAATAGTATTATTATCTTTAACGATAATTATTTGTATCTCAAACAAATAGCTTTGAACAATGCTTAAATATCAATGCAAATTAATAGTACAAGATAATCATATTATGGGAAAAGTGAATATGAGGTTGTCTCACATCTAAGCTTACATGCGAAATCATCAAAAATCCCTTAAAAATACGTCATTTTGGTTAATATTTTTTCAAAATTTGAGTATTGGAACTAATATATGCATAGTGAAACGCATTTTAATAGTGAATTAAATCAAACTATTGTTGAATCTATAGCTAATTTGTTAGTTAATGAAATTACCTAACAATATGATGTAGAAAATGCATGTATCAACGTGAACTCAACTTAAATGATGTTGTGACGAAATCAATAGAAAACATTAATATTGTGAAGGACATGATACAAATGAGGTAGATTTGTTGTTTTTCTTGTTAAAAAGACGTAATTTTTTATGGTTTCGCTTGTAAGTTTAGATGTGAGACAGCCTCATATTCACTATCCTCTCTTATTATAGTGATATTAAATTTGCAAGGTTACAAGTTTAAAAGCCACACACCAAATAATAAATGCTACACATGTAAAAAAAATAGTTATCACTACGTAAATTACTGACAAAACTAGAAAAGACGGTCACACACGTTATACATTTAAACTACAATAAAATGTTACCAACTATATAATACCGTTGCTTTTTGTAATGTTTGAATCTATTTTTACTAAAATCTTAATAACTTAAAACAATCCTATTAGAAATATACACACACACTTAGATCGACTTCACATAATTTTCTGAAAAACTGTATATATTTGCTGCTATGCAACCACGCATCAAAATTACAGTTATTCGAAAATGATTCTCTAACGCTACAAATACAGTTTGTTGAAAGAAACTTATGGGTCGTAGGAATTTTACAGAAACTTAGACACCGCTGCTGTTAGGCACGGGTACTCGTCTAGTTTATAAAAGATGTAAATTGAATGTTGACTTTCCCAATTCCTCCTATATGACTTGAAGTAGAATAACAAAAATTTTACCTATGGGAAAAACTATAGTTTTGTACTTGTATTACTCATAAACTATAGCACGAACAAAACAAATATAATTTTGCATTTAAATAATATGAATTATAAATATTTATATGTATTTTCGTAAAAGGCTAATACTTTTTAAGATTATAAAAACATAACTCACCTTGTTAAAGGGTGTAAAAATATGTGAAGCTTATATCCAATGTTGCAAAAATAGGCTCATGCGGTCTTGTAATCGGCGATTACAAGGTAATCGGCCTTCTACTTCGTTTATTTTTTCGAGTATTGTAAAAGATCGGTGCAGTCAAAGTCTGCCACTAATCGATCGAAAGTTGTACTAATCGGTCAAAAAAGTAGGAATAGGTGGTCAAAAATCGGACTAGTCGGCCAAATGGTCCAAATCAGTCAACTTAGGTCTTTAATAAAGAAATTAAAATTAGGACCTCTATTTTTATTTTTAATTTTATTTTTTTCCCTACTTCTCACTCACAATGGAATGCATAATTAATATTTGAGCTTTTTTATTTACGTTTAAGAACATAATAGGCTTGAAATTAGTTAAGTTTTTTAGTTTGCTTGAAGTAATATGTTTATGTTTAACCTTTCAAGTACTTTTTTCTTTTTTTTGCGCGCTATGTGATATTTGAGCTATTTAAACTTTAAAGTACTTAAAGTATTACGTTTATGCCATATCGGGTTGACCCAAACCCAATAACCTAACAATGTTATCGGGTCGGGTTAGAGTTAGATAATTAATATTATTGAGTTATAAGGTCAATCCTATATGATCCGAAAATTAAAATTTAACTTTTTAACTTATAATTTCAAAAGCCCAAATATTCAGTAATTTTTAAATTAATAATTTTAAAAGCCCAAATACACACTGAATATGCATGGGACGTTTAGGTTATGGTCCTTGGTGTAATTTGTCATTGGTACATTGTGAATGGCTACGAAACCGTTTAAGGTTTCAACTTGGCTACACTTTAGCACCACTTGACAATGTCAAGTGTGAATGGCAACTGTACATTTTAAAGAGTTCTATGAATTATCTATTGGTACATTTTATAATTATCTATATTTTAAAAAGTTATAATAATTAATCTCATAAGTTGATGTTTGTACCCGATAATCTGACATAACCCGACCCGAATCTCACCCGAACCAGATAACCCAATTCTTAATCGGGTCAGGTCGTGGGTCACTTGTAAAAAAAATTCAAAACTTGATTTAAGCCCTAGCATTTATGGAAGTTGCGTTTAGGACGGTATCTTTTAATATTAAGTTCTTTCTCTTATCTCAAATAAAAATTCAAATCTTAAATTAAATTCAAATCTAAATCTAAATCAAAATCATGGACGCATTTGCAAACCAAACAAACCTTTAAATTAAGCACGTCAATGTCTTTGCCACGTCATTTATGATATGTCAGATACCTATGTCACATTTTACTTTATTATATACGAGTATCAAGTTTTTCTTTTTCTAATTACAAGTTCTATTATATAACGTAAGTTTACTTGCATGAATAGTCACTAACTCGATAATTAATAGGTTTTGCTAACGTATGCCCGCTAGACACATATTAACATGTAAACCAAAAAGAATGTTTTGATTCATTTAAGTGAAAATTATGTTCAAATATAGTAATTTATGAGTTTATTTAACGTGTATTTAATGCGTTTTTGATTAAATTAAAAATTGTACTGCATTTCCTAAACTGTAAAAGGATCTTCTTTTATTTTTATCCACAAACATAGCTATAAAGTAGAAAATATATACAGATTTAGACTCAAATTCAAGATCAATGTAACATACAAGGCAAGTATATAACGCAACATGTGTTTGAAAAGTCTCAGGAATTTCATCAAACACGTTATAGGCACTTCATTAACTCTCTTATTGTGTTATCTTGTGTATTAATTCACCTTTTACTTGATAAACAGATAATGCCTTCTCTTCAAGACGATCTCGCTCACCTCAAAATCCCCTTGAAAACATACTAACTGCAACCAAAAACTTCGCTTACGAAAATGTCATTGGAACAGCTGGTTTCAGAAATAGTACTTACAAGGGACAACTCTTGTGGTCCGGTGAGCTGATTAATATCAATGCTCGGAGGGTAAATAAAGAATGGTTTGATGGAGACCAACAGTTTTGGACTGAGGTTTCCATGCTTTCTAGTCTCGAGCATAAAAATCTGGTTTCTCTTGTTGGGTTTTGTGATGAAAAAGATGAGAAGATCATCATTACCAAGTATGATGAAACCAGGGGAATGCTCTTTGAATATCTAAGTGACCCAATTAGGTTGACATGGGTGCGAAGATTGGAGATTTGTGTCGGTCTTGCACATGCGTTGAGTTACATTCATCATGACAAGTCACGCGATTTCAGCGTAATACACCGGAATATCAGCAGTGAAACAGTTTATTTAAATGATGACTGGGAACCCAAGTTATCTGCCTTTAAATGTTCCATGAAGATTGAAGCGTCTCAAAGGCACCATTCATTTCATACTTATATGCTTGAGTATAGGTATGGGTATGGAGACCCAACATATATAGAGACTAAACGTGTGAATCACAAGTCGGATATGTATTCGTTTGGGATAGTTTTGTTTGAACTACTTTGTGGTAGGAGATCAAAAGTTGCTAATCATTTGGGTCCGCTAGCCATCACCCATTATCGAGAGAAAAAAATCGATAACATAATTGATCCAGAACTACGGAAACAAATGGACATGCATTCATTCAACATGTTCGCGGAAATAGCGTATGAGTGTTTGGACGAAGAACGATCGCGACGCCCAAATATAGATGACATTGTCCCAAAACTAGAGAAAGCTTTGAAACTAGCACGTGAAAAAAGGCCGGTAAGACCTCTAAATTTTCTCTTTCATGGTTCCAACAGAATGTGTTTTCCCATTAATTATATATATTAAATATTAACCAAATTTTAAATGAAACATTATGAGATGACATAAACAGCATATTAAATCTCTTTTGATAAAACAAAGACATATTTTAGCTACTTATTATTTACAAAGCATCAATAAAAACTATGTCTTAAACTTTTTAAATTTTGTTTTACCCGAAATACCTTTTTACTAAAAATGGTAATAAAATACACCACTAAATTAATAGTTTAAATACTGGTTATTCCTCTAACTTTTATCAATTTTCGTTTATAATTCATACATTTTTTTTCTCGCAATAACTATAAATTGAACTCATAAGTGTTTCATTAGGGGTCACACACAAACCACAAGTTCACATGTGTAATTATTTACCGAAATACACCGTCGCTTTACACGTATATTCGTCTGGTCTTCCTAATATATGAAGAAAAATCGCATTTGCCTAAAAACTCTCAAAGCGAAAAATGTGATATTGTTAATCTATCCATACTTCCTATTCTTTCAATATTGTATATTACATCGAGATTTATTTTTCTTTCATGACTACTTATAAGTTCAAAGTTTGACCCAGTAACTAATATACATCCATTTTATACATGAAACACTTAATAGCAATTTCGCAAATATAATTACTTGTCGCTTTAAATTTCCGCCGCTTTGTGCGGATACTCGCCTAAACTATATAAGTGGTATAATTAGTATTTAACGCTTCATGTTTTTTTCATGTTGTAAATTTTAGGGTCAATTATTAATTGATAATTAATCTCTTTAGCCTTGGTCAATTATTTATTTAACCATTTAACTTTTTTAGCAACGTTTTTATTCTTAACTTTCATTGACTATTTAAAAGACCGCTTAACTTTCAACGACCGTTTAATATAACCCTTTAACTTTGGATAACCATTTCACAAAACCATTTAACTAAAATTGACACTTTTTAATCTATTATATTAAAGACCTATTATATTGATTACCCGTTCCGACACATGATATGTCGCGTTTTGCGGTTTTTAGTTATTAAGTTAACGATTTTCTTGTGTTTAAATCAAGGGGACCGTAAGTTTGTTTTGACCATTATAACTTCTTGTTCTTTTAAAAGGGCATTCTACATAGATAACTAAAAACAAAAAATTAAATTATTTATTACAAATTTTAAGAATAGTAATAATCCCCTTAATCCAAACACTAAAAAAGAATTCATAACTTAAGCACCAAAATCCGACGTATGATGGGTCGTGTCGGATATTCTAAGTAATAAGAAATGTAATACTCCGTATTGGATATGACCTTGACACAAGCCATACAACTTTCAGTGACAATAAATAGAAAAGAAATAAAACCAACTTTATGGATATCACTTAGGATTAAAAATATGATTAAAAAAGAGATGTTCGGTGGAGATCGCCAAATATACATATATAGTATACTGATGATGCATCACTTCCTGTTATTTTGTGTATTAAATGAATATCCTTTTGTAACCTGCTTGTTTTTGTAATAGATACACTCTCCGCCCAACCACCTTGCTCATCTAAGAATCCCTCTTGAAGATATAGAATCCGCCACCAACTACTTTGCTAAAGATAATGTCATCGGAGAAGGTGGATTTGGAAAGAGATACAAGGGACAACTCTTGTGGTCCGGTGAGTTGATAGATATAACTGCTCAGAGGTTAGCTAATACAGAATGGGATGATGAAAAAGAACAACACTTTTGGACGGAGATTGCGATGCTATCTGGACTCGAGCATAAGAATCTTGTTTTTATTGTTGGGTTTTGTAATGAAGTTGGTGTAGAGACCATCATTTACAAGTACGACTCCAAGGGAAGGCTTGACAACTATGTAAGTGACCCGGTGTTGTTGACATGGGTGAAAAGATTGAAGATATCTGTCGGTATAGCGCATGCATTGAGATACATTCATTACGATGAGCCACGCGATATTAGCGTTATACACCGGAACATCAGTAGTGAAACAGTTCGATTGAATGATGAATGGGAACCCAAGTTATCAGAATTTCAACATTCCATCAAGATCAAAGCATCCGAAAGGCACCATACTTTCCATACTGATTCAGTTTGGTCTACGAAAGGGTATACAGATCCAACATACTTAGAGACTAGAAGTGTGAACCACAAGTCAGATATGTACTCCTTTGGGATAGTATTGTTTGAACTATTGTGTGGCAGGAAATCAATAAGTGACGATCATGATAATAAGTATTTGGCTCCGGTGGCAATTTTTCATTATAGAGAGAAAATACTCGATGATATAATCGATCCGGATTTAAAGAAACAAATATATCTAGAATCATTTAACGTTTTCACGAAAACAGCTTATGACTGTTTAAATGAAGAAAGATCCCGATGCCCAGATATAGGTGAGGTTGTCACAAGACTTGAGGAAGCGTTGGAACTTCAGTTGGAGCGTGAAAATGCTGTAAGATGGTTTTTTCTCTTTATCTTTCAATCACAATAACTACTGCATAATACGAGCAACATTTATTTACTTATGGCTATATTTGTTGTCATTGATGTTGAAGGGCCACTCATCAGTTGTGGACGAAGTTGGAGGGACATCATCCAATCATGAGGAGGTAATTAATTTTTTTATTTTATTTTTGTTGTAAGCCACTGAAATCTTTAAAAAAAGAGGAAAATGTCAAAACAAGAGAAAGGACAAAGAAATATGGAGTGTGAATAATAAGAGCTTACAGGGTGGAGTCAACAAAGAAGCTCAAAGTTATATTTTTTATTCTTATTAATGTTTTAAAAACATTGCTTATGGATGGCTTACAATGTGACCGTTGTCATTGTTGTTGGGTACTTCTCAAAAGTATATCGGCTATTTTAAAGGTTTAAAAGAAAACAAAACAAAAAATGGGTACTACTGGACTATTACTCCTATATTTTTCTTAAAGGGTGGTTGTGAGTTATGGTTAAATTGAGGTTCAAGTTATACATGTAAAATATTTTCCATGTTGACGGAAAATCACATTTGCCAACAACGTTTCCAAAATATAATATTGTTGACTTGTTGTTTAGAATGATACACAAGATCCCTCTTGAACTTACTTAGCTTCTTACTATATTTCTCTTTAATAAATGTTAAAAATGAATGATTAACCTCATTGAAGTGTTCCACCTTGAAAATCTGCACACTTCATAATGTTGTCTTCTTTGGTACATATAGGGATCAGCGAGTCACTTCACATCCACAGGCGTTAAATCCAATTCCAGCAAAAAGACAATGTCTTCCCTTAAATACCTTTCTCACTCACAGTTCAACTTTGAAGATATAGAATCCGCAACCAACAACTTTGCTCCTGAGAATAAGATCAGAGACAACGAAACAGTTAAATATGTTTACCAAGGCCGTATGTTGCATTCCGGACAGTTCATCGATATTGTTGCACGGGGGATCTATTCTAAATATCGAAAAGATGAGAGCAAAAAATTTAGGATGGAGAAGTCGATGCTTTCTAGTCTCAATCATACGAATCTAGTGTCGGTTATTGGGTTTTGTGATGAGCAGATGATTACCGTATACAAGAAGGAGGCCAACGGAAGTCTCAACAAATATCTTAGTGTGAGACCCTCACATGGATGCAAAGGTTGAAGATATGTCTCAGGCGTTGCAAATGCATTGAGTTACATCCATTATGATGTTGGACGTGATTTCGGTGTCATACATTGCAACATCGAGCTCAAAATTTTACTTGATGACAAATGGGTACCCAAGTTATCGGGTTTTGAACTTGCATTAAAAATACAATAGCTCGAAGGCACCGTCTTCTTCTTACTCGTGATATTGTTACAAATGCATACCGGACCCAATATATAAAAAGACGGAGGTGTGACCCACAAGTCGGATGTGTATTCATTCGGTGTTGTATTATTCAAGTCTTGTGCGGAAAAAGTGTTGAAGAAGAAGACGAAGATGAAGATGAAAATGATGCTGATGATGAAGATGAAGATGACAGATGAGCTGGGAGAGGGGTCATTAAGTCAGCTGGTCAAATCTCATTTGGATGAGATGATTGATCCATATTTACGCAAACAGATGGACACAGAATCATTCAAAATCTTCTCAGAAACAACACAATGGTGCATAAAGAGGAAAGAGCAGACCGTCCATATATAGATCAGGTTGTCAAAAGACTTGAGAAAGCATTGAAATTTCAACACAAACATGAAAATCCAGTAAGAACATCTTTGTTTGTCATCTTTACGTAACAATAATTGTTATATCTTTTGACTTATATCCTATTCTCTTGCAAATATCATTTTAGGAGCTTCCAAGAAATGCATTTGACGCCATCATCAGATCATTTGAAGGTAATTATTTTCCTTAAACTTTTAATTTGAGGCTGATTATCCTAATTAATAAAAAGTTACTCTACATTACTATAATTGTTAATGTTTGGTTTATTGTATAAGTGCTATATCCTCACAATACCATTTTTAAATTCTACAAATAGGTCAATTGTATGTTTTAAACCAACCAATTGTTAATGTCGGTTTACAGTATAGCCACTATATACCTCACCAAAGAAATTGTAACATATATGAAAGTTTATTTATTTATTTATTTATTTTTAATAAAACTAAGATTCGTATAGATAACCTTGATTGTATAGAACTAAGATTTTTATAATAAATGTGGTGAATATGGTTGTATAATAAATGTGACCATTAGCTTGATTGTATAAATAGAGCATGCACTATGGTGGAGCTTTTAAAAAGTTTATAAACTAGTCATGTCATCAAAATATCCTTGTGTCGTATGTGAATGTTGGGGATTTTTAAAGCCACCAACCTTAGCTGGTTCGATCCCCGACGACCATCCCCTGTAAACATAAAAATGATACCTAGACGGCTAGATAGAAAATCAATTCTATTCATACATTTATGGAACCTGCATCGCTTCTATATATACAACCATGAATCTTAACAAATGTTATTTCTTAATTTAGGCCAGTGAACTTTTAAATAAAGATATTATAGAATTAGAAACAAAAAGTAACAAACTAATACCATTGTTATGTCAATTTAGCTTTGGATAGCTAAATATATATTCAAGGACTATGTTTTAAAATGTTATATCTTTTATAAGGCTAAGATGAAGAAGACGCTATAAAATGGTTGAGAAGATAGTGAAAACCTTATGTAAAGTATCGGGTTTCAATCTTCAACCACGTATAAAACATCTTAAGCCATATATAAAGTAATTTATTCTATGCTAATTAACCCAAGTTTGAATTACTCTAATTATTTAGCCTCATAATTATTAGGTTAATAAGATTTTTAAATTCACCTGAGTTACATACCACCTTACACTAAATGAGACCAAACTACACATAGCACCGTGCATTTCTTTCAATTTTTTTTTATTTTTATTTTTTTTATTTTTATTATTATTATTTTTTTAATATAATGACATTATAACTTCTACCTATTGATCTTTGATACTAATTTATCCATCTATTGAAACTATATGTGTGCTGCCACAACACGCGGCCATGAGAACATGCGTTCATTTCATACATTCACTATCTAAAACACGGCATACGTATGTTATCACTCAATCTTCATTTTTAGTCTTGTCACATGTCATGATATTTTTGCTAGATGTATCTTCGGGCTATAGTTTTAGGGGTGAAAATCATTTTTACAATAAGTAACTTAAAATAGATCAACTGTTGCTTTTGAGTGTTCTCACATTGGTCAATCATAAGATAAATCTTTTTTTTTTTTTTTCATTTTATTTTATTTTATTTTTTAGTTTGGTGCTGCATAACTTCATAATGTTGCAGGGGAAGAACTTGGACCACTTGAAGATTGGACTAACTGATATAAACGATGCTACCAACAAATTTGACGACGCATATTGCATAGGGTCAGGCGGATTCGGTAAAGTGTACATAGCAGATCTTGAACATTTCGATAGTAGTAATTCCTCGTCGATAGAAGGTGTGAATAAGTGCGATTTACCAAGAAAACGAAGCACGGTAGCCATAAAGCGCATTCACAATCAAGAAGGAGAACAAGGGTTCATTTCAGAAATTGAAACTCTAACTACTTGTAAGCATGATAACATAATCTCTCTACTTGGCTTTTGTTCAGAAGGTAACGGTGAAATGATCCTGGTTTATGAGCATGCTTCAAAAGGAAGTCTTGAAAACTATTTGGGAAGCAGTGATAAACTCACTAATCTTAATTGGGTGCAACGTCTAAATATATGTCTTGATATTGCACATGGTTTGAATTACATTCACAACAACACAGATCATGGCAAACAAAAGATGATACACCGTGACATCAAGAGCGATAATATTCTATTGGGAGATAATTGGAAGGCAAAGATTGCGGATTTTGGGCTCTCCAAATTCCGCCAAGCAGATCAAGCGGCCAGCACTATCTATACCGATACGATTGCAGGTACAAATATGTATTTGGATCCAGAATATCAGAAGTTTGGTAAACTAAATAAGAAATCAGACATTTACTCGTTTGGAGTAGTGCTGCTTGAGATCTTGACTGGGAGGTTGGCCTATGATTCTGTATACACCAAGGTGAATGAGAAGGACTTGCACCCATTGCAAAACATCATTTTGAGAAGGGAACAATAATGGAAATTGTTGATCACAAGATAAAGGAGGAGACCGATGAACATGTCTTTTCTTTAAGTAAAGGACCCAATAAAGAGTCTTTGTCTTTCAGAAATCGCATTCCGATGTGTGGCAGAAACTCAAGTCAAGCGTCCATCAATAGAAGTTGTCATCAACGAACTCAAAAAGCATTAGACTTTCAGGTAAGTTGATATTCTAAAATAAAACTTTTAATTTCTTCATATTCTTGATCAGTTATGTAACATTTCATACATATACTTTTGTAAACTATTTTCTTAAACTTTTACTCAATATCCGATTTAAGTTATAAAGTTTAAATTTTGTGACTTAAGTTTAATCTTAAAATTTACTAACCTAGTGATTAAACTTATATTTAGCTTTGTAAACCCCTCAACCATATGACGTGCTACTAATTATATATAAACCTCCTGACTATTCTCTTCCATGTATATATGTTATATATTTTTTCTTTAATTTGGAAATTGCAACAACCAACCTTGATTTGCAATCATAACGTTGACATGAACTTGGATAGTGAGAGCCTAAAATGCAAAATAAAATTCATATGAATTCTAGATAGGAAGTAGTTTCATTCTGTTTTCAACTTAACAAATTGACTGACTGTCTAATGATTCACAGGAGAACCATAAGGACAACCTTAAACTGTCACTTGAAGACATAAAGTTAGCGACGCAAGACTTCAATAAAGACAATGTCATTGGACATGGAGATTTTGGCAAAGTATACAGAGGAGCTACTCACACTCATGGACATAACAACATTGCTGCAAAGCGCTTGGATAGGAGGTCTGATGATGGCGAAGCTAAATTTATGACAGAGCTGGAAATCCTTATGGAGTATAAACATGAAAATGTCATTGGTCTTGTAGGCTACTGTGACGAAGAGGATGAAAAATAATTGTTTATGAATATGCATCGAGAGGTAGTCTTGATAAGTACTTGAGCGATGATAGTCTTACGTGGGTGATGCGGCTTAAAATATGCATTGATATTGCAATCGGGTTGGAGTTTCTTCATGGAACTGTTTCAAGTCCAGAAATGGTAATACATAGGGACATCAGCAGCACCAACATTCTACTGTTTGATGATTGGAAAGCAAAATTACTGATTTTGGGCTTTCCTTGGTATGTCCAACAAATCAGGATGTAGGCTTTGTCATCGACAATGTTACAGGCACAATCGGCTATCGTGACCCACTACACTCGAAAACAGGCTTCTTAACTAAAGAATCTGATATATTCTCACTGGGTGCGGTTTTATTTGACATATTGTGTGGGAAACTTTCATCCGAAAAGCTAGATGATGAGTATCTTTATTTACCCTTTTGGCTAAACACCACTATCATGTTGGAAAACTTGATAAGTTAGTGTTCGAGGGTATCAAAGAACAAATTGTGCCACAGTCATATACTACATTTACAAGGATTGCCTTTCAATGCTTACATCACAGGAGAGAAAGACGACCAACAGCTGATGAAGTGGTCATACAACTTAAGAAAGCATTGGAATTTCAGGTAAGTTTCTATAGTTTGACAAATTTGGTTATTTTGCTTTGATTCATATGTATCTAAACTATGGCATTTAACTGTTTTATACAGGAGGATTATGAGAAATGGGAGCCCAAATTGCCTAAAGACTATAAAGAAATAATCCAGATGTCAAAGTGCCCAGAAATCTATTCTACCAAAAGAAAGAGGATCTTTACAACATTTTTCAAAGGAATCCTCCTTCAACAAGACAAAGTGGTAATCAGTTCATTCTCAAATCTCACTTATATTTTTGTGCATCTTGTGTTCTATGTATCCTTTAGTTTATTAGGGATGAATCAAAATCACACATGCATTTACACATCATAAAATTGAGCCTGATTTGTTTTTTGTTATATATTAGTTGTTGTCATTTGATGGTAATGGAGAAAGAAATGCAATGGTTTCAGCGACAATGTTTTCCTACAAAACAGTTGTCCACATGAGTGGAAATCTCTTCCAGAATCAAGGTTATTCTCTCTACCTCTGTTTGTTCATATATATTGTTGTTAGATGCATAAATTTCTGTTCAAGTCTACAATCTAATATGATCAACAACTTTTAGAATAAGAAATATAAAAAACTAACTTTCATAATCAGATATAATACAAAAATGTTTTTGTTAATCAAATGGTTAACTAGACTCGAAGAACAGTAAATAGTAGATGCTTTGTAACTTGTACAGGTTCAGTCCTTCAGCGTCTTAGATCTTTTCATATCAACTCTAAAGTCTCTTCAAGCTTTAGTTTATTTATACATTGAACCTTGATATTTACTGAAAGTACACAAAAAACTTTATAAGTTAAAACATAATAATTACGTAAGAATGATCAAGCTTAAGGTTGCATGACATGTACTTTTCCGCTCATCAAAAGGAATGGAAATTTAATCTTAGATAAAAGTTTATATTTTATTATAGGAATTGAATTACATAGCGCCGATTTTGAAAAAGATTGTATTATATGTTAAAATGCTATTCGTCCTATATAATACTAATTAACGGGTGAATAACATGAATAGAGCTACTTTAAAGTATGCATTTATGGAATTCATATATATGATTTTAGTGTCTTCTTGACTAATTCTAATAGTCTCAGATTTGGAATCTGTGTTATGATATTTACATGTTGCTTGTAGTTGATATGCCTCTGTAGCTTGTGGTAGTTTATCAAAACGTGGTTGAGGTACTGTTTTGGGCCCTCTGTTTGCACGGCCATGAATCATAAATTTTGCTAGCATCTTGTTGTCTATTTCAATATTTAAATTATAGTTTAATGGTTAAAAGAAAATATCATAGTTAATTATATTTATTTTCATACAGAATTTAAGTCTTTTCCCAATTCCAAAATAAATTGTTTTCTCATTTATTTTGGTTTAAAGAAATACTAAATTCTAAAGTAGAAGTGTACATCTGGGAATAATGGTTATGACTGACTTAGACTTGGATATTTATTATATGTGCAGATTTGAGTCAGTGGTGGAGATGTTAGATATTTCCAAATTGAACATTGAAATAAAGACAAACGCTCAATTTTTATCTCCAAATGTCGTTTATGGGGTCTATTTAGTCTTCAAATTTAGTGATTTAAGAAAAGTTTCAACTAAACCGATGTGTGTTAACCTAAAGTATAAAAAGGGACTCGAAACTCTACATGCATATTTCGCAACATGGAGAGACAAGGACTGGATGATGATTGAGTTGTACCAATTCTTGAATCAGAATGAAGATGTTGTTTTTGAGTTTCTACTTGAGAGCTTTTCATCATACTATTGTGGAGAAAGTGCGGTTTATGTTGAAGGCATTGAATTTCATGCAATTGACAATGTAAGTTTGAATATCCCTTGGTTCCATTATAAACTTTTTGTTTATATTATACAAAGGGTCGGATACATGCACAAAAACAAAACTAAACCCATGTTCTATGTTGCATATTTAACATGGTTTGCACACAGGTGAAACATGAAGAAATCCGAAAATTGAAGGAAGTCCAACATGTCTTGAAATCAAACTTCAATGTGGATCAGGTACAACAATTTCCAACTAACTTTGAAGAAATATTCAAGATATGTAGAAACTATAAGGACTTGTTCAGGTTGGGCGAAGTCGACAAAAAGAAACTTCTTTGCTTTCGGCAAAGGCAGCTTTATACAAATTCTCTAATGTAGATCTTTTTTCATCGAAACCATTAGCCAAGTCCAGGTTTGCTTCTAACATTATAGCTATTTTGTTACAGTTTCCTATAACTAGAGGTGGCAATTCCTGACACTACATGAAACATGACCCGAGACCGATACATAAATAAACGGGTTATGGTTGGGTGTAAATAGTTTTCGGGCCACGTTCGGGTTGGGTTGGGTTAAATAGGTCGAACCGACAACCTGTTTAATTTTTTTTTTAAAGAAAATATTAAATCTATAGTTGTTTAAAGGTGTTATATGGGTTGAATGGGTTTAACGGGTCAACCTGCCAACCCATTTAACCTATTTAACCAATGTAACTCGCTAAACCGCCAACCAAGTTAGATAAGCGGGTTAAATGGGTCGGGTTCAAGGTATGTTTAAACAAGTTGTGGTTCACACGTCTGACCCAATTACTTAAACATGACATGTTCAGGTTGGGGAATAACCCGAATCCCACACGAATTGCCAGCCCTACACTTTAAGCACTAAACTTTTTTATTGTACATCCAAATATGTAGATGTCACATGAAAACCAGATTCTAATGTGTTTTTTATTTGTAGTTGACAATTAAAAATTCGTGAATAAATGGTTGACAAAAGTTTCACTTCTTGGATGTAGTTTCCTGGTTTTATATATAATTTGTTCATAATCTATCCTTACATGCAGATTTCAAGAGGTGATTGAGCTTTTACCACAACAAGTATTTCATCTTAATTGCACGATCAAAAGTCAAATGTTGTCACAAGATACAGAATACGTGTGTTACCTTGTGTTCAAGCTTTCAGAAAAATGCCAGGGGATGCATTGTCCAGTAAAAGTACAAGATGTACTGCACAAAGAAAACAATGAGGCTGAATTTGTTTATTTTATAACCCCAAGCCCATTGAACATAAATGATATCACTCGGGTTCCAAAACAAAGGGAAGATGGATGGATGGAGATTCAACTGTGGAAATTTAACTCAGCTCATGAATTCAAGGATGGCTCTCTTTCTATTGATATGAAATTTACAAGTCATGAAGGAATCATGTCTGGCCTCATTGTATGTGGCCTTGAGTTCCGCCAATGTTTTTGGGAAACAGCGATGATATTCAAAGGCAAAGAGAAAAGAAGATAATGCTACAAGATGAAGCCCCAAACCCACATTCAGCCTAAAAAGACGAAAGATGACATAACTAGTCTAGGAAAAGCTCTACAAAGAAGAGCATTTCTCAACTCAAAGACTAAGCATATTCTCAAGAGAAGGAATGATGTATTCATCCTTAGCTTAACAAAGGCTTACTGGCCCGTACTTGATCTCTTTTACTCTAGTTTCTTAATGAAATCAAGTAATGTAAATCTACTCGTTTCTCTGTCTATTTAATTTGAATAAATTGCACCAAAAAAATCTTATAACTAAAGTTTTATTGGATGATGGATCTATAAAAGAGTTATAACGAGACGGTGGAAATTAAATGGAATTTGTTCATCATATGAGGTATTCTTGTATACTGCCATATTGAATTGAATTTGTTAACTGCTCGCTTTTGGGTTTCGTAAGGAAGCAACGGTTTGAATGAATTTTGGTTTTGTATTGTTTTGCTACTGGTTCTGGGTTCTTTCTTCTCTGAGTCTACCCACGATACATATGGTAATTTTGGTCTGATTATGCAATGGTTTACATTTGGTTGGTTCTGAATTTGCTTTCGTTAAATAATGGTTTTGCATCTTGTTGGTTTATGTCTGAAACTACCGTGATTTCATCTGATTCGCTCTGGTTCTGCACCTGGTTATGTTTTCATTAGTCTCATTTAGCTCGGGTTCCGTCTACATATGTTTAATTCTGCATCTACATGTGTCTCCTGCTCTGGTTCCGTCTTAGTTAATTTCTAGTTTATTTGTCCATCTCTCAATGACCTTAATGTAGCCTTGTTATACACACTTTCTCCCAGTAAATCTTCACCAATAAGCTTGCCGCACGTCTTCATCTTATTTTTAGAAATAATTGTTGTCATACAAGTTAGACATGAATATCATTTTCCTTAGCCATTAGGTTTTCGTATGTTATTTTTCTATGTAATCTCGCGCACTCTCGTATTTTTCAGTAATAAAATCAAGTTTTGTAAATCTAAATTGTTATTGCTTTCAACATTCATGTTGGATAGAGCCAACCTCTGCATCCGATGCATAGAGAATTCTGTTTCGCCACCTCCAAATACTCCAAATAAGAGACAAGCAGGTTGCGGTAGGACTTTGATATCCATTAATTACCATGATAATTGAGGTTCTTGAATATATATATATATATATATATATATATATATATATATATATATATATATATATATATATATATATATATATACAATTTGTACAGATGATTCAATATTTTAGCAATAATATACAAAAAATAATATTTTAATAAAATTTATACAATTTGTACCCTAAATATTATTTTATACAATTTATACAATTTGTACCCTAAATAAAAATTTATACAATTTATACAATTTGTACCCTAAATAATATTTTAATAAAATATTATTTTTATTAAATAATATTTTAATAAAAAAATAATATTTTAATAAATATTTATACCCTAAATAACAATTTTAGCAATAATATACAAAAAAATAATATTTTAATAAAATTAACATTTTGAAACTAATAACCAAATGATACATGAGTTTGGATTAGCGATACATCCGATACACATTATTCTAATAAATACTCCAAAATCGATACACATATAAAAATCGATCACATTACACTTCTAATCAAAGTGTATCACTTAGTTCGTAAATTTTAAAGAATCTATCGAAACTTTAACAATTTTAGCTGTAGATAATACAAAATTATTTTTGTTGTAAGGATATTGTCATTGTCAAATTTTAGTATGATCTCATTTTCACAACTTTAAGTTTGATCTTATTTGATCTATATTCTATATATGTATATATATATATATATATATATATATATATATATATATATATATATATATATACATATATAGAATCTAGATCAAATAAGATCAAACTTAAAGTTGTTAAAATGAGATCATACTAAAATTTGACAAGTGACAATATCCTTACAACAAAAATAATTTTTTTATTATCTACAACGAAAATTGTTAAAGTTTCGATAGATTTCTTTTTAAAATTTACGAAACCTAAGTGATACTTTGATTAGAAGTGTAATGTGTATCAGGTTTTGGAGTATTTATTAGTGTAATGTGCATCAGATGTATCGCTAATCCAAACTCGTGTATCAATTGGTTATTAGTTTCAAAAATTGTAATTTGTATTAAAATATTATTTTTTTGTATATTATTGCTAAAATTGTTATTTATAAATGTTTTAGTAATTTTTTAGACTTGATCTTATTTTTAGAACTTTAAGTTTGATCTCACATTAACCCTCCCTATATATATATATATATATATATATATATATATATATATATATATATATATATATATATATATATATATATATATATATATATATATATATATATATAAAAATCGGATCGATTGAGAAGGTTTTTATTTTGAGAAGATTGAGAAGGTTTTCAAAAAAGATATATTTTTAACTTTGATTCATGTTTTTCAAGCATAAACCTCATTTTAATGTGCTTAAAATTCAAAATGTGTAAAAAAAAAATTGAATCAATGTTAAAAATCTCTCGATTTTGCGATATATGTAGAATATTGAATCATCTGTACAAATTTAATGAATCATCATCATAACACGATTTTAACAATGATTTGTGAATCAAATTTGTGATTTATAGATTCGATTCACCATAAAATGATGTTTACTTGTGAATCAAATAAAAAACATGAATCAATTTGTTCAAACGAAGATTTCTCAATCTTCTCAAAATAAAACCTTCTCAATGGAATCGAGCCTATATATATATATATATATATATATATATATATATATATATATATATATATATATATATATATATATATATATATATATATATATATATATATATATATATATATATATATATATATATATATTTAGTCCGGTTCTAGAGAAAAGTGTAATTAGATAGAAAAGTGAGAAAAAAATTACAGGGTAGATTTTGCAAACATCTCAAACTTCAGGATAAATTTTGAAAAAAAGGCAAACATATAGGGATTAGCTTGTAACCATCAGATGCAAACACACAGTTATTACTTTAAACACATACATTCCTGATTCCTCTCATCAACATCTCCATCTGACCATCTCCATCGACACCACCACACAGCCACCGCACTGCCACCAATCAACATCGCACCCCAACGGTATCAACACCATTCCTCCACCACAACATCATACCATCAACTCTCAATCATGTTATTTTCTTTATGAATTGATCTTCCCATTCATTTGTTTAACTTAATGTTTCTGGTTCATATTATTGGTTTAAATATAATATAATTGTGTATAATTATCAATTTCAGCAATTAGAATAAGTTTTTAATTAGGTTCAAGTCCCACGTCTGCTCGATGTTCACAACAGAAACAATAAAACTGGAACAAATAATAACACACAATATTTCTTGGAATAAGCTCTCCAATTAATCAGAAAAGTATTGGCTTACAAAAACTGATATTAATGGTACAATGACAAACCACAGCTCGGTTTGTATATATAGGTATTAGAACATGCTTTCCTAATCCTACTACAATTCTAATATTCTAGTTATAATAGAACCGACATTCCCTTGGACTTGGGTCGATGGCTATTGCCCATAAGCTCGGGTCACTCATTAGCCCAACATTCACCCCCTAATTTCGACTCGAGATAGGTAGGTCTTCAACTCCGAGTAACTCTTGCATCTCCTTGAACTTAATCCTTGCGAGAGCTTTCGTCGAATATCAAGACGTTGCAAATCACCTCTTACAAATTCAACTTGTACTTGGCCTCTTTCAACACATTCTCGGATAAAATGATAACGTGTGTTTATATGCTTGCTTCTCCCGTGAAAGACCTGGATTTTCATAAGTGCAATAGCCGATTTGTTGTCAACAAATAAGACCACCACTTTTTCTTCCATTCCGGTTATTTCACTCAACAATCCACGTAACCATATCCCTTGACACGCGGTGAGGTTGCAGCCATGAACTCGGCTTCACAAGACGATAGAGCCACCGTGTTTTGCTTTTGTGAGCACCAAGTGATAGGTGATTTACCTAGATAAAATACATGCCCGTTGTGCTCAACCATCATCTTGGTCCATAGCATAACTACTATCACTAAACCCTACTAACTCCTTGGTCTTTTCTTGGTTGTATCGTATTCCAAAATTCAAACTACCTTGGATATACCTTAGTATTTGTTTCACAATGCCATATGTGATTCTTTTGGTTCTTGCATGTAACGACTAACCAAACCAACCGAATAAGATAAATCGGTCGAGTGTGTAGTAAATACCTTAAACAACCAACTCGTCGTCTATATAATGTTGCATCAACTGGTTTTCCTTCCTTGTCCATGCTTAACTTCATTCCAGGTTCTAATGGACATTGAGTAGAATTCGCTTCATGCATCCCAACATCTTTCAAGATCTTCTTTGCATAGCTTTCTTGACTTATTGAGATACTCGAATCCTCTTGCTTTACTTCAATGCCAAGATAATAGCTTAACTTTCCCAAGTCACTCATATCGAACCTTTCTTGCATTTGTCTCTTAAATTCACCAATATCGCTAAGCTTCGAACCGGTTACTAAGAGATCATCTACATAGACCGCAATAATTAAGATTGACTTGTTTGTCTTCTTCACATACACCGCTTGTTCGTGTTGGCATCGTTTGAAAGACATTTGCTTGAGTTCTCTATCAAGTTTTGTATTCCACGCCCTTGGTGCTTGTTTAAGTCCATAAAGCGCCTTTTTCAACTTGTAGATCTTCCTTTCTTCTCCTTTCTTCACGAACCCCTCCGGTTGTGTAACAAACACTTGCTCCTTTAGTTCTCCATGTAAAAAAGCCGACTTTACATCCAAATGATGTAGCTCCCATGCTTCTTTTGCGGCCAATGAGATCAATAAACGCACCGTTTCAATCCGTGCTACGGGCGCAAAAACTTCGTCATAGTCAATTCCTTCTTTTTGAGCATAACCCTTTACTACTAATCGAGCTTTGAACTTATTAATTGAACCATCCGGATTTCTCTTAATTTTGAACACCCACTTTAATCCAATGGGATTAACATTACCCGAAGCTTCAACTAATTCCCATGAATCATTCTTCTCGATAGACTCAATCTCTTGCTTCATAGCAACCATCCACTTGCTTGAGACTTTTGCTTCTTGGAACGTTCTTGGTTCATCATCTTCAATTAAAAGTAGATTTTGATCTTCATTAGCAACTGAGGTTCTTGAACTAGACCCCATAATAAAGTCTTTAAATCTAGTTGGCGTATTTGAAACCCTCGAAGAACGCCTCATAATTGGTTGAGTTTCCGTCACAAGATTAGGGTCATTATCCGCCTCGAATTGAACTTCTTGTTCGGTATTGACCGGTTGAACATCATGATTATTTTCATTCTCTTGATCTTCTGCCTCAACTTCATCGGTCACACCTGGGTTAACAAATCCACAACCCGTATCAATAGAACCGTGCCATTCTATAATAAACATACAGGTTTAGCTCGTGTGTTTCGCTTTCAAAGAACATACTTCCAGCCAAGTTCCTCATTAAACTCCGCATCACGACATACCACTATCTTCTTTAGTTTTGGATTGAATAATTGAAAACCTTTTGTACCCGGCTCGTTTCCGATGTAAATGAGTCGTGTTGACCTGTCGTCTAACTTATGTAAATATGGCTTGGTTCCCGTTGCATAAGCCACACATCCAAATACCGTAAACCCTCCAAGTTAGGCTTTTTCCTTTGAAAGCCTCGTATGGAGTTTGATTAACTAGAGCTCGAGTTGAAACTCTATTAATCAAGAATGTAGCGTGTCTAACTCCTTCACCCACATGTAGTTTGGTACATCTCGTGCTTTCAAGATACTTCTAGTCATTCCCATAAGAGTGCGGTTTCGCCTTTCCACGACTCCATTTTGTTGCGGTGTGTAGGAGTGGTTAGATGTCTTGTTATACCCTCGTTTTCACAAAAGTTGGTAAATTCTTTTGAAGTGAACTCACCTCCTCTATCGGTCCTTAGGGTTATAATCTTCTTTCCGACTTCTTCTCCGCTAAAGCTTTGAACTTTTTGAAGTATTCAAATGCCTCACCTTTTTCCTTCAAGGTAAAAGTCCACATAAACCGTGAGAAGTCATCAATAAGAACAAATATGTACCTGTTTCGTGCTATGGATGGTGGAGAAATTGGTCCACATAGGTCGGCATGTATAAGTTGAAGAGGATGTGTTGCCTTAAATTTTGCAGCTTTAGGAAACGCCTTCTTGGTTTGTTTTCCTACCAAACAAGATTCACACAACTTGTTCTCTTGATGAATTATTGGCAACTTTTCAACCATGCCCTTCCTTGCCATTAATTCCATCGTCTCGAAATTAATGTGACCCATCCTAGCATGCCATAACCAAGCATCATCTTCCATCTTTGCTTTGAGACACACCGGACTTCCAACTTGGAGCTTAATCTTGTAAAGTCTATTACTTGTTCTAGGAACCTTCATCAAAAGCTTACCATCTGAGTCACGCATAGTAAGAAGGTTACCTTTCATACGAATGTCACATCCGCCTTCGGTAGCTTGCCCAAGACTAATTATGTTGCTTTTTAGCTCGGGTAGGTAATAGACTCCAGTGATTAACCGTTGCTCTCCCGTTTTCCCTTCAATGATTATCGAACCCTTTCCTTTTATCTCGATGTAGGAGTTATCACCAAACTTCACTCACGGAGATATTCTCATTCGACTCGAAAAGTATTCTCGGATCCCGTCATGTGATTACTTGCTCCATTATCCAAATACCAAGTGTCTTCCTCGTTTGGCTTAGTATTCAATTGGTTTGGGATAATCTTTCTTCATTCAAGAAAACTACTTCTTGAACTCTTTTCATCATGAAAAGTGTCGGGTCATCATCATCCTCCGCTTTCAAAGGTTTGCTTCATGCTTTTCTTTGTACACTTCGTTCGGGACAATTAGAAGCAAAATGGCCATATTCATCACACCTAAAGCATTGAATCTTTGAAAGGTCTCGACTTTTGTTCTTCTTTTGATCCGTCTTGCTCCGGAGTTGTTTTGGTTTCCACGGTTGTGGTTATTAGCTTGATCACTACCACGAGATTTGTTTTGAGAAGAAAAGTTTTGACCTTTACCGTTGCCATTAGAGGAATTCCTTCCTCGACCTTTCTTATCATACTTTTCAGCCCTTCCGAACATCAACTTGCCTTGATCTTCTAATGGTGTCAACACCCTTCATTCTTCCTTCAAAGCTTTCAACCTTCCAATTGCTTCTTGAAAAGACATAGTATTCAAGTCGCAAATTGTTCTATTGAGGCAACAATTGCAACATACCTATCCGAACGGATGCAAGTAGCTTCTTAACAAGTTTCTTGTCTTCATAAATTGTTCCCAAGCTATTGACTTCATTACAATTTTGCCCAACCTAGCCAAAGTCATCAATTGATTCGTTGACTTTCATCTTTAAAGATTCAATTCCGTCTCAAGGTTTGCAACCTTGCATCTCGAACCCGATCAACACCCACATACCGGTCTTCAAAGCTCCCAGTTTCTTTGGTGTGTTGAATTGTGAAACTTGAAAGACAAGTTCTTCCGGAATCGCTGGAAGAGTAACGCCACCGCCATGTGATCTTGCTTATCAACAACTTGTGTTCCTTCCCCGGTTCCAATGCATCTAGTATTCCATGGACTCGAATACCGCTTTAACTCTTATTGCCCATATGTTATAATTGTGCTTGTTAACATTGGACATTGAAGAGCCGTTTTAGAATGTTCAATTGGTGGTTGACTCGACTCGCCTTGCACCATCCTTCTTGAACGCCTTTTGTAAGTTACCGGTGTTGTTTGATTATCTTCCAGCCCTAGAACACGCTTGTTTTACTTCTTGCCTAAGTAAACCAAGTTAAAGTTTGAAACTTTATTGATTTCTTGGAACCCTTTAGTGATCGATTGTCTTGGTAACCCTTTATGATCGACTTTCTTGGAAACCCTTTAGTGATCGACTGTCTTGGTAACCCTTTATGATCGACTTTCTTGGAAACCTTTTAGTGATCGACTGTCTTGGAACTGCTACTGTGATCGACCACTTGAAACTGTTGTGATCGACCCTGTACCTGCTGTTTGATCGACTAGGTTTTAACCTGGTGATCAATCTGCTTCTTGAACCTGGTGATCGACTGTTTTAAACCCTTCAGGTGATCGACTTTTAACCTGCTGTTGTAGAACCTGGTGATCGACCTGCTGTTTGAACAACCTTGCTCTTGATACCAATTCAAGTCCCACGTCTGCTCGATGTTCACAACAGAAACAATAAAACTGGAACAAATAATAACACACAATATTTCTTGGAATAAGCTCTCCAATTAATCAGAAAAGTATTGGCTTACAAAAACTGATATTAATGGTACAATGACAAACCACAGCTCGGTTTGTATATATAGGTATTAGAACATGCTTTCCTAATCCTACTACAATTCTAATATTCTAGTTATAATAGAACCGACATTCCCTTGGACTTGGGTCGATGGCTATTGCCCCATAAGCTCGGGTCAGTCATTAGCCCAACATTTAGGTAACTTTTAAGTGCACAAAATCTGTAAGTTTTTAACTATGATGTAATGATTTTTTAAGTTTTTTTGAAAGTTTATAATCATATCATCATGTTTTATATAAGATTTGGAACAAATTTGATGAAAAAATGCATATAAAATATGTTATTAAAGTTGCACACAAGATGATTGATAAAATGTCTGAATAAGTCTTTAAAGTTGTGATGCACTAATTTTCAGTATATGAGCTTAATATTGAATTATATGACATCTGAGGGCATCTGTGTGTATATTTTCAGAATCAAAATTACAAGTTAGGGAATCAGATTGTATTAGTCCATTTTTGTTTGTGGTTGCTGGCAATACTTCAGCATCTATTGTATGTTTAGTGCATTCTTGGAAATACTTGGGCATCTATTTGTATATTTAGTACATCGATGGACATATTAGGGTATCAATAAGTATGATTAATGCATCATTGAACATCTTAGAGCATCAGCGAGTATGATTGCATTAGTGAGTAATATTAGTGAATCATTAGACATATTAAGGTATTAGTGTGTATGTTTAGTGCACCGTTGGTCATAGTAGGGCATCCATTTGTATATTTAGTACATCGCTGGAAATACTTCAGCATATACTTGTATGTTTAGTGCGTCTATAAACATATTATGGCATCAGTGAGTATGATTAGTGCATCGTCAAAGATATTAAGGCATCTGTGTATTTTTATAGTGTATTCATTTGTATGTTTAGTGCATCGGTTTTCATAGTAGGGAATCCATTTGTATGCTTAGTGCGTCATTGGAAATACTTGGGCGTTTGTTTGTATGCTTGGTGTAATTCCTCTTGATGCATTTTAATATGTTCTGAAAGAGTCTGGTGAATCTATTGGAGAAGTCATCGAGGTAACCTTCTCTTTCTCTCTCTCCCCCTCTACCTCTCTCTTTATTTTATAGAAAATTATGTTGCTATATATGTATTTTAATGTTATTTAACTGAGAATAAAGGCTATGCTTTCGTGACCTTCATGTTTCAAGATTTGGCTGCTATTTCCACCATTAAAGAGCTTAACAATAAAGAGTTAAAGGTATTGCAATAGTTTTAAATCTTTATAGAGTTATAAAAAGTGGTGGGTTCAATAGACTGCCTCAGCAACTATATTGACATATGGATCTTTATGGTCTTGGCGTGATTTTCTGTTTATGTTACTTATTTTTTCATTTTTGGTTGTAGCATGATTTTATTTGGCTCTAATTTTTCTTCAAAACTTGTGTAGGTATATAATGCAGAATACGACATTGATGCTCTTTGTGTTGGCCCGTGGTTCGCCATTTTGACAGTGACTTGTCATCTCATATGTTTAATTCATTTATTGGCATACACTTAGGAAAGAAAACATGGAAATGCAACATTTTGATAACAATTATTATTTTACGTTATGCAGGAGGATTTTTTTCATAGGTCTACACAACATGCTTGCAAATAGTGTAGAGGTGCCGAGTATACACCGTGTTAAGGACGCAAATGTTCCATTAACGAGATTTAAATTTGAAGGGATTTCAATCGACTTCCTTTATTCTCAACTTCAAGTTACAACTGTTCTTGAGGTATCTTGACAAGTTCTTTTCTTTTTAATTACGTTATTAAATGGGAGTTAGATACTAAGACTATAATGCTCACGTTATAGTCTTTAACAATGGGCATTGGTGGACTCACATCAAGACTGCCAAAGGGTAATATCTTATTGCATCTGTGTTATACATTAGTGCATCAACATTATACGTTACAATTGTTTAATATTGCATAAGGATTATTCAGCGATGTAGTAAACATTGGGGTGTTTGGCAATATAATAAGTTCTATACAATTTTAGTGCATCTCTATTAGAAAAATAAGGCATCTGTATGAAATATTGCATGATGATTATTAAGCGGTGTTTGGCAATATACTAATTTGTGTACATTTTAGGGCATATGTATTAAAAAAAATAAGGCGTATGTATGAAATATTACATAATAATTGTTCAACTCATAATGATTTTTCAACTAATTCAGGTCCTATTTAGCAATATACATTTGACATGCCCCCATCTGCAACTTCCAGGAATGGATGAATTTAGTGACGAAGATGATTTTGTCAGACGAGAATATGATATTTCTTCTTGGTTGAATGATGATGATTTATTACAAGGTGACGACTTTATAGGCATCAAAAGGTAAATGGTTTGAGAGGCTTCTCTGGATGTTTCAGAATTTGCAAGAATTTGAAGATAGTCATTGCTTAGCTTGTAAAAATATTATTTGATAGTTTTTGTTTAGCTTAGTATATCTTAGGAGATGTTGTATTCTTATTGTAGCATCACTCATCAATGCAAAATGCATCTCTTGTATTCTGATTGGCAAGTTAAGTTTATAATAAGATTAATTCGTTCATAACATGACTACTTATTTATTTGTATGTTTATTGATATTTTTTGTTCAACTATATTTTTCGGTTGATATTTTTTACTCCTAATCGCACAAGAAATATATTCTTTTAATATACAGCTTTATCCCTTCATCTCCATTACACTCAGTGCATTCTTTTATTATTTACATTAATGGATGTGTTGATTCTCATATATTACTTTAGTGCATCTGTTTGAGGCACTTTAGTGCATCTATTTGAGTAACTTTAGTGCATCCGTTTGATATAATTAGTTGACGAGTGTGTAAATACTCATCATTTCTGTACAATATAAACTGCAAAATCATCCGAAAACACTGAAACACATCAAAATGATCAAAATATCACAAATCGAGTTTTATGTGTTTTAAATGCAAAATATCAAAATCGGATGAAAACATATCAAATTTGCAAAATTGCGCTTTAGTCCCCAAGTTTCAAAAGTTGTCAAAACAGTCCCCTGAGCACATAATTTCAAAAGTAAAGTCACCAAAGGTCCTTTTAAAATCAAAAGTTGTCAAATTTAGTCCTTTGGTGAAAATGTGAAAGTTTGAGAAATTTACAAAAATGGTCCTCCAAGTTTGAAATTTGGCTGATTTGGTCCCTGGAAAATGTGAAAATGGCAACTTTGGTCCTTGTATTATTAATACTTGGCAATTTCAGCCCCTGAAGCATCTTTGCATAATTGGCAGAAGTGGCCCTCCCATTTTCAGAAATTACAATTAAAGTCCTTGAATTAAAGCCTTGTCAAATCTCATTTTGGACTTGTCACAAACCCCTTTGGACCCCTGTCACTAATACTTTTGACCCCCCCCCCCTGTTATTTAATACCCAGTCAAATGATTTTGACTTTCCCCTTTCCCTCTCTCCCTCACGGGTTGCCAAAATCCACCATCATTCCAACCTGCAACCTCCCTGATCACACTCCATCTTCACCATCATCACCCCTACACCCCCCCTCCAAACACAAGAAGCCAAGTTAGCATTAAATGCCTTAACCCAATCCCACTCAATCCCACAAACGGTTAAAACAAGAATTGGCGCCAAAATGCTTTGAATGGCCATGATCAATTGCAGTGATCCAATGGTCATTTTTATTGCTGGGATTTGTCCAAAGGAGAGAGAAAAACCAGATTTGAGCTTATAAAAAGCAAAGAGAAGCAACAAGGAGATAGTTAGTTTTTAGTTTTTCATAATGTATGTCGTTTAATGTTTTTTAGTCTAAATTAGATTTGCAGCTGTATTTTAAAGTTCATTTGTGTTCAAGTGAACCATCTCAGTGTATCTCAACCTTATTTAAGCAATAATTTCAGTTTATGTTCAAATTCCATCATTATTGTTAACTGTTGAAATTTTAAGTTTCAAACTCATTTGTCAAAGCTTGTAGCAACTCAATTTCAATTTCAAACAAGCTCATATAAGCTCATAAAAACTTTCCATAAGCTCACAATTCAGTTTCACTCACTTTTAAACTTCGGTCAACAAAAGTCAACACGGGTAAAAAATGATGCAGCACAGGGAAATGGTTGATTCAAATATGGAAATGGGTTGAATTATAGCTTATTGGATTGGGTTTGATAGGTTAGTGGTACTTGGTTCACATTTTGCTAGCCATTGTGGCTTTGGACATTTGTAAGTCAAGTTCAAGCTCATTTCTTTGCATAATCTGTTTTAGTGGTTAATAATAGTTGTAGCCAGTTTCATTAGTAGTATTCAGGTAAATTAGAGTTAGTTTGATCTTTGGTTCATGCTTGTTCAGTGTTAGAGTAGTTTTAATTAGCTTATCAGTGATCTAAAGGGGTGTTTGGTTTATAGCCTAAAACTGACCTAAAGGCTTGTGCAGTGGTTAGTCTATCTTGTTTCATGTTTGTGTAGTCCAAGTATGCTCAGTTGAGTCAATACTTTGTGCCTGCATAGCCAAAAGTCAAACTTGCACCTTATTCCATCTTACTGTCCACTGTTGTGGATTTAGGATTACAAATCCATTGATTTGTGTTTGGAAGTCTATAACATTGATTGCATTAGTTCTAATTTATCATATAACATCAATCTCAGTCTTAAAATTGGATCCAAAATCCATTTGGTCAAAATCTTAAATATCTTCAAAAGTCAAAGTAGCTAAAATCTGTTTTTGAGCCAAAAGCAAAGAATTTTCATGGCTACATTTTTGAGCCATTTTCAGTGAAATTTGGCACTCTAAATGTTCAACTGGTCTTTGTACTTATAAGAATTTTAGTGCAATTTTACAATTTTTTCAAAAGCTCCAAATAAGCTCTTCTTTTAGGCTCATATGCCCTGCACCACAGATCTGTTTATGAACTGAGTTTTCTCAGTTTTATCTAGAGTTGCATATGGCTCAAAAGAGCTTATCATGGTCTGATTTTTGGTTTAAATACTCTTAACCAGGTCTTTTCCAAGTTCTAATTGGTAGTTTTCGGTTTGAGCTTATTTTTAAGCTTGTGCATGTGTTCAAAGTTGGTACCTAAAATGCATGTTAGCTTATTAGTTCTAGACAACAAATCGGTCAATCTTGATCATCGAGGTTGTAGATTGTTGTTACTGTTTCATTCTAGTTCTTTTAGCATAATAAGGCTTCGTAAGCAGTTGGTGTCTTTTGGTGAGCTTTTAGCTTATCAAAGTGCTTATTCATAAGCACTTTCCATAGCGATTCTTAATTTCTCCACATAAGTGCTTGTTTTTCCATTTTCTTATATTCCTAGTATTATTTTAGAGTTTTCCTGAAATTTTCAGATTTTCCAAGTTGTTTTGCTATTTTTCCTAATTTAAATTAGTTTTAAGCATTTTTAAATAGCATTTAATATAAAAATTCGAAAAGGTTCAAAAAATAATTTTTCAATTTTTTAGGTTTAGATAAATATAAAAAGTGAAAAAGTAATTTTCAGATTTTCATAGTTTATTTGGTAATTTTAGTAATTTAATTAGTTTTAATAGTTTAAAATTCATAAAAATACAAAAATAATCAGAAAAATACAAAATAGTTTTGAAAATTCTAGTTTGATATTTTAGACTTTTCCGTTTCATAATTTCATTTTTCTAGCTTTGTTTCCTAATTTCTTGTATTTTGGTTAATTATTAAGTAGTTAAAAATAGTTTTAATTAATAATAATTAGATAATTAGTTATAAAATAATTTTCTTTTTCTAAAAGTTTCTTTTATCATTAGGTTCATAAAAATATCATTTTCATATTTTTAGGGTTAATATTGTATAAGTTTCACTTTTTAATTTGTACGTCGCGTAGATTTTAATTTCAGTTTTATAAAAACATTAAAACCAAAACCATCATTTTAATTATAGTGATAGCGTTTATTTAATAGATTTTATCTTTTTAATTTCCTTTAATTTGCATTTAAGCCGTTTTAATTTGTTGGCTTTTTCCTGTAGTTATAATAATCATCAAATCTCTTTATCGTTCAAATTCCTCGATCACTAAACGTTTGATAATCCATTGCACAACTCGCTGGGACATAACGACCCGGGGAAACACTATACTCCTCAGATCTTCATTGCATTTGTGTATCGAACTGTTTCAAATGCATTACGGCTGGTCATTCACAAGTGACGGTTGTGTGATTAGACTTGACGGTTTCTATGAGATCAAATTTTTAGCGTCATTGCCGGGAGGCTGTGCTAATTGTCTTTCGTCTAGCAGATTAGTTGTTTGAATCCTCACTCTTTGTTTATATCATCCATCTCTGTACATATATATATCCATATTTTCTTCTAAAAAAATCCAAAAATCCAGAAACATCCAAAACGTATAAAACAAAAAATATTTTTCTTTTGTTTCTATATATGTATCAAATAATAAAAATACATAAAGATTAAATCGTTTTCTTAAATAAATAACAACTTAAAAGATTACCACCGCAAACCAAGGCGTGCACTACCTAACTGGGGTGCGACCATAATAAGTTCCCGAACTAAAGATTTAAAACTTGCCTTTGTGTCCTTGTGATTGGTGTACCTTTTCAAAAAGCCATTCATCTTGGATTATTGGTTAAGTTCATCGTTGTTTTGCCTCGATTTTGTGTTAATTGATTTTGTTGTGATATCGAAGTTTGAACACGAAAACCCATAAATATTCTTCTCACCACCATTTTACAAACGTCTTCATAATTCTCATTCTCATCTCGAAGATTTTCATAATTCCATCTCTCTCTTAACTCGAGGTCTCTTAGAGTTAACTCTAGTAATATCTTTCGCTCTTCTAGATCGTAAGCCCATTTCGTGAGCTTGTCAAGATTCCAAGAAGGCGTGTTCGTGAACTTTCTGCTCCATCGATCGGATCGAGATCCGGACTGTTCGCACTACTTCCGTTATCATGGCGGATGAAATTCCCATGTCGAGCTTCTCCGAGCACCCATCGGCGGGTATGGAGATGCTATCGTTATACCGACCATCGTGGTGAAAATTTTGAACTCAAGACCGGTTCTTGAATCTTGTAACCTCTAATCAATTCTTCGGTTTTGAGCGGATGATCCTCATGCTCATATTCGATGGTTTAACAAGATTGCATCTACCATCAAGTATAAGAATGTCCCTACGATCTTTGTTAAGCTTTTATGTTCCCATTTTCTCTTGAGGGCAAGCCCGGTTGGCTTGAAAACAACCCCCTCGATCTATTGAGACATGGGAAGATCGGTGAAGAAATTTGTGAATGAATTCTATCCACCTTCCAAGACCACGAGTCTTAAAATGAAATCATCAAGTTCACTCGAAGTTTGATGAATCCTTGATGAATCGTGGGATCGTTTCAAGGAATTGCTTCGCAAATGTCCTCACCACGGTTTCTCCGAGTTGATGCAACTCGATACTTTCTACAATGGGTGAGTCAATCGATCAAGATTCTCTCAATTCCTCCGCGGGAGAAATTTCCTAAGCAAAAGCATCAAAGAAGCTTTAGCGATAATCGAAAACAAGTCTAAAGTCCGCCTTTATGCGAAGCAAGCCGGTTGTTTCCCAAGTCGGTGTTGGTCCTTCTTCTTCTTCATCGCCGTGAGTCAATCTAGCACCGATGCTAAGATTGATAAACTCACGAAGCTATCAAGCTTTGGTTCTCTCCAACCGGAAGAAAGTCTCTTTTCCACAAACTTCACCTCCTGTGAAGTTAAGAAAGTGGAAGTCATGTTACTGTGGTGGCCCCATGCTTATTATAATCAGCTATGGCCACCGACGGTAACCCTTTGAAGCTAATCTTGTGGGCGGGATGTCTAATCAGGGGAGGCAATCAATATCGTGCTCTGAGACCCGAACCACCGTCCCAACCACTACTCGGACCTCCGGTTTCAATCAAAATCAAAACCGTAATCGAATCGAATAGACCAAACCAAGGTTTTCAAAACCAAGGTCATTTCAATCCAAACAACGGTTTTCGAATCGAATCAAAATTTCCAACACCAAGGAAATTACAATAGAAACCAGTCGTGAAATTTCAACCAAGGGTATTTTCATGGCAATAATCCGAGGAATTTTCGTAATCAAGGCCCTAATCCTAACAATAGAGGCGGAATTTTTCATGCAAACTCAAGCCATTGGTCCAATGGACCATCTTCGATAATTTGTTAAAACAATTCATGAAATCCCAAGAGGAAATGAATCGGTTGTTGGTCACCAAATTTACGAGATCAAGAAGTCTTTAAATGATCGACCCTCGGGCTCGGTACTCTACCTAGCAACACGATCGCTAATCCGAGGGCGATGCAAAGCGATCACAACCAGTGGTGCTTCTTATCTTTGGACCCATGTTCCTACTACCTCTTCTTCTTCTCTCCGAAGGTAGTGGAAAGCGAACCCGAGGCGATGAAGGACAAGGAACTTCCTACTAATAATGGAAGTACCGATCTTGCCCATCCTCGGGTTGTCCCAAACCCAAACACAGGTTGTTTTTGAACCTCCGCTTGTTGACCTAAATCCAAAACTTCTATTCCTTATCCCTCACGTTTACATGAGTAAAAGCTCCGTGAGAAAGCTAGTCATCAAATGGAAAAATTCTTTCAAATTTTCCAAGAGCTTCACTTTGACATAAGCTTCGCGGATGCCATCATGTTGATGCCCAAGTTTGCATCTACTACGAAACACATCTTGAGCAACAAGGAAAAGTTGTTTGAAATGGCTAAGACTCCTTTGAATGAGAATTGCTCGTGAGGTCTTGTTAAAAAGCTTCCAGAAGCTAGGAGATCCCGGAAAATTTCTTCTTCCTTGTATTTCACGGGATGATTGAATGCTTTGCCCTTGCCGATCTTGGTGCAAGCATCAATCGATGTCCGTATTCGATGTGGAAGAAACGTCTCTTCCGAACTTATTCCTACCGCATGACTCGGAGCTTGCGGTCGATCTATCTCGCGTCCTCTTGGCATTGCCGAGGATGTATTTGTCAAAGTAGGAAAGTTCCATTTCGGTGACTTTGTGGTCGTTGATTTCGATGCGATCCTCGAGTTCCTCTCATTGTTGGGCGGGGATTCACGAGGACGGGCCGTGCTCTTATAGATGTGTTTGAGCAAGAAATCACTTTGCGTGTGGGTAATGAAGTGTTACCTTTAACCTCAATCGGACTTCGAGGTATTCCTCAAATTATGATCTTGAATCAATTAATCGAGTCGATTTAATTGACATTGCTGAGAGGAATACTCTCAAGAGTTTCTTGGTTATCTCCATAATTACGTGAGTGGAAATTCGATTCCACCACATCTTCTCATCCTATCATTGCCGACTCTTTCCCTCTCTCACTCCGTTTGAGGGAGGTGACTTCCTCTGGAAGAGATCGATGAATTTACGGCTCTTGATGAATCAATTCCACTGGAATTGATGGTGATTATGATTCGGAGGATATTCTCTATCTTGAGCAATTGCTTAATGAAAATCCGTTACCTTCACTCCTCCGAAAGAGATCACAATTGAGGAAATCAAATCGGTGCAAACATCTCGATGAATTTCCGAGGTTGAACTTAAGGACCTACCTCCTCATCTAGAGTATGCATTCTTGGAGGGTGATGATAAATTACCCGTCATAATTGCTAAAGACTTAAATGAGGAGGAGAAAACTGCTCTCATAAAGGTCTTGAAGTCACACAAGCAAGCAATTGCTTGGAAACTCTCCGATATTAAGGGTATCAACCACGAGTTACATACTACAAAATCTTAATGGAGGATGACTTCAAACCAAAGAAATCCAACATCGAGAAGAGGCGAATCCTAAGATTCATGAGGTTATCAAACAAGAGGTTCTCAAACTTCTTGATGCGGTTTGATTTACCCGATCTCGATAGTCCTTGGGTTAGCCCAATTCATTGCGTTCCATAAAAGGGTGGCATTCTTGTTGTCACAAATGAAGAAAACGAGTTAATTCCGACTCGATTGGTTACGGGATGGCGTGTGTATTGACTATCGTAAGTTAAACGAAGCCACCGTAAAGACCATTTTCCTCTACCCTTCATGGACCGATGGCGAGAGATTAGCAGGAGCAGTACTATTGTTTCCTTGATGGTTTCTCGGGTTACTTCAGATCCCCATTGATCCGCCGGATCAAGAAAGACCACATTCACCCGCCCATACGAGGCGTTTGCCTATAGGCGTATGCCTTTTGGCTTATGTAATGCTCTGGCACGCTCCAAAGATGTATGATGGCAATTTTCCACGACATGATCGGGAAACTATGGAGGTGTTTATGGATGACTTCTCGGTCATTGGGGACTCATTTCATACATGTCTCTCCACTTAGACAAAATGCTTAAAAGGTGTGAAGACACCAATCTCTGTCTAAAGCGGGAGAAGAGCCACTTTATGGTCAAAGAAGGCCTGATCCTTGGCCATAAGATTTCAAGAATGGGATTGAGGTAGATAGAGCAAAGGTTGATGTTATTGCTAAACTACCTCATCCTACTACCGTCAAAGGTATTAGGAGTTTTCTAGGTCATGCCGGTTTTATCGAAGATTCATTCAAGATTTCTCTAAAATCGCTGGCCTATGACCCATCTTCTCGAAAAAGATGCTCCTTTTATCTTTTCTCCCGAGTGCATCGAAGCTTTTGAAACACTTAAGAAAAGCTACGGAAGCACCCATTCTAGTTGCCCCGTGGGATTTACCTTCGAGCTCATGTGCGATGCAAGTGATTTTGCTATCGGTGCGGTCTTGGGGCAACATAAAACCAAACATTTTCACCAATCCACTACGCAAGCAAAGCGATGA
>CM040240.1:271755390-271779114 GCA_022545495.1 Chrysanthemum lavandulifolium
TAAGACATGATGTCGTATACGCGTCGATCAACGCTCATATCTGTGGCAACATTGCAAAGTAATGCATTTGACTATTAATGTTAGGAATTGGAAGTTCCATAGTGAAGTGTCAGTCACCCCAAATATAATCTAGCATAAGTTAGCTTGTAGACATATCTTTATTTATCAGTTTATTAGTTAGTTATTAGTTTAGTTTAGCTTAGTGTAACACCGTGGAGGAAGGACGGGTCTTTACCCATCGTATGCTCGATCCACACCCGACGGAGGCGTTTAGTTTGTAACTATAAATACCCTCCCACTAAGGGAAGGGTGGTGCTTCTTTCATAATCTAACCTTCTCCTTTGTTTATCTCTAGAATCACCTCTCTACTCTCTTCATCTCTCTAACAATGGCTTACTTGTTTAATCATCTACCTATACCACTTTAATCATCAAACAACATAAAAATATACGATCCTACAAATGGTACCAGAGCCTAGGTTGTGTTGTTTTGATGATTTGCATGGTTTTTGAAGCGGTTTTGTATGCCTTTTGGTTGATTCTTTTATGCGGTTTGTATTGTTTTGATGCGGTTTTTGATGATGTGTTATGCTGGTTTTGAATCTAACTTTAAGTTAGTTAATGTTTTTGTAGTCATTTTCTGGTTATAAGATTGATATGGTCAAACAGTTTTTATCAGTCTTACAACAGATTCATCATTCAGTTCTATGGTCAAATAAAGTTGTTAAACTGGTCAAACAAATGGTCTAAACAGTCTTATCCTCGTGGTATAATTTGGATCAAAATTACATCTTTTTATGTCACTTGTTCTGGGTTTTGAAGATGGTCTGAAAACGTTTTCTGAATTATTGACGGAAAATACAAAATGGTCGGGAAATTCTTGGATGCGACTTGGGGCGTTTTTGAATGAGAGTTGTCAAAATGTCCAGATTCTATGAACCTTATGCGAGTTGTAGTATGCTTTTGGATGCGGTTTGACTGGTCATGTGACCACTACGCGACTTGTCTTGACAAGTTGTATCTTGTTATTGATAAAAAGATGCGATTTGTTGATAAAAAGAAGTAGCGACTTGTCAAACTAATGATGCGACTTGTATTTTGTTATTGATAAAAAGATGCGATTTGTTCATAAAAATAAGAAGCTACTTGTCAAACTAATGATGTAACTTGTATTTTGTTATTGATAAAAAGATGCGAGTTGTCGACCACTTGAACCGAATACCAATCGACTCAAGACCTCAGATTCTCCTTTCGTATGATTAATGATTTATCAAGATCTTTTTTCAGATTCAAATCACACGAACAAGGAACTCTTCATTGATCAAGACTTAACAAAAGAAACAAGACTCAACAAATGAAAACATCTTCAATCATCTATCACACCTATTCTATGTCAAATGAAATACAATAAAGATCTCGAACTTTGTTGTGTTTTTCTGTGACAACTCAAAACCATTGAAGGCTTTTACACAACATTCTTGTCATCACGCATCATGACCTAAAAAGTAAAATATAATGTAAATCTCAAAGATCTCTTTAAAAGTCCAACTATGAAATCATATAGATTTATCTTAGGTGAACTTAGGTCCTCACATATCATGTTGAAAGTCTAAGCTTCATGTTAATTTTCAAGGTTAAGAAGAAACAAAACCCATCGATTTTCTTCACTTCTTTGTTTCGCCTTAAGGCAAAACATGAAAAACCAAATGTAAACGTGACCTACCCGAGACATGTTGGTCGATCTTGAAGACTACTCCACAACTCAAACCATCCCCGTGGCATATCATTGACCTTGAATCAATGACCAACAAGCCATCCCTCGTGGCAAGACTAAATTATTTTTCAAAGTCAAGGTGTGTTTGCGTGGGGATTATTGATGTTTGATGAATATTGGAAAAGTATGGATTTTGATATACTCGTTCCTGTGAGTATTTTGATTTCGAGGATTATTTAGGTTTGATATGACGAGTCTTTAGGTTTGATATGAGGAGTCTTTGGGTTTGAGATGCAGAATGTGAAGATGGGGGCGGATGAATGTGAGAGTGATATTAGGGTTTGCTTGAGTAATCTTAGGGTATGATGTGTTATTAGTGGGTGTGGTTTATATATCTGAGTAATTAGGGCAGTAGTTGTATGGATCAGGTTTTTGGATATCATTGGACCGTGTACAAGCTTTGATCCAATATTGTGTTAAGTTTTGGTGAACGGGCCCTCATTCATTTGGACCGTGTGATTGTCTTGAGCCCAAGTAAGATTAGTGGAATGGTTAACTTTATCATTTGTACGTAATGTTTGTATCCCGATTATTTGGTAAGTATGAGGATTTAAGGTTCGTGGTTATTGTTTGGTCAATGGACTTATGCCGGGTCAATTCTAGGCAATTTGTTATATGTCAAAGAGGTTGAAATGCAAGAAACGATCAATGCAAGAACTTACATAGACCGGATCATCGTGTTGGGTTGATTATTGGTCGAGATGTAACCGGCGTTGTATAAGCATGGAATTAGATAAGGTCTTGAATTGATATATTAATTTGCTTTGATCCGGTAATATGTCAATTGAATGGGGTATGCTATTTGAACCGGGTCAAGACAAATTTGCCTATCTGGGACGGTTGTTAATTATTCTTGAATATGAGCTACATGTTTTTGATACGCTTTAACAATGAGTCTTGAGATTTGATTTTGAGATTTGTCGATGATTTTTGATGAAGAGATTTGATGATAATGAGATTTGGTTTGATGATGAGATTTGATGTGTTATGCGGGTTGATACTTTGGTTTATACATTTTCACGAAGAATATGATGTCACGGCTTGATTTGATGGTTGAACAAAGTTAACTTAGGGGTTGTTTGGACGGTATTTCTTATTTGAATTTGAAGTAAGGTCTACCAATGCGTTTACTTATTTGTCTTCTTTCTTTCTACCCTTCCGAAGATGACTTATTTGGGCATTTATAGAGTGTGATAAAGACTTGGCTATTTAGTTACTTTTGTGATTCTTTCTCGCTTAACCCACAATGTAACTATCACTTCGTGTCTCACGCATTGAGGATACGCCAAGAGGTTTTGTACATTGGGTACACCGCTTCCTTTTCACGAGGATTAGTACAAGTGTAAGTAACAAACTGGGAATTCTACCATGATCAAGTTAGGTATATTGGGTTTACTTCTTCATATGGTCACAAGAATTGCCGGCGTAATTCGTGAATTATATGTTAGCCAAAATAGTTAATGGTGGAGATGTTATCAACAATTCTCATGATATATTCGACGCCACAGAATGTCAAAGATACTTCACAGTCTAAGCAAAATCTTTCAAGAATCTTCTACGTCATACATGATTTTTCAAGATGTTTGCTTATGACAAGAACTTCTCGTGCAAATGGTCGTACACGTTATGATGCTTCCGAAAGTTCGAAACCATCATGGGGGAGAAACGTGTACTTTGATGCTTTACGGTCAACCTCAGAGGGAAGTAGTGTATACTACTCGACTTAGTATGGTTTGTGAAGTTGTCTACATATGGGTAATGAATTGTTGATGATGTTGTTGATGTTGGAGTATGAATTGTTCAAGAACCGCTGCATGTTCCCCTAAAACTGATATTCACTGAAACCAAAGTTGTCATATCACATTCAAGCTGACATTGTTTACGGTTTTGTCTTGATTTGTAAAATCCCGCGAAAGAATCTATTTCTCGGTTTAAATCATAGATTTGTAAAATCCCGTGACAATGGAAACATCCTGGTAATAGTAAAGTGAATTTCCGGATCTACCTTACGGTTTATTCTTGGTCTTGTAAAATCCCGCAAAAGAAACTATTTCTTGGTTTAAACCATAGAATTGTAAAATCCCGTGATGATGGAACCATCCTGGAGAAAGGAAAGCGTATTTAGGGATATTATCTGATGTTGGTGCTACGACTTCTGCTTCGAAGAGGGATAAAAGGGTGTACTTCATGAATTGGATGTGTTTGGATATTCGCATGGTAGTTTGGTTATTACATGGTTTTACGGGGTTATGTGCTTTAACCATGGTCGGGATGTATAACAACCCGTAAAATTCGGATTATTATAATAATATTTATCACGCCGTAAAATTCAAACCGATTATTTTCCGATGTATGACGATATCAAAAAAATTAAAAAAAAGAGGTCAACTCGCTTTCTTCGTAAATAAGACACCGCACACGATACTTGTCCACTAAGTATCAGATAATAAATGTGGAAATTATTATTCTCCAAGTTAAACTTTAAGCATACATAAGCTTAATCCATTAGTTATTCCGCATACTGCAGCGCAGTAGCATACAAGACTAAAAATAAATAATGAGATAAGTGAAATATACACATTTTATCATTCTAGGATAATTTACGGAAGAAAACGAGAAGTTATCTCGTGAATTTAGGAAGCCACGGCACCGCACGCATACCGACACTAAATTAATAACGGCGAACATTTATAATCAAATTTCAACGTAATAAGAATGTCATACTTTTACGTTTAAGAAATCGTTTTCGAAAATATAATTTCTATATTTTTCGGGTACCGGGAAGGTACGTTTACTTGAGGATTCGACAAAACACGGGGTACCGATTGTACAGCTTGTATAATAAAACAAAAGAGATAACACTCCTATCTCTCTTTCTCTCTCTCCCACGTTTCTATCATATCCGAACCTCTCTCCTCTTATCGACATACCCGTAAGAGAAACAAACATTAGAATAGTGTGTTCTCCTCCCTTTAGAGTCAAAGCCCGAAAACATCTTCTTCCTCCTCCCCAAATAGTATCCTACATCCCTAGTCATCACGAGGCGTTACTGTGGAAAGAGATGGGTGCCAAGAAAAGCTTAGATTGGTAGGAAACATGTTTTGGGTTAACAATAGAGTCACTATCACCTTTCAATTCTTTCCACTATAAAAGGGTTTCATCTCAGAAAGATTCATCATCATTTTCTCTTCAATTCGAAAATTTGGGTTTCATGAATCAAAGGGCTTCTTGAAATTAATAAGGGGGTTTTGCAAATTGAGGTGTCAGGAGTCTAATTCAAGTCTCAATTCGTTCCTGTTCATCTCCAATCGTCCCAATTAAAGCTTATGTGGTGTTCGGTTTCAATCATCCCCGACCCACAAAAATTAATGTAAGAATAATCTATTGATATCTTGTTAAATTTGTTAAGATGTAAATCTCATTTATTCGAATTATAAATATATTTAATTCGAATGTTATTTATGAATTGGAAGTCATATTGTTGAAGATTGAAATTTATAAAGGAATTGGTAATAATGTGATTTATTTAAAAATGTTGTGGCAAAAATTGTTGTTGTTGTTACGGATTAGCTGTAAAAGAAAACATGATAGAAACTTTAAAACATGGTGTGAGTAGCATTGGTTTATCATGTCCTCAGCTTAATTCCAAGTTTGCTCAAAACCATATTCGGCATACATATCTCGTCTGTTTTCTGTTATCTAGGCTCATTAGTGTTTTGGTGGAACGAGAATAAAACACCTCGTCTCATTGTGTTCGACCCGTAGGGTCCTAACCCGTAAGGATGAGACTAATACCGAACCTTGTTCGAGTCGGGTAGTACCCGCTAGTCACTAACCGGACTTGGACCCTATCACTTTGCCTTCTCCGAGTATACCTTTATGTGGTGTTAGGCCATAGCCTTGGTTGTTCATAGTTGCGGGCATTGTTTTGCACATTCAAATGCGCTTGATTTGGTTTCTTTGAGTCAAGGAGAAGTACCCGAAGGGTACATTTGTTGCCATAAAGTCCCAAGATCATGACTATGGTCGAATGGGTCTCGAGTGTCGCCATGTTTAAGGTCAAAATGTCATGCTATTTTCACTACTCGAACCCCACAGGTGGTCTACTCTCCCTCTATATCAAAATTTGTAAACTGATATAGTTTGTTAAATGTTGAAGTTTCTTTTAGGCCTAAGGATACTAGGCCAAAGCCGGTAAATATTTAAAGGTGTTGTTTACCTGTTATTGGCATGAGACTACAAGGGTAGTCGTGTGAGTCGGATGTATACCCGTTTTGCTTGGTCGAAAGGTCAAGAAACTCGTGCTTGAAAGTACTTTTGGATTCAGGTTTTGGCGTCATAGTGAATTCATGAAATAGTATATACATTATATCAAAGAAGATGTGAACCTAAGTTTCATTCTTTCTCCACAAATTATGTCTCATGGGCTAAGCCCACTTAAGTAAGGGAGTATTTGTGGACTAAATATGTCCCGGCCATAGTACATTCCATATAATTAGGATCCGTTTGGTTTTGATCACCCCCTTGGCGTTAAATCCTGTGTTATCTCGAGTTGGCATCCGACTCGAATCCCGTCTTATTCAAGATTTCTATCCATTCAATATCGATTCATCATACCCGACATACAATATATATACATAGCATTGGTACAAAAGTGAATGTGGTAATAACAAGATTTTATTCAAGACATTTGCACCGTTCGTAACATAATTAGAAAATTCGATACAATATAAATTTAACGACATTTGATTTGAACATGAGACCAAGGAATTCAACTTAGGGAAAAATGACGTACAACTTTTGTTAATCGTTTAAATATACAAACAAATTTATTACCTTACCATGACAAAAGCATATGATGTACTATTTCTTTTATATACGCTCTATGTCATGTCCAATTTTCAATAAACACATTGGTTATTTTACTTTACAAATGATATATATATATATATATATATATATATATATATATATATATATATATATATATATATATATATATATATATATATATTGAAAACTTAAAAATAGTATATAAATTAGCCAACACTTACATCAAACTTAATTTTGTTGCTTAACCATTCTTTTATAGTAAATACATTTATTTCTTTAAAATGTATACATTTGACACATGAAATGTATTTTGAAACTTATAAATATGTACAAGTTGAATTGCACTTAAAAGTTTTATTTATACATTTATTAGTAACGACATAATCATATATATAAATTATACATACATCTACATGGGTATATATGTACTTCCTTCATTTATTCACCTACTTAGTCGATAATGTCCTCGATAAATGTACAAACTTTTCGTGCATCGTCATTCGGTTATCATCAAACTAAAGTCTTGTTTATCCTTGATATCTTTTCTGCGTGTACCCTTCCAAGTATTCTCATTTGGTCACCATTAAACCAAAGTCGTAATTCCTCCTTCAAGACTTCTTTCCATGTCATACCCTCATAAGCCGAGATCCACCCAAATCTTTGTAAATTGTTCTAAAATAAATGATGCCACATAAGCAACAACAACAACAACAACAAACACTTAAAAATTTATAAAGTTAGTTAAACTTTATCGAGTCTTAAACATGAAGACTAAATTGCTGGATTAATTAGGTTGCGTGTCGGAGCCGTGCACTATCACTCCTTGATTTAATTCCCTTTAGACTTCATATTGCACATTGCCAAGGTGAGTTTCATAGCCCCTACTTTTAATCTGTTTATACTTGTTTTGGGGGAAGATACATGCTCATTTTACTTAAATGATTAAATTACCGAAATTGTGCATTCCATGCATACTATACATTTTGATTGATATGTTTTAAGATGCATCATACCTAGATGTATTATGGACCATACCAAAATGCTTAACTTAGAATATTATGCACTTAGCCTAAGTCCTTAGATCCCATATTGCCCTTTTCATGAACCACAATTCCGCTGAAGCGCGAATGTTATAAATAGATCTATTGGGGTGACTCCTCGTTCGGTTGACCTCGCTTGGGTCAAGGCGAAACATATAGCATGTCGGGACCGAGTGTATTGGGATAAACACTCGCCATGGGCTCCTTATTTGTATGACTTCTTTGTGCATCGAACCATCATAGCTTCGTTGCATGAGCATAGTGCTAGCGTAATAAATTTATAATATATGGCATTATATTCATTGTAATGTGCATTTACTCTTTTATTGTCCACTAATGAAATTCTTTTATGAAATTCTTTTATGAAATGTAACCATAAATTTTATGACATTATGCAAGACGTAATGATCATCAAAACCAATTGTGAAATAGTGTCTTGAAGTGCCCTTTTAAATAACCTATGAACTCACCAAGTGGTGACCCCTTTAGCATGTATCTTCGTGTTTTGAGGTGATAGCTTATCTTTGAGGCGCAAGGCAAAGGCATGGCATGGTCGAGACGACTCGATTTATGTATTGGGACCACCTTTATAATGGGCCATTTTCCGCACTAATCAATAATGTAAACATTGTTTTAAAGAATGAATAAAAGTTTATTTATGAAAACCAATTGTTCTATGCTTATGTTGTGATATCAATTTAGTAGCACCCCAATACTTGTTTGCTTCCGCTGAGCCATTTTGGGGGTGTTGCAGATTGGTATCAGAGCCAGATTATAGAGAACTGGGTATATTTTTAAAACCTAAACTATAACCACTTTTACAAAAACTAAACCCTATGACCGACACGTACCTACCCTATGACCGACACATGCCTGCCTGCCAAGCTGATGCCTTACTTATGATCCTGTTGAGATCATACTTGATAAGATACATGTTTATCACTGCTCACCTAGTTTCATTATAGGTTATAATTATTTTCCCTATACATATACTTACGTATCACAGCACTACACATTTCCCTCACATAAAGAGAATAATTGTTGTAATCCTTCAAGACAATCTTTAAAAGTATTGTCACATATTACTAGCGTAACTAAGCTAAGTATTTCAAAATTCATTGAACCTCGGGTGAATATAGACTGATCACCTATATTCAACCAGGGACAGAGGGACATAGCCTGATCACCTATGTCCGACTCAGAGGTGAATTTTGCAGTAATTAGGATAGTTATAATAGCTTTATGTCCAGTGATAAAATGATAATAGTTTAATAAACATGTAACATTTTAATAAGCCACACATTGGCGTTACACTAAAGCCACACATTGGTGTCACACTATTCCCTAATCACAAGCCACTCACTGGCATTCCTAAATCACAAGCCACTCACTCGCATTCCCTAATCACAAGCCACTCACTGGCATTCCCTGATCACAAGCCACTCACGGCATTCCTTAGTCATAAACCACTCACGGCATCACCCTATTCCTAAATCATAAGCCACTCATTGGCATCACCTTATCCCTTAGTCATAAACCACTCACTGGCATCACCCTATCATAAGCCACCACCAAGGCCACAATATTCCTTAATCATAAGCCACCATCAAGCGCCATCCTACTTCTTAATCGTAAACTTTATAATTCCATATCACAATCGGGTTATGTTATAGTCACTCCTACCCCAACCTTACATTCCGTGGACAAATCAAAGCATTATAGGAGCAACATTCTAATAGCACCTATGAGAAAGATACAATAAACTTCTGGCAAAATCTAGAAAGGCATGATAAAGGACCGATAATCCCACATAAACTTGAAAACTTTACGCCCTACCCTGAGAATTAAATACCTAGAAGCTTCACCTACCTCTTAAGAATAACAGTGCCTACCTTGTTGCCCTCCTACAAAAGAAATAAAAGAGTTGCCATACAAACTATTTCCGATTATCCCTCAAAACATTATACTTCATGAATCACTTCATGAATCATTCTACAAACCAAATTACCACCTTACCATTACACCATAAAGTAAACTACAATTCTACCCATACCTTACCAAAATAAAGTGTTCCTTAATACTTTGAAAGTATCCCGAACCACTCTATTGGTTACTTATTTCCTTGAAATGTGTTTTAAGTTAATACCCATAAATGTAAATAATCAATGTCCTCCTTGATAGCTAAGCGACCTTAGGATGTATCCTACACCTCCGCTTAAAACCATAGATAACCATGAGGTTCATCAACTATTAAACCTCCATCCTTACCCAACTTAGACAACTAAACCCTACTGTAGCTATGGGTAAATGTTGTATCCTCTACACATCCTTACTACAACAAAATTTTCAAATTGGAGGATTCTCCTTTAATAAAAAAAATCCAACAATAATATTTTCCAAATCCTCATTAAATGAGACAAAATGTGAAACACTAAAAGTTTCGCAAAACTTCCTTATATATATCCCATAATTAAGAACCAGTTTTACAATCTTTTAAAAATGTGTCATTTTTACATATTATCGATTTTGAAATATGGTCTTAGTTGAACTTGTATAAACATTTAGTTGAAAGAGAAATTCGAAAACAAATGTTTCCCCATCCCTTAAAGAAGAAAACACACAAACCCGTAGCAAACCTTAAGAATTAACCACTATACTTTAGAATCATTAAATACCAGAAATGGGTACGTTTTACCATGGGAAGTTAGAGACTCTCACAATAACAAAATAGTGAAACCTCATAACATCAAGAATTAGAAACTTCACTCAATGAACCTACCCCAGAAAATCATGACACCTCGATTAGAGGATGTGCTGCTGGCATAACACCTAGGTGCCCGTTGATGAGTGTGTAAATACTCATCATTTTTGGTCAAATCTGAACTGCAAAACATTTTAAAACGCTCAGAAATGCATCAAAATACCGAAAATATCCTAAAATTGTATTTTATATGTTTCGGATGCAAAATGTTTAAAATCGATGAAAATCGAGCTAAGTTTGCATAATTGGCGCCACCCTCAACTTTCAAATCTTGACAAAATCACCCCGAGCATTTGTTTTGAATAAAAGTCAACCCAAGTCCTTTCAAAATCAAAATTTATCAAAATGATCCTTGGGTAAAAGTTTGGAGAATTTACAAGTTTGGTCCTTCAAGTTTCAAAATTGGCAAAAAATAGTCCTTGGAAGTTTAAAATGGAAAATTATCTTTATGGTCCTTGTACTAATGAAACTTGTCATAATTGGTCCCTATGATAAATTTTGCAAAATGATGTAATTGGTCCTCAAGTTTGGTGAATTGCAAAATGGTCCTTGTTATTAATAAACAAGCCTTGAACCTTGACCTCGCTTGAGCCTCGACCCCCCAACTTGACCCCTGCCTATTAATAAACCCCACAAACCCAACAACCCTCCCAATCCTTTTCCTTCCAAAACACTCCTCCTTCTCCACCGCCTCGCAACCATCTCCCATCACCCTCACCTCCAACTCATCTTCACCTCTCCATGTCCCTCCACCTCCACAACAAACCAAATGCATTAAATGCCTCTCCTTCCTTGCACTCAATCAACCCCGGTTGCTATATCTTCTTTTGGCGCCAAAACGAATCCACGGCTAATATCAACTCCAATAATCCAATGGTCCAGAAAAGAGGTGGGAAATGCTCAGAAGACACGTGGGAGACTTTTTGTTGATAAATATAAGGAAGAGAAGGAGAGATAGAGAGTAGTTAGTCCTAGTTTGTTTCTCTTAGATTCTTAGCTCTAGTCCGATTTCATGTTTTAGAAATTGTTACTACTTTATTTACATATCATTTAACTCGCTTTTGTAGTATAATATGTAATTTCGTTTCGAATTGTAAGCTTACTTTTATTAATACAATTTCTGAATTTCAAATTAAATTCTCATTGTGACTTTAAATTGAGATCAATCTTCATCTGAGTTTTGAGTTTAATTATCATAATGAGAGCTCATATAAGTCTTTATAAGCCTATGTGAGTGATTTTTGGTTCTTCTTTTGAATTTCACTTTATTGCAAAAGTCAACAATAGTCAACCGTGGATCAATCGATGATGCAGAAATGAAAATGGGTTGGAATCGGTTAATATGGGGTGATATGCGGTGGGAATTGAGTTGAGAATAGATCTGAATTACTGCTTCATTGATCTCAAGCCATAGTGGCTAGGACCTCGTGTGAGTATCATTTTTTGGGGTCTGTCTAAATCCATATTTTCTTGTTAGTGAGCTTCATTACTGTTAACATTAGTATCATTTAGCTTAATATCACTAGTACATTTGATATTTTCATTTCGTATGAATGTCTTTGATGATGATCATTGCATAATCATGAGAGTAGCATTAGTTTGAATAGGTTAGGATGAGGATAGCAAAGTTTAATTCAAAGCATGAGGATTCAAATTGAATCTAGATAGAGTAGTCTCGGGGCGAGCATGGATTTTGATTGGTATAAGTTGCATAAGCTTCTATAACTAGTGTTTGGATTAGCTTACATCACCAAGTTGCGAGGCTTCTATATGTCCTAGGAGCAGTGGTTTTACTTTCATTTAGTTGTTAGTCGTAGTTTCTAGTCAAAAACTTGTGCTCATTTTCATTCATAGTCAAAATTCACTTTAATCCCATTCATTGTTTACATCGCTAAGTTCAAGAGTATACAAGCTTGCATTTAGACTTAGAATCACATAGGATAGCATTATCGTCTCCTTTCATCATAAAACATCAAATATAACCGGTGTTGAAAGATCAAATCTCAAATTAGTCAAACTCTCAAAGCTGTAAAAAGTCAAAAGTGTCAAAATGCTTTTCACCAACCTTTGTTGATTTTTCATAGCTTCAATTCTAGTTCAAATTCGGTGAGACTTTGGGATATTCTAGTTCAACCGGTCTTTAATTGAAATCGATTTTAGTGCAATTTAGTAATTTCCTATAAGCTCCTACATAGCTTATAAATGGGTTTAAAGGTGTGCTTCATGCACATACTCTGAAACCGAGTGTGCATGTTTGTGTAGTTTCACAACAAGCTCATGAGAGCTTGTCTTGGTCTGATTTTTGGTTTATATGCTCCTTGCCGTGTCTAGTTGAGACTATGATGTCCGGTATTAAGTTCCAACTAGGTTAGATAGCTTATTTATAAGCTTAAAATCGACACTTAACCGAACTTTCTTATTTGATTTTGAACTCATAAGCTAGAAGCTGGTTGTCTAGAGGTTTAGAGTAGTTGGAATTGGTTGCTTATAGTTAAGTTTAGCATAATTTAGCTTCGCCTTCCTTTGGTGGTTTTAGTGTTCATTTGCTTAACTCGAGTGCTTATTTACAAGCACATTTCACTACACTTCATAATCCTTCACATAAGCTATAGTTTTATAATTTTCATAAATTTAGAATATTATTTTAGACTTTTCCTGAATTTTTAGATTTTCCATTATCGTTTGCTATTTTTCTTATTTTAAATCGCTTTTAAGACTTTTAAATAGCTTTTAATTCAAATAAATCGTAAAATCTTCAAAAAAATAAGTTTTCAATTTTCCTAGATTAAGATAAATATAAAAAGCCAAAAAAATATTTTTCCATAATTTTCCTAGTTTAAATAGTAATTTTTAGCAATTTAATTAGTTTTAAATGTTTTTAAATCATAGAAATTAGAATATAAATCAGAAAAATACAAATTCAATTTTCTAAAGTTTGTTTAGTTATTTTAGATTTTTTAAAAAATAGTTTTATAAATTTCCCATTAATTTTCATAATTTTTAGTATTTTAATTTAGTTTTAAAGTTTAAAATTTGTTTTTAATTCAAAAAAATCAAGATAATCGAACTTTAAAAATAGTGATAGCGTTTATTTAATATAATTTAGCTTTTTAATTTTCTCAGATTTTTCCTTTGTCATCTAGTATTATCATTAACCCATTCCTGTTCAATATCACCCGATCACTACACGTTTGGCTATTCAGTCACACAGCTCGTTGGGACTTAACGACCTGGGGAAACACTAAACTCTCCTGGACTTAATTGCATTGGTCTTAGACTGTTTGGCTTTTATTACGGTTGACCATTCACAAGTGGTTGACTTGTGTGATAAAACTGACCGTTTGGGACCGATCAAATTTTGGCGCCGCTGCCGGGGAGTTGTGCTAATAATCTTACGTTTTGCAGATTAGTGATTTGAATATTCACTCCTTGTTCATACCATCTATATATATTTATATTTTCTTATAAAAAATTCAAAAAATCCGAAAACATCTTAAAAATCAAAAACCCAAAAAGATTTTCTTTCTTATTTTTACAAAATGTTTATCCAAAATCCAAAATATCCATCTTTACCCTCTCACATCTTTGATTCTTCATCCCTACCCCTCCGAAAACATTTGATTCTTTCTATGTCTCATCCTCACCCTCTTGGTTGTCAATGGTGTGGTGGTCCTTATAATGGTGGCAATTGCCCCGGTTGTAGCATGGTGGAGTCGAAACGGGTCTGCATCTATAACCAAGATCCCTATTCTTACCATGACACGACTAATTTATTTCATCGACTACCACATCATGAGATTCTGACATACTTGTGTGAATTTTGTGGAGGTCCTCACTAAGGATTTGAGTGTCGGACCGAGACACGTTTTCTATGAACAAATCTCGATAACACTCGAACTTTGGAAATGATCAATATCCATGTTATTCACCAAATCACCACAACAATCATTTTGTTGTGAGAACTGTGGAGGTCCCCATTTCACTCGATTGTCAAACAGGAATCCATTTCCTTGTAACAATTACGACTATCCATATCACGACCAACCTCTATAGGTTAATGACTCAAACTCCTCAAAGAAACCCAACAAGACACTTATCTAGAGCTTCGAGTTAGTGAAAAGAGTCGAGGAGTTGAGTAAAAAAGATTTCAAATGCTCCCGTTTTTCTTGTGTATATTATGGGGTCCTCATGATGATTATCAATGTCAACCTTCCGGTTTTGACAAATCTCCACTCCCACAATGTCCCGTCATTCAAAATTCACCGAGAAATCCATGGAAGAATTGCTAGTCAAGAGCGTGTCGCTAAAATAAATTCCCAAATTGCGTTTGAAAAATCTATTAGGAATCAATTGCAAAAGAAAAGCAACGGATCTAGCTCTCAATTTCGTTTATTCCTCGATGATGGTGATGATGAGGATACACTTGATATCCTTCAATTCTATAAAGATTCATCAAGTTCATCGGTTGATATCCCAGCTTGAGATTCCATCTCAAATAATCGCTATCACACCAAACTCCCACTCATTCTCTCGAACATGGGGACAAGCATCTTGACACTGTTCTCGAAAAGAAATCGGAAAAATTCATAAAGTCTAGTGTTGAGAACCTTATCCCAATCCCGAGAGAGTCACAGGAATTTCTAATCATATGTGTGATTCTCTTTCCTCTTGAGTATTCTCTAGATCATTTTGAGACTTTCTCCGATTTTAGCGACGATTGTGCTTCTTATGGAGATATCGAGTATGTCGAGGCATCACTCCCACAGCCGATCCTCTTCTTGAGGAGTTCACCAATGAACTCACTCACATCACCCACTTTCATCGAAAGTGACGATGATCTCTTTGATGTCGAAGCCGATCTTAGAGAAATTGAAAATCTCCTATATAATGATCATTCACTCATTTCTTGTTCCATTTCGACTCTTCCATTCCTTCTCTCACTCCGGATGAGGAAGATGACAACTTTGGAAGGAAGTCGATGCTTTTCTTAGTGATGAGTCGATTCCAACAGAATTGATAATACTTACTTTGATCCGAGGGGACATCCTTTTCCGAAAAATCATTGATTGAAGAACCGCTTTCCAACCCTCCCTACCGGAATTTCATTGACAATCACCATACAAACTTCAAGACTAAGCTTAAAATGTCAAAAATGGTGATTTGCTTTTTACCGATGAGGAATGGACTTGCATTCTCATGCACATCTTTATTCCATTCTTCACGGATGGTGTGGTTGCTCTTTCCTTTTCTCTTTCGGAATGAGGACACCATCTTTGACCCCGTATCATCCTTTATAGTTTCTACTATTAACAATACCGCGGTTGTATCTGTCGGTGTGGAACTTTCGATGTTCATATGTTTATTAACACTATGAACGAAAGTCCGATCGAGATTGGTTTTCCACGTGCTTCCCAAGAACCAATGAATGCGGGATCGAGTCAAGCTAGCGACTCGGGAATCAAAACAATAGCACACCATATGGGTTTTCACCCATATTTCGACTTCTTTCTACTTTCTACCACCCTAGCGTGGGGTGTTGCCCATTGTTGTATATAAGTCTTAAAAAAAAAAAAAAAAAAAAAAAAAAAAAAAATTCAAATAGTGGTCGTAGTATTTCCCTTTACGCTCTCGGTTTCGCATAACAACCGGTACTTTGAATATTGAGGGCAATATTCATTTCTAGTGTGGGGAATTCTCACGAATTTTATCATGTAATTATACCACCCAATTCCCCATTTTGGCCAAAATTTTTTGGAGTAAGTGTTTTGCACTTACTCAACTTACTGCTATCGATCCGCCATGTCTAATAAACAAAAGGATTGGCTAATCCAGAGCAAACGGCTCTTGGTAAAGATATCTCAAATCCGTTGACGGCTTGCAATTTGCCCAAAATTGTATGGTGTTCACTCACCATATCTTTAATTAGTGAAGAGTTGGCTAGCCCGCAAGTTTATGGATTGTGGTAAAGGCGGTTGGAAAACCATAATTGGTAATCGACTCACCAAAGATATTTTATCTAAGAGTTGGCTAGTCCGAATAAACGGCTCGGTAAAGACAAATCAAAACCGTTGAAAGTCGGTGATTTGCTCAAAATCATTTGGTTATCAGGTACCAAGGTTCTTACTTGAACCGAAACATTTGGCTACTCCGTAGTAATGGCTTTTGGTAAAGAGATTCAAATCCATTAAGTTTTTCAAAAGATTGCTAGGGACTAGCAATGTTTTAGTGTGGGGATTGATGAGTGTGTAAATACTCATCATTTTGGTCAAATCTGAACCGCAAAACATTTAAAAACGCTCAGAAATGCATCAAAATACTGAAAATATCCCAAAATTGTCCACGGCTAATATCAACTCCAATAATCCAATGGTCCAGAAAAGAGGTGGGAAATGCTCAGAAGACACGTGGGAGACTTTTTGTTGATAAATAGAAGGAAGAGAAGGAGAGATAGAGAGTAGTTAGTCCTAGTTTGTTTTTCTTAGATTCTTAGCTCTAGTCCGATTTCATGTTTTAGAAATTGTTACTACTTTATTTACATATCATTTAACTCGCTTTTGTAGTATAATCTGTAATTTCGTTTTGAATTGTAAGCTTACTTTTATTAATACAATTTCTGAATTTCAAATTAAATTCTCATTGTGACTTTAAATTGAGATCAATCTTCATCCGAGTTTTGAGTTTAATTATCATAACGAGAGCTCATATAAGTCTTTATAAGCCTATGTGAGTCGATTATTGGTTCTTCTTTTCAATTTCACTTTATTGCAAAAGTCAACAATAGTCAACTGTGGGATTGAATCGTGATGCAGAAATGAAAATGGGTTGGAATCGCTTAATATGGGGTGATATGCGGTGGGAATTGAGTTGAGAATAGATCTCGAATTATCGCTTCATTGATCTCAAGCCATAGTGGCTAGGACCTCATGTGAGTATCATTTTCTGGGGTCTGTCTAAATCCATATTTTCTTGTTAGTGAGCTTCAATACTGTTAACATTAGTATCATTTAGCTTAATATCACTAGTACATTTGATATTTTTCATTTCTGTGTATGAATGTCTTTGACTGATGATCATTGCATAATCATGAGAGTAGCATTAGTTTGAATAGGTTAGGATGAGGGATAGCAAAGTTTAATTCAAGAAGAAGGATTCAAATTGAATCTAGATAGAGTAGTCTCGGGGGCGAGCATGGATTTTGATTGGTATAAGTTGCATAACAGTTCTATAACTAGTGTTTGGATTAGCTTACATCACCAAGTTGCAGGCTTCTATATGTCCTAGGAGCAGTGGTTTTACTTTCATTTAGTTGTTAGTGGTAGTTTCTAGTCAAAAACTTGTGCTCATTTTCATTCATAGTCAAAATTCACTTTAATCCCATTCATTGTTTACATCAGTTAAGTTCAAGAGTATACAAGCTTGCATTTAGACTTAGAATCACATAGGATAGCATTATCAGGTCTCCTTTCATCATAAAACATCAAATATAACCAGTGTTGAAAGATCAAATCTCAAATTAGTCAAACTCTCAAACCATAAAAAGTCAAAAGTGTCAAAACAATTTCACCAACCTTTGTTGATTTTTCATAGCTTCAATTCGGTTCAAATTCGGTGAGACTTTGGGATATTCTAGTTCAACCGGTCTTTAATTGAAATCTGATTTTAGTGCAATTTTAGTAATTTCCTATAAGCTCCTACATAGCTTATAAATGGGTCAAAGTGCCTCAGGCACATACTCGATGAAAACGAGTGTGCAGTGTTTGTGTAGAGTTCACAACAAGCTCATGAGAGCTTGTCTTGGTCTCGATTTTGGTTTATATGCTCCTTGCCGTGTCTACTTGAGACTATGATGTCGGTATTAAGTTCCAACTAGGTTAGATGACTTATTTATAAGCTTAAAATCACACTTAACCGAACTTTCTTATTTGATTTTGAACTCATAAGCTAGTAGATGGTTGTCTAGAGGTTTAGAGTAGTTGGAATTGGTTGCTTATAGTTAAGTTTAGCATAATTTAGCTTCATCTTCCTTTGGTGGTTTTAGTGATCATTTGCTTAACTTGAGTGCTTATTTACAAGCACATTTCACTACTGACTTCATAATCCTTCACATAAGCTATAGTTTTTATAATTTTCATAAATTTAGAATATTATTTTAGACTTTTCCTAATTTTTCGATTTTTCCATTCTTGTTTGCTATTTTTCTTATTTTAAATCGGCTTTTAAGACTTTTAAATAGCTTTTAATTCAAATAAATCGTAAAATCTTCAAAAAATAAGTTTTCAATTTTCCTAGATTAAGATAAATATAAAAGCCAAAAATATTTTTCCATAATTTTCCTTGTTTAAATAGTAATTTTAGAAATTTAATTAGTTTTAAATAGTTTTTAAATCATAGAAATTAGAATATAAATCGAAAAATACAAATTCAATTTTCTAAAGTTTGTTTAGTTATTTTAGATTTTTAAAAATAGTTTTATAAATTTCCCATTAATTTTCATAATTTTTAGTATTTTAATTTAGTTTTAAAGTTTAAAATTAGTTTTTAATTCAAAAAATCAAGATAATCGAACTTTAAAAATAGTGATAGCGTTTATTTAATATAATTTAGCTTTTTAGTTTTCTCGATTTTCCTTTGTCATCTAGTATTATCATTAACCCATTCTGCTCAATATCACCCGATCACTACACGTTTGGCTATTCAACACAGACTCGTTGGGACTTAACGACTGGGAAACACTAAACTCTCCGGACTTAATTGCATTGGTCTTAGACTGCTTGGCTTTTATTACGGTTGACCATTCACAAGTGGTTGACTTGTGTGATAAACCCGACCGTTTGGGACCGATCACCCGTACCCAAAGAGGAAACCCTAGAACAACCTAGGAAAATTCAAAACTTGTTCCAGATACCATCACCTCGTTCCCGACACTCTATCGGTAACGAACGAGATCCGGATGAATCTCCGTAAGTGGGTAGACTATAACAACCCGTAAAATTCAGTTATTATAATAATATTTATCACGCCGGAAAATTCAAATCGATTATTTTCTGACAATAGATGACGATATCAAAAATTTTTTAAAAAAAGTGGTCATCTCGTTTCTTTAGAAACAAGACACCGCATACACGATACTTGTCCACTAAGTATCGTATAATAAATGTGAAAATTATTATTCTCCAAGTTAAAATTTAATCATACATAAGCTTAATCCATTAGTTATTCCATCATTGCAGTATAAAGAGCATACAAGACTAAAATAAATAATGAGATAAGTGAAATATACACATTTTATCATTCAAGGATAATTTACGGAAGAAAATGAGAAGTTATCTCGTGAATTTAGGAAGCCACCGCACCGCACGCATACCGACACCAAATTAATAACGGCAAACATTTATAATCAAATTTCAACGTAATAAGAATGTCATACTTTTACGCTTAAGAAATCGCTTCAAAATATAATTTCTATATTTTTGGTGCCGGAAGGTACGTTTACTCGAGGATTCGACAAAACACGCGGCACCGATTGTATCTTTGTATAATAAAACAAAAGAGATAACACTCGATCTCTTTCTCTCTCCCACGCTTCTATCATATTTGAACCTCTCTCCTCTTATCGACATACCCGTAAGAGAAACAAACATTAGAATATTGTGTTCTCCTCCTTTTTAGAGTCAAAGCCTGAAAACATCTTCTTCCTCCTCCCCAAATAGTATCCTACATCCCTAGTCATCACGAGGCGCGGCTGTGGAAAGAGATGGGTGCCAAGAGAAAGCTTAGATTGGTAGAAAATATGTTTTGGGTTAACAATAGAGTCACTATCACCTTCCAATTCTTTCCACTATAAAAGGGTTTCATCTCAGAAAGATTCATCATCATTTTCTTCAATTCGAAAATTTGGGTTTCATGAATCAAAGGGCTTCTTGAAATTAATAAGGGGGTTTTGCCAATTGAGGTGTCAGGAATCTAATTCAAGTCTCAATTCGTTCCGGTTCATCTCCAATCGTCCCAATTAAAGCTTATGTGGTGTTCGGTTTCAATCTTCCCACCCACCTAAAATTTATGTAAGAATAATCTATTGATATCTTGTTAAATTTGTTAAGATGTAATTCTCATTTATTCGAATTATAAATATATTTTAATTCAATGTTATTTATGAATTGGAAGTCATATTGTTGAAGATTGAAATTTATAAAGGAATTGGTAATAATGTGTTTTATTTAAAAATGTTGTGGCAAAAATTGTTGTTGTTGTTGTTACGGATCGGCTGTAAAAGAAAACAGGATAGAAACTTTAAAACATGGTGTGAGTAGCATTGGCTTATCATGTCCTCAGCTTATTTCCGAGTTTGCTCGAAACCATATTCGGCATACATACCTCGCCTGATTTATGTTATCTAGGGGTAACCAGAGGAGTTGGAAACATGTTAAATCTCAACAACTAGGTAGTGATTTTGTAATGAACAATAAGGCATGCTATATCTGTGGTAGTTTTGATCATTTACATGCTTATTGTGACTATCATGTTGGGAGAAGGGAAGTCTATGGGTATAAAAGGGTGGAGTCTAACAGGTTTCAAAATAATGTACACCCTAATTCTCATTGCAAAATGGTCCCAAGAGCAGTTCAACTTAGAAGTGGCCTTAAAACATTTGCCACTGCAAAAACTGTTAACACTGCTCACCCTATGTCACCTGTTAAAAGTGCTAATATCAAAACAAGCTTTGTAAAATCTTCACAAACAGAAAAGGACTTTTCAAGCTAAAAGGTTAATAATAACCAACAAGTGGGTACCTAAAAGAAACCAAATAGCTTCCACCGCTCATTCAAAAGTTACCACTACAAGGGTTTTGAACAAGAAAAGGGGGACATGGAAATGTCAGAAGGCCTCAAAGACGTTGGGAATGGAAAACAAAAGGAAATACCTCTACAACCAATCCCAATGGTGTATCAATGACCTTTATAGATTTAACTATATTGATACACGAGGCGATCCAAGTCAATCATGGCTTGGGTCCCCAAAAGAAACTAAATCTTTACTCTTATGTGCGGGAACATCCAAGGACCAAAAGATCGATCAAGGATATACGATAGTGGTGTTCAAGGCACATGACCGGCAAAAGTCCTATCTTTCGATTTTGAGTATTATGATGGATGATGTCGACTTTGGAGGTGGAGTAAATGGTAAAGTTCTTTGGTAAAGGTGTTATTAAACCGGTAACTTGGACTTTGAACCCGTGTACTATGTAAAAGAGCTTAAGTACAATCTTTTTAGTGTGTCACAAATGTGTGACAAGATGAACAATGTTCTTTTTACCAAAGATATGTGCTTTGTTCTCTCTAAGGATTTTAAGATGCCTGATGAAAGTCAGATACTTCTTAACGTTCCTAGAAAAGGCAATCTCTATAGCTTTGTATGAACAACATTGTAGCTAAAGATGATTATGCTTGCTTGCTTGCAAAGGCCACAGTGGATGAATCCATGTTATGGCATAGAAGACTTGATCATGTTAACTTCAAAACCATTAACAAGATTGTCAAAGATGGTTTAGTGAGAGGTCTTCCTCAGAAAAGATTTGAAAATGATCGAACCTGTGTGGCTTGTCTTAAGGGCAAACAACACAGAGCTTCTTGCAGTCAAAGTTGGTTAACTCTATTGCTCACTCACTCAAATGTTACATATGGACTTATTTGGTCCTACATCCGTGAGCGACTTGAATCTCAAGAAATCTTGTTTAGTGGTGATCGATGATTTTAGCGGTTTACATGGGTTTCTTTCTTGGAACCAAGGATTAAACAACGGCATCCTCAATATATTCATCACGAAGTTGAAAACCAATATGATATGAAAGTTAAAATCATTAGGTGTGACAATGGTACGTAATTCAAGAATATAGTTATGGATGAGTTTTGCAGAGATAAAGGTATTAAAAGAGAATTCATGTGGCTAGAACTCCTCAACAAAATGGTGTTCTTTGAGAGGAGGAACAAGACACGATAAGTTGCTAGAACCATGTTGGCCGATTCCAAATTGCCAATTACTTTTTAATAAGCGATTAACATCGCATGTTATGTACAAAACAGGGTTTTAGTTGTAATGACAAAGAAAAAGACACCTTATGAATTGTTTAGGGAAGACCACCTACCCTTGACTTCATGAGACCATTTGGGTGTCATGTATCTATTCTCAATACCATTGATTATCTAGGAAAATTTGATGAAAAGGCTGATGAAGGGTATTTTGTTGGGTATTCAATGGTTAGTAAAGCTTTCAGAGTATTCAACTTGAGAACCCAAAAGATTGAAGAGAATCTGCATGTTGAGTTCTTGGAAAACAAAGTGAATGTCAAAGGAACTGGTCCAGAAAGGTTGTTTGATCTTGATGCTCTAACAAACACTATGAATTATGTGCCTGTTTCTATAGGAACATCTTCTTTTGATTTTGCAGGTTCAGAAGAGTTTCTTGATGATGATGAACCAAGCAAAGAGGATACAGATGATCATGATGATTTCAGTCTACCTCTTTGGGACTATGTAGAAAATGAAGATTTACCAAAAACTGGAGATGCTCACCCTTTTAGTGATCTGGGAGGAAGAAGAAACTTAAATACTGAAGATTCTACTGCTAGTCAAAATGTTTCCACTGAAGCATCAGATGTGAAAACTACAACTCTAGTTACTACGGAAGCTCAAGTCAATGATGTTGAGATTTCTAATATGCCAAGTGAGATCGCAGTTCCTCAGACACCCCAAACTTTTGTTCATAAATCACATCCTCTTGAAAATGTGATTGGGGATGTCTATTCACTTGTGAAGACTAGAAGACAAACAAGGTTGCCTGATGTTCATTGATTCATAAGTAAAATATATGAATCTAAAATTCATGAAGGCAAAAATGAATGTCTATTTATGTGCTTTCTGTCACAAATGGAGCCAAAGAATGTTTACAAGGCACTTGAAGATGAAAGTTGGGTGGAAGCAATGCAAGAAGAGCTGCTCCAATTTAAGCTTCAAAAAGTATGGGTGCTTTGTGATTTTCCTTCTGGCAAGAAGGTAATTGGTACTAAATGGGTGTTCAGAAACAAGAAAGATGAAAGGGGAATTGTTATTAGAAACAAAGCTAGGCTTGTAGCTCAAGGATACACTCAAGATGAGGGTATTGCCTATGAAGAAGTGTTTGCCCTGTTGCGGATTGAAGCAATTAGGCTATTCTTAGCCTATGCATCCTTTATGGGCTTTAAAGTATATCAAATGGATGTAAAGAGTGCTTTTCTATATGGGCGATAGATGAGGAAGTTTATGTCTCACAACCTCCAGGCTT